>JAHHFK020000064.1:0-372167 GCA_024533555.2 Aedes koreicus
CAAGCCACTCACGGTGGTAAAGGGGGCCACGATAGTTAGTCAAAGCTCGGAACGCATCATTATGTGTTATTACCATTAAATGTGCTATAAAATTATTATGATCGATTCCTATGCTTAAAGGTTTGGATCGCAAAAGTTCCCATAGGGGGGCGCAGGTTCAATGTAAGGTTACCTTTACATAGCTCGATTCAATCGATTATGGTTGTCGGATTGGTAATGAGAGAGGAGAAGGTTTCTACGGATTAAGGTGTGGGTTGTTCTTCGAATGGAATTTGTGGCAGTTGGCTTTATTGGAGATAAAGGTTGTCAGCGAGAAAATCGCATCACACGCAAATTACTCGCAATTTAACATCTGGGTTTGACAAATTGAAATTTTGAGAGAAAATATGTTTTCGGTTTACAATTCGTGATTTTCGTCATCAGTTGAGTGAACAAAACAGAGTTTTAATCAAAATAACAACAAAACAGAAAATTCAAAAATAGGCAACAAAAACCTATTAGATGAGCTTAAATGTGTTTTTTTAATTGGAATAGTCTCACCAATTTCTACAGTTCCGTGTAATTTGAGATCTATGTTCGGTTTCAAAATCTAGGACCAAATATTAGTAGAAGTCCTTCGAGCTATCACCACGTCATATTCAGTGTTGCTTCAGCTTCACTTGCTTTTCGGAATTGGTCGATGTTTTTACTCATTGAACGGGTTAAATTTTCGATCACGGCACGCCTCTAGAAAAAATATAATCTGAAAAACGAAGTCTACAATCATGAGTACTATACTACTTCTATTGCTTACTCTCAACTTAGTGTTCTAATTGCACTTCCACATTGAGGATTAATAAGCTCCCCTACTTTTATAGAATCGATCTCCCTTCGATGACAGCCCCTGAAGTAGTTGCTTGCCAAGAGAATATTCGAGGCAAAAGTTTTAATATACACATATACGAGTACAGACCTACCCCTAGAGCAAGACAGTGGTGGCGAGACCTAACGAGAGTAGTGATACTCACGTTGTGTCAGCTTCCTAGGCTGTGGCAACGGGCATGGGAATCTACGCGCCCCAAAGTGGATTGCCGCATCCGGAGGTTATGTGGAGCAATGGCAAACCCTGAGGTGCCTACGGGTAAAGTACCTCCACATATGAAGGCCAGAACCTGTTAATTACGGACGGTTCGTTAATCGAGGATGAGGTTAATTACGGGGAGTCTGGGAAGCCGGTTATCTGGTATTTTCAGTGTCTTCTCAGCTGAGGCCTATGCGCTCTTGCAGGCATGCAAGTTGTCAAATGGGACTCAGACTGTTGTATTTTCAGACGCTGCGAGTTGACTATCTGCCCTTAAGCATGGGCAGATGGGACACTCGGGATTGTTCGAGGTACAACGGTACGCAAACGTAACCTTTGTCTGGGTACCCGTGCATGCAGGTTTACCTGGTAATGATATACTAGCAAACCAGGGTCGTCATGCTCAGCTGGAGGTTATACCTATTCCCTACAGCGACGTTACCCGCTGGGTGAAGCGGACCTCCCGATGCGTATGGGACGAATCGGCATAACAACCGCGATGTGTTCCGACGTCGCATTAAGAATACAACACAAGAGTGGAAAGATATGCCATACCCTCGAGATCAGAAGATTCTGACTCGGCTGAGAATAGGACAAACTCGACTCACTTACCGGCCTCGTCTTAACGGCAGTAAGGCCTATTGCCAAGGATGCGGACCGTAATTAGATGTTAACCATCTATTAGTGGAGTGCCCGGCTAGGGCACAATTTAGGGTTGAAACGGGAGTTATAGGCTCAATGCGTGAAGTATTGTACAACGACCATAGTACAGAGTTATCTGTACTGAAGTTCTTGAGGGCACTGGACTTATATGGCCAAATATAAGCCAGTGAATCCCAAGTAACAAAAAATGGTCATGATTGGTTGCAGCAACTTGATTGTGACTGAATTGGGTCACATTGAAGTTAATTCAATTGAATTGCAACAAGTGTGGTACCAGGGATAGAGGTCGAACTTAAAAAAAGAAGTGATTTGGACCCAAACACAACTTTTTAGCGGCTTGGTGGCCGGGGGTCAATGATGACATATCAACTTGTTGGAATTTTGTTGGGTTGAAAACAAAAAAGGGGGATTTTATGGAAAAAGCGGGGAGGGAATTGAGGTTGGATTGGGAATTCAATTTTCTTTTTTTTGGTTAAGCTTGGTGGTGGAGGTAAATAAAAAAACGCGCAACCTTCGGGGCGCGAAACACAAATCTCCAATGTTGCGTCGTATTGCAGTGGACTGTAATTACAGCCGCCATTCCAGCCGCCACCACGTAGCGTAGCGAAGCGATAAGGACTCCCCAAGTAGAATCCAGACCAACCAACCAATAAGAAAATTCTTTCTGCCTTGGCTCTGAAAAGAGCCACCATTCAACTCTTTGACTGACTGGTGGAACGAGGGTCTTTCGGCTGGAGACAAACTAGTACACAACTTTAATTTCACTCCATTATTATTATTATTATTATTATTATTTACAAGAATGTATTTCTTCAGCCAATCTCGGCTTATTCGGATTTCTTTTTCTGCTCTGCTTCTGCTCGCTTAGACGTCCGTCACAAAACTGTACCTCGCACCGGCAGGTAGGCGTTCTTTTATAGTGTTGTTGTTGTCGCTGTTCTCATTCTCGAAGTTGCGCTGCTTCCATTAGAGGCGTGGCAAATGCTGCGGATGCTTGCCTTTTCAGTTCGCTGCATTGTGGGCTGAACAGTCTATTTATCTGGTTTGCTGACGACGTGGACATTGTCGGTAGAACATTTGAGGCGGTGGCAAAGCATCACACCAGACTAAAGCACGGAGCAGTGAAGATTCGGTTGAAGATAAAAACATCCAAAACAAAGCACTTGCTGGCATGTGGAACCGAGCAGAAAAGGGCCCGACTAGGCAGCAGTGTAACGATCGACGGAGATGAGTTCGAGGTAGTCTACAAATTTGTCTACCTCGGCTCACTTGGTACTGTGGACAATGATAACATCCGTGAGGTTCGGAGGCGTAATATTAAGGAAATCGTGCGTACTAAAGCTATGTTCATTTAGAATCCGGAATAATAAAATCATCTGCATCTCGGTAACGGATTGACGTACAAACAAGTTCAATAAATCAAAGCAAAGGTAATTCACTGTACTTTAAGAAAAAAAATATCAATACAAATAATTTCTCTTCGTTTCTAATGAAAATTCGCACTTTCTTCTTTATTCCTCGCATCAAATGCTGCACACCTCCGGAGTCAACTTCCTTGGCACATTTGTTCCACATTTTGGTCATCTGAGTCACGTCCCGAGCCGTTTTTCCACTTTTCTTAAGCTTCCGCTTCATTATTGCCCAAAATCTCTCGATGGGCCGGAACTGAGGGCAGTTGGGTGGATTTATGTTTTTATCGATGAAATCTCCGTTAATATCGCGGTACCACCAACAATCAATATGAAACTATCGATTTGAAATTGGTTCACTGTTGTGGAACCCCTAGGTCATAAGTACACCTTGCAGTCTGCACCTTGCTATACACTCTTGCGCTTTTCAGTACCTTTTGGCACTAGTATCTTTGGCTTTGTTTTGATTCGCTATGTTATTTTGACAGAATATTTGAGGGTGTGTTGGTGTGAGTTCCGTTATCAGGGGCGAATCATTAAGCTTGGGACCGAGCTTGGGACCGGTGTGCTAGTACTTCCTGAGCCAAAAAATATATTCATTTTCTTCTGGACTATCCACTCGCTGGTACCACTGGATGACTTCCCGGCTGTAGTGGCAACTCGCCAAATCTGGCCACGGGACCTTTATGGGCTTTAATGAAAGGTAGTACGCGGTTTTTGAGGCATTCTTCCTTGTACAGCTTCGAGTCCATTGTATTATTCGTCACGATTTGGTCTTTGCTCCGCAGCTGCATATCCCTTGCCAAATCATCAGTTTTTTGGCAAATTTGTCCCTAAAAGCAAATTTAACCGTCTCCTCGTGCCGTCGCCATGTAGAATTTTTGGCCAGGAAGCTGTCCGAAGTCCATTTTGACGTAGGTTTCATCGTCGATCCTTGGTACTTCGTCAAAATCTGCTGGTACAATTTCCGAGCTCGAGTTTTGGTGACGAAACTTTGCTTCAACGTTCTGTTTGGTTGCTTGCTGGCTCGATAAGAACGATATCCTGCTCGCAAACGAATTCTTCGAACGGTACAGCGACCAGCAGCGTATTTTTGTGCGATTTCATTATCTGATAGTCCAGGGATTGCTCTGACGGTTCTCAACACCTTCTGGTTCAGCTTGCGGTCATATGTTCAGCTACGACGCTTACCTTGAAGCACTCGATCCACGCTCTTTCGCTCCCTGAAACGTTTGAGCACATCATACACGGTTGATTTGGCGATTTTCAACGTTTTTGCGATTTTTATTGCGGACCACGTTGGATCATCAACGTGGGTGTGCAGAATTTTTTCTCTCCTCTCGGCTTCCATCTGGAATAACTTTTGACTCACTGCACAAAACACCGTGGAATTTATACCACAAAAAATTGGCTAGGTAAACAAACCGGTCTCTTTCCGTGCCGCTGCAACACAATAGTTGATTCCGGATTCTAACTGGACAGAACTTTACGGGCTCCACAAGCAACTGCTATCAAACAGACTCAGCTCCCGTACGAAGTGTATCCTGTACAGACCGCTCCGCTAATAAGACCTGTTGTTCTCTACGGGTATGAGACGTGGACAATGCTTGACAAAGACTTGCGACTTGAGCTCACGCAACTCGCTGGCAAACCCAGTATTCGGAAGGTGGTCATATTTGGGCGCATACGCCGAGAATACCGGACAACTATCCTGTGAAAATTGTGTTCGTTGGGAATCCTTTTAGCATAGGACGATAAGGGGGCCATCGAGCAAGATGTTTAGACCAAGTGGGGCAAGATCTAGGAAGTACAAGGTGCCCAAGGGATTGAAGAGGAGCTGCCTACCGAAAAAGGTATTTTAGGAAATTTTGAAAGCTTTTAAGTCCAGATTCAGGTGTTGTATTTCGGGTCAAAGCAGTATAAAAAGCCATTCCGGGAAGTTGTTAAAATCTTCCAAAACATAAGTTTCATTCTACATAATGACAAATGAATATTTCGTCGAATAATCGCAATACAGTTTTCGAGCACGTGAGACGAGTTTGGGACGTACTTCTGACTTTTGGGCGAACTGGCGCTATTGCTTCTTTCCGAGCCACAGTTCGAATAGAGAGGTTCGAGTTCCGCTCTAGGATCTTCTTCGCCTTCCTTACCATATACCATGCACGTCCAATATTTTTATCACTTCGTGGTGTCCTTTCGAGAGTCACTCGAAAATGTTAACAGAGGACTGTAAATTTGGACAAATCCATCTTTTTTTGCGGATTAAGGTATCGAAATGTCAGGATTTTGTACAGGATCCGATCGCGCACATTTTTCATTAATCGCCACACTGCTAGAATACTGCTAATGACACTTCAAAACAACTTAAAATCTTTTTAAGTACAGACACCCAGCTTTATTTCACTCATGACTGAAATATTTCAAAAGATACAGTTTTAAACGTGTCCAGGTTATCGAGGATACACACCTTTATATAATTTGCTCAACAAAAACGCTTGTATGCATCAGAAGTTTACAAAATGAAACACTACGATCGATTTTTGTTCTCAATTTTCACTTTCATATAGACTGTTCCAGAAAGTATAAGCACACTTTCAAAATAACAAAAAAGTTATATATTTTTTTAGTTTTAATAATTTTATTTGGCAAATCATATTTGTATTTGTGTTTTATATGATATTTTACTCTCGTTTAATCAAAATATTTAATCATAGCCAAGACTCCTAACTTTTCCTCGAACATGACCCATAAGCTTCTGCACAGATGTCGTCCGCTGGTTTTATGAATTTTCGAAGCATTGCTTTGGTTAAAGCCCAAAAAGTCTCGATTGGCCGTGCCTCCGGGCAGTTCGGCGGATTCATGTCTTTCGGTACGAAACATACATTTTGACTTTTGTACCGTTCTAAAGTGTCCTTTGCGTAATGACATGACGCCAAATCAGGCCAAAACACTACTTGACCTTCGTGCTGCCTGATCATCGGCAATAATCGCTTCTGGAGACATTCCTTAACGTATTTCTGAGTGTTCATCGTCTCCGTTGTGATGTACGGACTAGATGTTTTACCACACTCGCATATTGCCTGCCAAACCATAACCTTCTTACCTAATTTTTCGGTAAAAATTGCCTTCTCCGTTTCGGGGATGTCTTTGTCTTCGCTTACATTATAGAATTGTGGTCCGGGAAGCGTTTTGTAATCTAGTTTCACATACGTTTCATCGTCCATTATTATACACCCAGAATTTCTACACAATAACGAATCGTAGAGTTTGCGGGCCCATGGTTTCACGGACGCGGCCTGTTTTGGGTTCCTTTTGGGTTTTTTCTGCTTTCGGTATGTTTTTAGCCCAAGTCTTTCTTTGGCACGCATGACGTTACTCGACGAGGTCCCTAGTTTTTTCGCAACATCTCGAACGGAAGTCGCTGGTTTTCGCTTGTAGGCATCCCTGATCTTTTTATCGATATCCGGACTAACAGGACCGGATTTCCGACCACTCTTCGGCGCATCTTCAAACGTACACTGTTCTCTATATTTTCGAATCGCAGATCGTACCGCCCCGACGCTTACACCCTCTTCCTTGGCCAATTTTCTCAAGGAGAGTCCGCTCACAGTGCACCATTTGTGCACGATACTTTTTCGTTGTTCCGGAGTAAGACCGCGCATTTTGATAGGTAACACAAAACTGAGCACTTTTTTGATGCTATGTCATTCAGAAATGTGCAAACAAAAGGACGCAGCCAAATCATGTTGAAATATTTCATTATATTCAAAGTGACCGTTAAAATAAGGTGAGCTTATACTTTCTGGAACAGTCGTTATTCTTCTATGACCATTAAATTGATGTTTTGAATCTTCACAATATTTGTATACATCAAATGAATACCATACAACCCAAAACAGCAATTAAACGAAACAATTTCCTAACTATCTCGCATTTAACTATCATTCGATTGCCACCTGCTGCGTGGAGGGGGGGTGGGGCAAGCAAACTTTCGCTCAAACCTTTGTTCACCTGAACAACTTGCAGTTCCAGTCTAATCAAAACAGGATCTCGCACCCCGGTCCCGGAATTCATTCGGGTGCGAATTTAATCACACGCAGTGCTGCACCTGGTGCTTTGCCGATTTTCCTTTCATGTTTCCGCACTCCACGTTAGCTCGATAGGTAACCGGTGGAGTTTCCGGCTGCGAATAATGAAATTTTCGTGCCGCGGCCGGATCTAGGGAATGGCCATTTCGCGCGCAGAGGCTATCAAATGAATCATTATTCCCTATCAGACGCTCGGTGGAAATTATGCGAACTGGCGGTGGTAGTTTTGGTTTGGTTTGCAGATAACCCCTTTGCGTGAACTCTCCCGTATCACCGCTTCTGATACAGCCTGCTGAATCATCAATATTGGATCCGATGGGTTGGTATCGGCGCGGAAATGGGGGTTTTTATTGAGTGTTTGATGGAAATGGAGAAATATTCGTCGATTTGTTCGATGATAGTTAGAGTTCTGGTGGTAGGGTGGTTCATTTGAAAAATAAGTGTTGATTTCATTCTACCAATAAGGAATCAAAGTGCAGCAGGGCAGAAACCGTTTCATTGGAACTCATAAGGAACGATCGTAAACCGTCTGGATCGGTCGATAATGAGAACAATTTGTCCAAGTGGCAATCGCGTAGCTTGACCTACTTCCAGCATAAAAGAAAACAGCGTTCTCCTGGTTTATTATTTCGCAAAACCATCTTGAACCGTCTCAAACAAGCTGAAAACAATAAACCAACAAAGCTCCGCACGTCTGTAAGATAAACACTTCTCATCCGCTGTCAAAACATCTCCGGAAGCCGTTTCCATTGCTACAATTGAAATTGTGGGAGTTATTAATAAACATCCATGCCCCATTGCACCAGCCGTGCGCAGTGTTCCGAGTGCTCCCACATCGCTCAATTTGTAATGACCTGCCCTAGTTTCCACAGTCGGATAGTCGTCCGTTGCGAATTGATCTACTGCCAAAAATTCCGTCATTCAATTACTAACTTCGGCTGGCGCCATACCCTTTCGTTCCAAACCGAGCCGAAATCGGCAAACCCAATTGACATTCCACGAATATTTTTAAACCCAAAAATAAACTGCATAATCCCATGGTGAGCATCGTTCCAAGTCCCACTCGATTCAACCACACTCGAATGTACACTTCGGCGCTTCATTTGATTGGATTATTTTTAAAACTGGACTCAGGCGAATTAATTCGTCGCTCGGAAAAGCGGAGAAAAAATAAACATTGATTCGCTTCGCAGAGTGCATCGTGTTATCAAGTGTGCGGGGCGAATTGCATTGGCGGGACATTTCGAAAATAATTGGAACCGGATGGCTGCCTCGTAGGTGCATGCGTTTTTGTCAATTTGCTTGTTTGAAATCCAATAGAATTGGGCAGTATGAATATTTGTGTGGACATTTTTGCGGTTTGATCGATCAACTGTATTTTGGTCAGGAGAGTGTGAATTTCTTCACTGAACTGTTAAAAGCAGAAACAAAGCGGAACTTAGTTCAATGAACCGCTGTCAGTTGGCAATTGCGTACAGTTGGGTTCAAGCGGTCGTAGATTATGACACATGAAAAACCGTTATTTTTTGCATCCCGAAATCTGGTTTCTGTTTGTGAATTTACACGCCGAACAATCAGGCGTTGCATCTCCTATAAGTGTAAATAAATTCGTTCAGAAGAATTTCGCTACTTTGTTTCAAGGTTTATCATTTCCGTTAAATTTCAATGCCATAAAATCCAAAGGATCATTAGTTCTCGTGTTTCGTCATTGAATTGGGATGTTATTTTAGATAGTGACGAATTTCGCACCAACTCGTCTTCGTGATTGGCAGCACCCTCTCAGAATCCAATGAAACTTTGTGGGTGCGTAGACTATGTTTTTTCAAGCAACAAAGTATGCAATGATTTTTAAAAAAGTATGTAGACTGACACTTGAAAAGGGCTTAAGTATTTTGATCGATTTTTTTTATCGATTTTTTTTAAATTTATTTAAAAACTCAAAAAGGAAAAGACTTACAAAAAAGTGATGTATACGTGACTTTTAGGAAATCGGTTTTAGCTTTTATGAAAAAAAAACATCAAAAAATTTAAAATCGATTCTGACACGCTTCAAATAAATATTTTAAAATTTTAAGTCGATTTGCAAAAAATGACACATCTTAGAATTGAACGAATTTTTTTCTGAATAAAGGCAATATAATTGTCTAAAAGTTCGCCATTCAAGGCAAGATGGACACTTTTGAGGAAAAAAGGTTTTTCTTACAACAAATTTCTCATGTTCTATTTTTACCGTGTATCGCGCAAACTCGTCTAGTTATGGTATCCAACACCCCTATAGAATCCAATAAAATTTAGCAGCCATAAAGAATTGAATCTATTGAACATCTTTGCAAAACACAATAATCATCTAGACTAACATTTGAAGCGGGTCAAAAAGATTATATTTCCCTTCACATCAGCAAAACAGAACCAAACATGTACGTAACCAAACATGTATGTAACCAAAAGTCATTCATCTGCTTGTTCGGAAATTCCTATTTTTAAGGGCGGATTCAAATATGGATTTGTATTTCGTTGGGAGGGGGTGGGGGAGGGGGAAAAAGGAAGGTCAAGATTTGTTACAGTACGTGTAAAAGGTATGGGAAAAATTATGATTGAGGGGGCTGATAAATCTAAAAAAATAGTGGACGTCATTTTAGAAAATTCTAATTTGATAAGACTTGATGCATATCCATTTAAAGACGATTCAAATGTGACGTTATATGAATTTTCGAAATACTGTTTATGTCAACGAAAACTCATAGGTTTTTGCTTGATAAGGGTTTTATTTTATTTATTTTTTATATGTACATTTTCACGTTTTAGTAATTAACATAGCTTCATGTATTTGATTTATAAATCTTTCACATACAAAATAAATTTCTTTGGATTATCCTTTCAATCAGAAAACCTTTTAGATGAAATTTGATTTTCTGAAATAGGTACTAAACAATGGACCTTGTGAACCAGGTATTGTCTTTACGTGGCTACATAACTCCTCAAGTTCTTCTGACATTTTTGCATACATTTCAGCTGATATGAGGCAGGAACTCAATGTTGTAATACTTTTATTTGTCTGTTCAACTGCCCAGTCATATAGTTCTCGAGGAGTTTTGATTGTGTTTCCATCATCTTGAGCAAGGCTTGATCTCTTTGCCATTCGCTTGAGAGTACCACCAACAGCATCACATGGACCTTTCCCATGAGGCGTTGCAAAGAAGTGTCATTCTGCTTCCAATCCATACTTGGACTTGAAATTGCACAAGCTGGCAAAGTTCTTCTTGTTCTTGTAATGGGCCGCTGCTCCATCTGACATGAAAATAATTTTTGAGCAATATATTGAATTTTAATTAATTAAATCTAGCAATTTTAATATAAACAACTGAACTGCCATTGATTCATGGGTCAATACTTCAGATATTATGATAAAGCTTTTGTTTTCCAATTTATCGTCCTTCTTGTAATATACTTCAAAGTATTGGTAATAAACAGGATCAACCACCTGATTTAAATGTAGTATCACTACCCAAGCAACACACAAGTTTTATAACAGTTGAAAATACTGTTATATGACAAGATTTGGTTACATAGCAGCTTTATCAACATAAAAGCACGAAAATGTGTTACTCGGGTAAAGTTGAAAAAATTAATAATTTATAAATTAGCCCTTTCCAAATGGTAGCGTTGATTTTTCAAACATTCAAAGACCTGTGAGGTTTTAGAACCAAATTTTAAGACGAGTTGGCGCGATACACGGTAAAAATAGAACATGAAAAATTTGTTGTTAAAAAAACTATTTTTCCTTCAAACTTTTAGACAATTATAATGCCTTTATTAAAAAAAAAAGTCTACACACTTAGAAAATTTTACAGTATTCAGTCATTTTTCACCGAACTTTCAACAGCTGAACGTTCGGTAATCCGATTTAAGGTGACCGTTTCAGCGGGACGAAATCATAAGTCTTTAAATTATTAGTTAGGGAAAATCTGGGAAAACCAAAATTTCACGCATGACAGTTTCTAGCTATTATAAATACCTTTCATTTGGTGTGAAATTTTTTTGAAATATTTTGAAAATTTCGAGTCTTATCAAATTTGGGGATCGGACTTCAGGTTTTACCTTCCTCCCCAGAATCATAGCAAAAATAGTGTTAGCTCACTTTGAGAATTGCTTTCAAAGTCAGCATCCAAACATTAAAAGTAAAAAGCAATTTTTGTTTGATCAACATTGAGAACCATGCTGGGAATCACATGGCTCTCCAAAAGATCCGGAACGTCCGTAAAAGTGGCCAGTTCTAGGAATTAGTCCCATATGGATGAAATTTTCTTTTTGCAATCAACATTCAGTTTATGAAAGTATAATAGAATGAACTTAAATTCGTGGTCTGAAAATGTTCCTTCAGAGGTCATGTGGTGGCCACCCGGAAGATCCGGAACCTCCGTAAAAGTGGCCAGTTCTTGGAATTAGTCTCAAAACGAAGACTTTTTTGCAATCAACATTTAGTTTGTGAAAATAGAATGAACTTCAATTTGTGGTCTGAAGATGTCCCTTCAGAGGTCGTATGGTGGCCACCCGGAAGACTACTTTCAGCATGGTTCTAACTTCCTGATCAAACTAAAATAATTTATATTTTATCACTGTGCTGATGTACACCACGTTGATTTTCAATGCAATTATCCTTGCTATGGTGCTGGGAAGGAATAAAAAACCTAAAATCCAATCTCCAACATCCTGGCCTTTTGGGATCCCAACCAAATGAAAATGTTCAAATAACAAAATCATTCATTCCACTTTTTCAAACTGAATGTGGATTGCAAGAAAAGGCATACCTCGATATATTTCACTCAGTATAACGTAACCATACATATCGATGATACCAGTAGTTTCTAAATTGTCTCATATATGCAGTGATCTCATCATTTGTCATGATCGGGTTGTGGTTTACGAGAAATCGACGAAAAAAGTCAAAAAATAAAGTTGATTTATATCGAGTCATGGCTGTACTTCCAAAAACTGGCCACTTTCAAGGATGTTCCGAATCTTCCGGGTGGCCACCACATGAAGAGACATTTTCAGATCGCAAATTGAAGTTCATTCTACTTTCACAAACTAAATGTTGATTGCAAAAAAAATCGTCGTTTTGAGACTCATTCCAAGAACTGGCCACTTTTACGGAGGTTCCGGATCTTCCGGGTGGCCACCATACGACCTCTGAAGGGACATCTTCAGACCACGAATTGAGTTTCATACTACTTTCACAAACTAATGTTGATTGCAAAAAAGTCTTCGTTTTGAGACTAATTCCAAGAATTGGCCACTTTTACGGAGGTTCCGAATCTTCCCGGTGGCCACCACATGAAGAGACATTTTCAGATCGCAAATTGAAGTTCATTCTACTTTCACAAACTAAATGTTGATTGCAAAAAAAATCGTCGTTTTGAGACTCATTCCAAGAACTGGCCACTTTTACGGAGGTTCCGGATCTTCCGGGTGGCCACCATACGACCTCTGAAGGGACATCTTCAGACCACAAATTGAAGTTCATTCTACTTTCACAAACGAAATGTTGATTGTTACAAAAAAAAAACGTTTTTTGGGACTAATTCCAAGAACTGGCCACTTTTACGAAGGTTCCGGATCTTCCGGATGGCCACCATAAGTCCTCTGAAGGGACATATTCAGACCACGAATTGAGTTTCATACTACTTTCACAAACTAGATGTTGATTGCAAAAAAGTCTTCGTTTTGAGACTAATTCCAAGAATTGGCCACTTTTACGGAGGTTCCGGATCTTTCGGGTGGCCACCACATGACCTCTGAAGGAACATTTTCAGACCACGAATTGAAGTTCATTCTATAATACTTTCGTAAAATGAATGTTGATTGCAAAAAGAAAATTTCATCCATATGGGACTAATTCCTAGAACTGGCCACTTTTACGGACGTTCCGGATCTTTTGGAGAGCCATATGATTCCAAGCATGGTTCTCAATGTTGATCAAACAAAAATTACTTTTTACTTTCAATGTTTGGATGCACACCACGCTGACTTTGAAAGCAATTCTCAAAGTGAGCTAACATTATTTTTGCTATGATTCTGGGGAGGAAGGAAAAACCTGAAGTCCGATCACCAAATTTGATAAGACTCGAAATTTACAAAAAATTTCAAAAAAAATTTCAAACCAAATGAAAGGTATTGATAATAGCTAGAAACTGTCGTGCGTGAAATTTTGGTTTTCCCAGATTTTCCCTAACAAATAATTTAAAGACTTATGATTTCGTCCCGCTGAAACGGTCACCTTAAATCGGATTACCGAGGTGGATTGCTAAAGATTGTACTCGAAAAAAATGCAACAGACAAAAGTGATCACCATACATTAATTTTAAGTCGGATATTTTGACTACTCTCAGGGAATATATAAACACATATTAGCTCTGTTTTTGCAAAAGTTGGTTCATTCAACCTCCTCTCCTAGGTTGGACCTTGGACTTAACGCTACCCATCAAATCCTGTGCAACACTTGCGCCATCTTTCTTACACACTTTCATCCGGTGTTTCTTCAAATCCTTGTCATTTTCGAAGACCTTCTGTATATCGGTTCGGTTAGGCGCCTTTCTTACCTTGAAGACATGAAGTCCGGCCCGCTTCATTGTCTGCTGAACGAACCAGACGGAAGAATGGACCTTCTTGACCCCGTCCCGAATCGAGTGGTTCGGATTGCACTTGAAGTGATTTTTTACCTTTCTTGCATTCACGGGGTCGGTCGCCTTCGCTTTTCTTCCGCTTCCAGCTCGCCGCTGGGTTGACTGGGTCTCATTGAACAATTTTACTCACACGGGACACGGTTAAATTGTCGATTCCCAACTGTTTCGCGATCTACATGTGGGACTGGCCTGGCTTTTCCAAGACCGCGCCCATTATTTTTTGTCTAAGTACTTCTTTCTTGGAAGTCATCTCGATAACCACTTGACAGATTGTGACGAATTGTTCTCTAGGACACCTTTCTTCATTCTCAAACATTTGGGAGAAATTCTTGAGAACTTCTAAAAATGGTTAAAACCCAAAATTTCAACGGAAGAAGTTAACTAATCCTTAGGATGGAGTTTGTAGGTCTTCGAGAACTACACACGAAACCGAAGGACCTTTAGCTCAAATATCAGAGATGGTTCACGTTTTTCAAGACTGACTGTAAACTGTTTTATTTTTCCTGGGGCGACTCCGACGTAGTGGTTAACATCCCTACCTCTCACGCCAAAGTCACGAGTTCGAATCTCACCCTCGGAAAAGTTACGAAAACGCCCAAAAGCGGTGTTTGAGTGACTACGACGGGAGATGAACCAGCCCGAGGCTGAAAATCTCGAAAATCAAGAAACATAAACATAAACATATTATTTTTCCCGGAAAATATGATTGAAAATTTTTCATATTTCCCAACAGTCGATGACATGATACTGACAATTTAAAAGCAGCAACAAACCCAATCGAAATGCTCTTTCCTCGTTTACAAACCGAATGGCAGACAATCTACAATTCTACAATCAACACATCTCGTTAAGTTGCGTTCATCCTCGGTAGCCGGCCCATCGCCATGCACTCCCAATTGGAGAGAAATTCCCACCCAAGTGAGACCGATTAAATCGATCCAAGCTCACTTTTCATCGCCGTCGCGTTTTGGCCCCTTCTCCAACCTAGCAGGATATGATTCCATATGGATTGCAGTAGCAGCTGCAACAAAGTTTCATCCATCCGCTGGCTGGCGCGCGCCAACTTTGATTAATCAAACCTAATTGAGTTAGAGTTGGAACACATGCTAGAAGTGGGTGAACGGCGGAAAAGAGATAGGATAGAAATGGAACTCCTAGCTTCGCATCTAGGTGGCCTGGAGGATATGAATGATATATCGGGCGCTTTGAATGAACCGAAACTTGTTATCCAATGTGAAATGTCATTCTTTTTTTTTTCGAGTTGTTGGCTGATATATGGCTCGACAATTGCCGACATATTTATACTGGCTTTCACAAGCTGAGCAAATTCTAACCACTCCATCAACACGTCGTCGTCAGGGGAACCTGTGGCACGTGTTGAAGCGCCTTTGCCGGAGCAACTCAAACAACTTCTGACATTTGGTTTTGATTTATTACACTCGAACTCGACACTCGACTCGGGGGTTTGGCCCCACTTGTGTATTTGGCATTTTGCTAGATGTGCCCTAGTGAGTGATATCAGTGATAGGTAGGTGATCCTTTTCCTGGGCGGTCGCCCCGGTTAGTTTGGAACGGGAAGTAAGATGTATTTCAACATGTTGCTTCTACTAGGCGTCAAGTTTGCGAAGTTTTCCTAAAACAAACTTGGATGATGGAGGTGAGAATTTATGATGTATGTAAAACGAACTGACGTTTCAATTATCCTTCCGCTCAAGTCGTTGCTGTTGACGTTTCGGTCAAAATTGGATTGTTTGGCTTTGGGGAACCCATGTCATAATTCTCTAGTTCACGGCGAAGCAATCTAGTTAGCGCTGGTTATTGGTGTCAGAGCTTCCAGACACTTGACAAAGAGGAGAAAACTCCTTCGGGCAACTACGAGTAGAATGGCAATTTATGCTTCACTAATTGCGGCGTCGTAAATTCTTCGGGTGCGTTAGCGATGGCCAGTGGCAGTCTGAATGCATTTGACATCGCAGTGCGTGGACATTTCGCCTAACTCTAATCAGGGATCGTGATTTTAGTGCCCAATTATCGTTACATGCTAATGAGTTTTCATGTGAAATGTTTTTTTTTTAACAGACAGATAAAATGGTTTTCCCTGGAGGCTTTATTTGACGCAACGCAAAGCTGTTACACGTTGAATCTGTTTCACGGGTCGTTCCAGAGTTTTTAAAAGTTATATTTAACCTCTTACGATCGGTTTGTTAGTGTCGGATTGTAATGAGCGTCAAAAATATGTTTGTAATGTTTTACTGGACTATTTATGTCTAATGATTTACGAGGCTGAGTTAGTCCGTGAATGCCACCGGTAAGTACTGTTGGGCTGTTATGTGAGCATTGCCTGGTGTGGATTATGCAGGGTAATTTATTCTCCTACAAAAGCACAACACCGTGCAGACGCGTGACGACAAATGCGAGAGTAATTGCATTCCCGCAGTTCAAGCGAGGTTGTCTTTGCAGCCAAATGAACGATTGAGTTCAGAGGTGAAGCCGTGGAAGATTAATCGGAAATGCGGGAACTCAACTGTAAATGATTCAACCCTGACTCGGGGACATCGGATACTTTTCGCAGTCCATAGAATTGTTAATAAACCCCCTCGCCAGCTGCCTGCGCGGTGTGAAGCGAGAGTTTTATCCTCGCTAAAAAATCGCCCTTCCAGGGGGGATTTGGGGTTAACCTTCCCGCCCGGAATTTGCTCTTCGTGTCCTTCCGGGAATGGTGAATGCCACACCCGCGGGGTGGAGGGGGGGGGAAGAGCGGCGGTCGAAAGTATGTCAATGATTTCTTAAGCGTGCGCCAAAAGTTCTAGCAGCAATGACTTTTCCCGATCATTTTGAAACATTTAAAAATAAACAGAAACTATGAGGAACTTTTCAAAGAGGCGTGCATTTATTATTTGGTAGGGGGGGGTGGGGGGCTGGGGGGGTGAGTTCACTCAGTTGGTTAGCTACTCCAATTAATAAAAAGGCGCATGCAACTGAGTGAAGTAGATTCTCACATTGAGTTAAATATGTGGCCGGGTAATGAAAAGATGTGGTTATTTATAAGGGTGATGGGTCATTAGGCAAAACATCCAAACGCCGAATGCCATTAGGCCGAACGTCATGAATTTGAATGTCAATACGTCAAATGCTGATACAGCTGATAATTCATCTATTTTCTTCTTTTTGTTAAGAATCACACTCTGCTGAAGGTTCAAAAGAGGATGAAAACATCAACGAAAAAACTCAGCGAGGCATGTTAGCTGATCCAAAGTTTTGAAATTAAAGTTCTTCTTAATTTCTTGATGATAATGATTGAAAGAAGGAAGAATCTCCCATGGGAACTCATTCTTGGCCCAAAGATTACAAGTTCAATTTTCAGTTCTAATAAAATGGGCGGGCCTTTGCAGGGCGCACGAGTCTGACTTTCTTGCAGACGTAAAATAAATCGCTCAAAAAAAACCTTTTTTTCATGTTAGAACACCTCTTAAGGAGGGGTAACCCACCCCCCCCAACACAAAAAAACCCCCGCGAAAAAAACTACCACACAAAATATCAAAAACATTAAAAATATATCTCGTGCCATTTTTTGTTTCATTTTTTTGAACGTATTCACAATTCTCACAGATGTTTTGTAACGCGTATGCTTTATACTAAAGAATGTGCACACCAAAAAGTAGTCGTCGGAAATGCCCTAATGCAGTCTTCTCCTTGTACGCTTTGCTAATCCGATCACTACTACATGAATATTAATGTATGTGTGCTATGATGAAGACGTCGTTTGGCTACAGTAACCTTTATTCAGTAAAATGGCGTCGAATCAAGAACGCGTGCGCGAAGCAATTTTGCACAAAAGAGTGGAAAATCCAGATATGTCGCAGGCGATATTGCCAAGTCATTAAAAATCGCAAAATCGACGGTTACTAAAGTGCTAACTTTCAGCAGCGCTTAACTTTAAAGAGAAAGGTCGGTTCCGGAGGTAACCATGATTCTCGTTTCGTCGCGGGAGGAAGAAAGTGATTAAAGAATTTAAGAAGAAACCGAATATCTCCGTTCGTGATGTGGCGAAAAAAGTGAAAATGTCTCCATCGTTCGTCCAGAAAGTGAAGAAAAGTGCAGGCTTGAAATCATTCAAAGTAGGTGTTGCTCCAAATCGTAACGATAGCCAGAACAAGAGCGCAAAATCTCGATCGAGAAAGTTATATGCTGAAGGAATACGACTGCATAATATTGGACGACGAAACATATAAGCTGACTTTAAGCAGATACCGGGACTACAGTTTTATACCTCGTTGCAAAGAGGAAATGTTGCTGATCGTTTTAAGCAAAAAAAATTGTCGAAGTTCCCAAAAAAATACCTCGTATGGCAGGCAATATGTGGATGCGGTCTCAGAAGCGACATCTTCATGACGACTGGCACTCTAAATGGACAAATTTACGTAAAAGAGTGTCTGAATAAACGACTGTTGCCGTTCATTCGGGAACACAACGGTTCGGTGCTGTTCTGGCCTGACCTGGCATCTTGCCACTATGGAAAACTGGCTAAGGATTGGTACATTGCTAATGGTGTAAATATTGTCCCAAACTATTGCAATCCGCCAAATTCGCCAGAACTCCGTCCGATCGAAAAGTATTGGGCTCTGGTCAAGAGGAATCTTCGAAAAACGAATAGCGTAGCAATTGATGAGAAAAGCTTCAGGCGTAACTGGCAGAAAGCAGCAAAATTGGTGACGGATGACACTGTGCAAAAACTGATGGAAGGTGTCAAACGCAAGGTGCGGGCATTTGGATATAACAGGTCAAATTGACTTAACTGTATATGTTTTATATTTGTATTTTTATGAAGTCTTAAATAAATGATTTACTTTTGATTTTCTCATATTTTCCATTTAATACCACTAATTTCCCGTTGACTACTTTTTGGTGTGCACATTCTTTAGTACTCTAAAAACTAAACAAACCAAAAAAAAAGTTACATCTAAAGACTGGACTCGGAAAAAATGAGACACACAAAAATGATCACCAAAAATTCATTTTAAATCGGATACTTCTGAAATTTTCAGGAATTAAATAACTATATATAAGCTATGTTTTGGCATAATTTTTATATTGCATTTCCTCCCCCAAACTGAATGCTCGTACATTTCTCTTAACACTGCTCATGAGATCTTGGGCGAGGCTATGTCCATCTTCCTTACACAATTTCTCCCTGTTTTTCTTCAAAGCTTCATCGGTTTTGAATGTTTTTCCGCTTTTCTTCGACTACTTCTTCATTACCGCTTCTGCAAGCATTCCTCTCGATAAATCTGCCCGTTTATGGTTTATGGTTTATGTAACGAACGGCTTGCTGTACCGTCCGCACTCGCAGATCGCCTGCCACAACAGGAACTTCTTCGCGAATTTGTCCATCTTTCTCTTCCGGAACTTTTCCGGAACCGGGGATTTTTTTGGTGTTCGCCTTGATATATGTCTCGTCGTCCATGACGAGACAGCCTGGCTTGACCAGCCACTCACGGTACAGCATCCGCGCACGCAATTTGGCCACCGTGTTTTGCTTGTCAGTCCGGTTTGGCGCCTTCCTGACCTTAAAAACACGTAGCCCAGCCCGCTTCATGGTCTGCTGGACGAACCACTTCGACGAATTGACCTTTTTGGCCACGTCTCGGGTGGAAAGGTTTGGGTTATTCATAAAGTACTGCTTTATTTTTACCCACGCGATAAAAAGTTACACCCAAAACAAAGTGTCGCATTTTTTCCGAGTCCAATCTTGATCAGTTATCTCAAGCCGTTATTTAAACCAATCACCTTTGACTAAGCAATTGGCATACTTCAACAAAACGCGAAAAACACAACTGCTTTCCCGCCAATTCGTTAGTAAAACTGCCGGGATTAAAACCTCTGCTGCCCAAGAGACCACGAAATCAAAGAGATCGAATCGGACGCGAGAAATGCTGTTCGGCTTGGCCATTGTATTCAGGTGTTCATTTGATTTCCATTTCTTTCGCAAATGTAACATCACATAAAAAGAAACTTTCAGCTTACGTGCTATATCAAAGCTTCCATCAACCATGCTCTAAAAACCCTAAAAATGTACAAACGAAAACACGAATCATAAAAGAAAATCCAATTGGAAACGAATAATCTACTAAAGCCTGTCCATGTTAAATTTCGGACACTTTTATTTCATTGTAGATTTTGAATTATTTCACGGATCGCTGAAACGTTTCACTTACATGACAACTACTGAAGCTCTCCACTTTATTTCGTGGTACAACATGTTTACATTCTTGTTACATTTGGTACAATGGCGTTGAATCAAGTGAAAGTGCGCAAACGCATTTTTTACGAACGGCAGCAAAATTCGAATTTATCGGTACGCGATTTTGCCAAGAAACTAAAACTACCGAAAAGTACCGTGTTTTGTGTTTGCAAATCATTTGACCAGCGCTTGACTGTGTATCGGAAGGTTGAAAGTGGAACCAATCGAAAAGTATGCTCCCGACAAATGGACAAGAAGGTGGTAGCCATTATTGAGAAAAATCTCAATCTTTCGGTGGGAAATGTGGCTCGTAAAGTTAGGAAGTCACAATCATACGCACAAAAAGTGAAGCAGAGGCAAGGACTGACGGCGTACGAAGTGGGAAAGGTGCCCAACCGTGATGACAAGCAAAATTTCACTGCAAAAAGTCGTGATAAGGAAGCTCTACACCAATTTTGTCCAAACATTTTCTTGTTTCATAATGGACGACGAAAAATACGTACTCGAAGATTTCAAACAGCTTCCGGGTATGGGTTTTTACACCGCAATGCAAATGAACGCCGTTGCCGAGCATTTCCGGACAAAGAAGGTGTCCAAATTCCCAAAGAAGTGTTTGATTTGGCAGGCTATATGTCAAAAATATAAAAGTTTCGGCTTTACCGGCACTATCAATAAGGATGTGTACGACAAAGAATGTTTGCAAAAGCGGTTGCTACCGTTTATTAGAAACCACGACGCTCCAGCTCTGTTTTGGCCTGATTTGGCCTCTTGTCACTATGCGAAATCCGTCCTGGAATGGTATGAGGAACAAGAGTTCAGAAACGTGCCAAAAACAGAGAATCCACCAAACTGTCCAGAACTTCACCCAATAGAGAAGTACTGGGCTCTAGTTAAGCGGAAACTCTTCGAAACTAAAAAGAAAGCAAATGGTACCGATGAGATCAAGAGAAGATGGAGAATCGTAACGGCAAGCGTATGTGAGGATACCGTACAGAACCTGGTGGTGGATGTCCCACGGATAGTTCGAAAAATTTACAGAAAGAAGGATTAACATTTTTATGAACGGATTCTAATGTAACGGGTGTTCAATAAAAATTGAGAGTTTTTTCAGTCATAAAGTAAAAAAAAACCTTTTTTCAACGAATTCAGTATTTTTTATTAAAAACATAATGTTTATTCTTCAGAAAAACGTCAATGAATATTGAAGAAGGGGCCCTGGTCAGCCGTACGACGCAACTTAGTCGAGATGCTCTCACAAGAGCGCTGGACGGCACTGACGTCCATCTTCCGGATACAATTCCGGATGCTCGTGGTCAACTGCTTGTCGGAGGGTTGGCCGACTTGTTGCTGGAATAGTAGCTGTCATTTCCTGGAATGTGGGTCTTCGAGAGTGGAAAGTAACTTTCCTCGTCCAGCACGAACGACGTCCCGCGGTAGTTCTTCGTCATCCACCGGTACTGCAATTTCACGGTCGCTATCTGCTCGTCCGTGTACTCGAGGGACCGAGTCTTCTTCCGACAGATGAAGTCTTCCATCTTGAGGGTTCGGTGAATCAAGATATGGGAGCAGTTGTCGAACAGCTTTTTCAACGCTTCCTTCTTCTTCTTCTTCGTCATTATCTTCGCCGGGCGGCCACTACCGCCACCTTCCGCTCCACGCTCAAGGATGCCAGAATTCGGTAAACTGTACTCATTGGCACGTTTTCGTCTCGAAAGTGGTCTACCGTAAACTTTGTTCCACGATGACCATGCGTTTCGTAAAACCGTACAACACGCTCGCGGGTGCTTGCTGTTTCGACGCCATCTTCGATTGAATTGACAGCACCCGAGCGAAAAGCAACATGCCACCCATTTCTAGGGAGTCCAGAGAGCAATTATATTGGAGAAAAAAAATGTACGCTCTTTACTTTAATTACAGACAGGTATTGAAATAATTCTCATTTTTTTATTGAACACCCGTTATGAGTTAAGGATGTTGGGATCATGCACAAGAAAGTGTGGTTCAAACTGAATGAAAGGATTTGCTGTCTAGGATTATCTTTTATCTATTGACAACTAATTTATTTATCTTTTCTAAAGGAATGAACTCACCAAATAATTTAAATTGATACAGAAATAACAGATTACAATGCGAAATTCTCCTGAGTTTTATAAAATGTTCTAGATCATACATTAACGTAGACTAAAAGTCAATATGCTTTGACTTATGTTCTGTTAAAATCCAGTTTAACCTGTTCGTTGTTTTTACTAGAAAGAAAGAGTTTACTGATGAAAGCTTCTCTACTACAGCTACGGGACTGTTCATAAACCATGTAGACTTTTCTGGGGGGGGGGGGGATGTCTGACGCTTCAAACAAAATTTCAAAAAATTGTATGGAGAAAGGCCAAGATGGTCTTGAACCAATTTAAGCGTTATCCCAACATTTCGATCAGGGATGTTGCGAAAAAGGCGAATGTTTCAGTTTGTTTTGTGCAGAAAACAATGAAACGTTCTGGATTACATGTGTACAAGGTCCAGAAGGTACCGAACCGGAGCGATAAACAGAACTCGGTGGCCAAAACTCGTGCAAGAAAACTGTACAGGGAGTGGCTCACAAAACCGTTCTGCATTGTGATGGACGATGAGACCTACGTTACAGCCGACACCAAACAAATGCCAGGACAGGAACACTACGTCGCCACCTCTAAGTTGGCCGTTCCGGAGAGTGTACGGAAGAAGAAACTGTCGAAATTCGCCAAAAAATTCCTTGTCTGGCAAGCGATCTGCGGATGTGGCAAAATGAGTCAGCCCTTCATCACCTCTGGGACCGTCAACGGACAAATCTACAAGGACGAATGCCTCCAAAAACGACTTCTGCCCTTCTTGGGATCTCACGATGGCCCGACACTGTTTTGGCCGGATTTGACATCTTGCCACTATGCCCGGCCCGTCTTAGACTGGTACAAAGATAATAATGTAGTTTTTGTACCAAAAGACGTCAACCCTCCAAACACTCCGGAACTTCGCCCAATTGAAAAATTTTGGGCAATCATGAAGGCAAAGCTCGTTAAAACTCCAAAACTGATAGAAAATGAACCTGAACTAAAGAAAGTGTGGTTATAAGTAAGTAAGCAAGGCGGTTCTATCATTGCCCAAAATTTGATGAACGGGGTCAAGGCAAAAGTGCGGGCATTTGGATAGGGAGAAGAGGTTCAATAAACCAATGATGTCAAAACTTAACCATTTAGTAGTACTTTATTTCC
This sequence comes from Aedes koreicus, assembly GCA_024533555.2. Classification (NCBI taxonomy): domain Eukaryota; kingdom Metazoa; phylum Arthropoda; class Insecta; order Diptera; family Culicidae; genus Aedes; species Aedes koreicus. Next base: position 23,387 of record JAHHFK020000064.1, read on the forward strand.
AGAAAGTTTGAAAAGAATCGGGCTCAAGGAAAATTTTTGGTGACCTATTTTGTGTGTCCAAATTTCATCGAATACAGTCTTTAGTTATGTTTAGTTTACTGGAACATATTTTTCGGAGAGTTCCCCGAATTATAAACTCATCGTTAACATTAGGATAATATTTAGGATTAGGATTTTTCCTTTTTTTACATACAGAAATGTACGTCATAGCAAAAAAAAAAATTTTTGGCTATATTTCAAAATAAGTGCTCTTCGTTTCTCAGGAGCAGAGAAAAAAGCATCTTTCACAGATGGTTCACTGTGCGGATGGAGTTTGCTTAATAAAATTGACAAGTGAAGCGTCAGAACGGTGCGAAGTTAGAAAATGCGGAGAACAGTAAACTTTTTAAGATGCGCCGAGGAATTAAAACCGATCCTGAGCATCAACTCCTGGAACAGTCCATACATCAAATTTCGAGTCGAGATACTTTTGCCCGGTACTGCAAACCAGCACCAGCATCCATCAAGCTTCAATCTGCAAAAGAATATTACCACCACTGGCGAGGCTTTCCTCCTTCAATCCGCACTTCGAATTACTAAGGCTGTCAACTTCGTCGCCGACTGCTCTTTTGTTGATCTCTTCTTCCCCGGAACAGAACCTCGAAGTCTCGGTGCTGATAGATAACTGTCTGAAACCCCCTCGGTTGATGATGCATAGAAAGCAGGCAGGTGCAATCCACCGTCTTCAGTTCAGTGACCCTTCGTCGCATCATTGTTTTCTTTCCCATTTTAGGATTTTCAATAGAATCCCATTTGAAATTCACGATTGTTCGGGCAATCCGATCACCGAAGGAAGCACAAAAGATTTGTATATTTCGAACATCTTGTCTTGTCATGTTCCCAAAATGGTAATCGCATTCAGGGCAAGAAAAGTGAAACCGAAACTGGATGTGTGGTAAGAATCGCTGGCATCTCACTTTCAGGGTCCATTTTCATAATCCATTCATTCCATCCGACGAGGGACCGCAACTGTTTGGCGATGATATAAATAAACAGTCGACGACGGTGGAACGGAATGTCATACAAGTGGACGCTGCTGATGGCGGGGAGCGGAGGGGGAAGGAAGGTGTGAATATTCAGAGCACTTTGTATTTACTGGCACATTGTTGTTTTTGCACTTTCCCACCGCTGTCATCCACGTAAAGCCACTACACTCTCTCGTGGGCCCAGTGGAACAATGGATGGTCGATTGTGTTGGCAAGCAAAGAAGAAAGGAGCTTGATCTGGGCCCTGTGGGCGACGCGTTAGTACTCACATGGGAAAATGTCAACAAAGCAACCACGTTGGAAAGTGAGATTTGTCACTTTTGCATGGACTGCTGAGGGTACTCACCTGGAAAGAAAAGGGAAAGACAAATGAGGTAGAGATTAGTTTTTTGTTGTTGTTGTGATTGTTACTCAGACACCTACAATGATTTTTTTTAAAGTCTAGTCTGAGTTAACGAAAACAAAGGGAAGTGCCACGCTCGGGAAGAGCTCATTTTTCAGACATGTTTTTTTTTCTTAGTTTCGCATAAATCATTCGCGATCATGAAATAATGCAATGGCTGCCGAGGGATTTTGATCTCTGGTATGCATCTTGCTTCTGGCTGTGATACAGAAAACGACCCGGATACCTTACTACTTACCATGCTATCCACGCTGCAAACATGTTGTCAGTTTAACGTTTGACAATAGTGTGAAAAGGGTGAGAAATGGTCTCCAGGAAAATAACAAAATTCGAGATAATTTTCGAAAATTATTGAAGTTATAGGGTATTCGTTATACATAATAATCTCATCGCTTTGCAATTGTACCCAATTTAAAACAAACGTCTGAAACAGCTAACAGTTTGTATTTTTTTTTAAATGTCAGCTAGCGAAAAGAAAGGAATCTATTTCAAATATGTTGCTTGGTATTAATATTGTAAAGAAAACCCCTATTTATGTTTCGAGATATTTTAAGCCGATAAGGCAAAACTTCATGATTTATGATTTAAGATGTTCAACCTGAATTTAACTTAGATTTGACCCCTAAAAAAAAATTCTTTAGGCGTTTCATTTTGTTAAAATATCAAAACCGTGTAAATGCAGTAAAGATTGATTTTTTAATATTATCCGAAGCGATGGAATTGATTTTATGAAACATTACCAAACGGTTCAACTGTTGAAATTTTCGAAAAAATAATGGCTACTCGTTACGGCTACTAAAGGCAACGCAGTAATAAAAAGTGGATCAAGCCTTATGTTGTCAAATACTAATATATTTTTTCGCTTCTACTTTTTCCTTCAAAGACTAACAACAAACATGAGGAATATAAAGGTAATTAAAAAAGAGAGCTATATAAAAGCAAATCAAACAGAAATTTATTTTTAGGGTGTGTATATAACGCTCACATATTTCTTTTTTTTCTTTTATATTTTTTTGCTTTTTTTTTCTGTGTTTTTTTTGTGTGGTGCCCCCACCACCCCCGAATAAACTCTTCTTATTTTTTTTTTGTTAAGTAGTCTTTTTTGTTATATAATAATATATTAAAAAATTATTTTTTTTTTATATTTCTTGTGTGTTGTGTGTTGGTCATATTTATTTTTGTTTATTTTTATTTATTCTTATCTTTTGTTGTTTTTTTTTTTTTTTTTTACTTAAAGTGGTAACCACTATCAAACTTTTTTAGTGGCCCTAATAGCATCCTTACTATTAGTTTAAATCAGTTCAAATCAGCTCCAATGCGCAATTTTTTTTCTTGCTGTTCGGCTCAAATCGGCTCTGCAGTTATTTTTTTTTTACTTCCCGAGCTAAGTAAACCACCATCACAATTTGTAAGTGGCCCCAATAAAGGGTGTCCACGATGAAATTGCCACACACAAAATTGATTCGCAAAATTCGAGTTTTCATCCGATTGCCATCAAATTTTCAGGGATTGAGAAATAACTATTGAACTTCATTTTACCATTTTACTCGTATTTTATTTACAGTCCATACCCAAATGCCCGCACCTTGGCCTTAACCCCGGCCATAAGATTCTGCACAACCTGTGAATCAACCGTTTTTTGCATGTAAACCCATACTTTCGTCCGTTCCTCGACTGTCTTCACTACCTTAGGTCGTTTAAGAAGATGCTGCTTCATAATCGCCCAGTACTTCTCGATGGGGCGGAGCTCCGGAGTGTTGGGAGGGTTGAACATTTTCGGCACGAAATTGACCTTATTGTCCGCATACCACTTCAGCACGTCCTTGGAGTAGTGACATGAGGCCAAATCCGGCCAGAAGATTGTTGGGACGTTGTGGGCCTTCAGGAGAGGAAGTAGCTTTTATGTACACCTGTCCGTTCATCGTGTCCTGGGTCACGAAAAGTGCACTCCGCTTCCCGCACGTGCAGATGGCTTGCCAAACCAGGAATTTCTTCGCAAATTTGGACATCTTCTGAGTGCGGACATGCTCCGGAACGCTGAACTTATCCTTGGCCGTGAAAAACAGGTTGCCGGCCTTCACATATGTTTCGTCGTCCATGATACAGCATTCAACTTTCGTCAGCATGTTGAGGTACAACTTCCTGGCACGGGTTTTGGCGGACTTGTTCTGCTTCTCGTCGCGATTAGGGGCCTTTTGTACCTTGAACGTTCGAAGCCCAGCCTTAGTTTTGGCCTTCTGGACAAAACTTCGGCTTAGGTGCAGCTTCTTAGCCACATCCCGAACAGAGGCGTTCGGATTTCGGTTGAAGGCCCCAACTACGCGGTTGTGATTTTTGGTGTTGTACGGAATACTTTTTCCTTCACTTCTGGGCTTCCGATCGGTGGTCAACCGTTCCTCGAACCGCTTAATCACTCGCGACACCGTGGAATTCGCGATTCCCAACGTTTTAGCGATGGAACGATGCGAGAGATCCTTGTTCTCGTGATGAATGCGCAAGATTTTATCACGCACGAGCTGTTCTTTCGACTCCATTTCCGCGAGTTTTGATCACAGGACTTTAAAACTTGCAGGATGTAAATAATGCACTATGAACTAAATCCACCCAAATTTTCATTAAATTCTACTCAACGGTTAAAAAGTTAGAGCAATTTCATCGTGGACACCCTTTAGCATGTTTACTGTTGGTGTTTAAATCGGTTTAAAACCAGTTATTAAGCGTAATTCAAAAATTGTTTGCTTTTTCAAAAAGTGAATCACCACCACATTTTATGACTGGCCTATACAGCATCTTCATTGCTGGTTTGAATCAGTACAATTCGGCTATCAGGTGCAGTCTAAAAAGTGTTTGCTTTCCCAATGATGTGAACCACTACCACACTGTGAGAGTTGCCTTTTTCCGTTTTTTTTTAAATCACTTTCACGAGCGTCTTAGCAGAACAATTGTAATTGGAATGCAAGGAAAATTTCCGCTTACACTTCACTTTTTTTAAAAAAAAGCATTTTTTTTAAATAGAAAATAAAAACCACTTTTTATCAAATTATCATTAATATGCCCGAACAAATTCATTGAAATTTAACATTTTACAGATAAGCCTGTTTCATCTGCGAACAACAGACTTCTTCCGTCTCGAATGCATTAGATAAAGTTTTTATTCTTGTTGGGTTTGTGCGTGTCTGTGTGTGTTATTTTCTACCAGTCAGATGACAAGGGGGTCACTATTTATTTTTTGTTCCTGGCATGTGCTCGTTCGTCATATATGTTATCATTTTAAGATAACGTACTCGTAAATAAGATATAGATGTGTACCTTAAACAGATGAAAAAAAAAAAACAGAATTTTCTGCGTTATTCAATGCACATAAAGGGAATGCTAGATTTGGCAGAAAATAATGGGATTTATCATGTAAAGTTAACTTTGATTGTTGTTTGTTGTATTCACCCAATACGCGGAGTAACGATCTATGACGAAATTTATCAGAAGCAGATAATTTCCCATCGACATGAGAGGCTCTAAGAGTGGACAGTAAATTATTATTAGAACTAAGAGAAATTAAGAGAAAGTATTGACAGTTCCGTTAATCGTAACGGCAGGCTTTGACAATTGAAAGCTACAAGTTGAAAACGAGCGGAGGGCATATATGAAGCTAGTATACGATCGGGCGCATAATCTTTTACCAAGCTACCCGAAGCAGGGTAGACAAGGAGGAGGATACCCCCTTGACTGGTAAAAGAATATGCGACCGATCGTGCTCTTATACTACCTATTGCTTTGTTCTGGTTCTAGTAAGCCAGATAACGCCTGAATCTAGCCTGGTGTATGAAAGATTTCAAACAATTTCGTTGTTTACGCCTTCTTTGGCTTGGAATTAAACGAGGGGAAATTTAACGCGCCTGTTAAAATTCATTATTTTTTTCTGTGTACCAAAGGAAAATAACAGACTGATATCACATAAGTAACATGTTTTTTTTAATAAGTTTATTTACTTAAACAGGCTCAATAGAGTTAACTTTACAGAGCCAAATTTTCTTTTTCAATATACATTATTGGTCTTAAAAATACAGTTAAAAATAGAACCGATTGCTCGCGGCTGTCTCGAGGTTGATAGAATTAACAATTTAATGAATGGGAAGAAGGAGTGGAAGTTTACATTATCATTTACAAGACACATGTATTCTCAATTTTAGTTATCTTTTTCCAACTGAACGTTTTCTTAAATGGAACATTTTCAAAGAAAAAAAAAAACAGAAACTGAGATAAAGGAAATAAAAAATAAACTAAACATATATATTGAACAAATTTCAATCTAAGGTATGTGTAAATCAAAAACACATAAATAAGTACACGACACTCAAGAAGTCTGTACATTGTAAACGAAATGCACGTATCTGTCAAGGAAAGCAATAGAGGTAGTTAGAATTAAATCGAAATTACTAATCTTTCTTCTTATTTCCTCGTTACAGGTTTTCCACTAAAGCATGGCCGTCTGCGCCCTGGTATTCTTTTCCACATTCACAGCGATTTCTCAGCCAAAATGAGCACAGTGATTAACACACGAATGAAGTTTCGACCCACATCGATCCCCTCAAACCAGGATTTCTTCGACACCTTTGGGATCATTGAATGTTGCCATTGCCCCAAATCTCCTTTACTCCATTTAAACTGCCAGCTGACGAGTGACTGTTGACGAAAAATAGGAAAAAAATCCTTAAAGGCGATTTGTCGATCGTAAATATCGCCTTCCATAGCGTCCACCTTTGCTAGCGAGTCCGCTCTCTCATAGTCCAGAATCGAACAATGAGAAGGGACCCATACAAAGGTGATGATAAAATTACGCAAAGATAGAGCACGTAGAAGTTGCTGTATTTTCATAAGAAAATACGAGGAGTGCTTTACCGGCCTCAAGGAGCGAATAGCCTCTATAGAACTGAGACTCCCCGTAAAAATGAAGAATTGATCCGGTGTAAGTGACGCTATAATTTCTAGCGTAAAGTGTATTGCAGCAAATCTAGCGACAAACACAGAACGAGGAGCTTGAAGTTTATGAGTGGCGTGGAAATCTACGCCATTAATCTTTTTCTTCACGCAGATTTTGCCTCCCAGGGCATTATAGACGATTTTCACGCCAACTCGTCTTCGTGGTTGGCAGCACCCTCTCAGAATCCAATGAAATTTGTGGGTGTATAGACTATGTCTTTTAAAGCAACTTTTCATACTTTGTTATTTTTCAAAATTTATCTAAACTACCATTTGAAAAGGGCTTAAGCTTTTTGACCGATTTTTTTTAAATCAACATAACTCAAAAAAGACAAGACTTACAAAAAAGTGATGTACGGATGACTTTGGATGAAAAATTTGTAAATTTTTAAAATTTCTCGCGATACACAGTAAAAATAGGACATGAAAAAGTTGTTGTTAGAAAAAAAAAATTAAAATTCTTCCATACATCATTTTTTTGTAAGGCTTGTCCTTTTTGAGTAATGTTGATTTAAAGAAAAATCGATCTAGAAACTTAAGCCCTTTCCAAATGGTAGTCTAGATAAATTTTGAAAAAACAAAGTATGCAAAGTCAATTGAAAAAGACATAGTCTACATACCCACAAAGATTTATTGGATTCTGAGAGGATACTGCCAGCCACTGGATGAGTTGGCGTGAAATTCGTCTACAGGGTAGGCCAAAATAATTGACGTATGGAACAAGACTGTATCTCCCATGACGAGACAAATAATTTTAATGTTTCTTTGTTATTCTGTTTCTTATTGTACATATTTACCTTTTGATTCTATCGCCTTTAGCTTTAATTATTGTCCTTAGTCTCTTCGGGAAGGCATTACAAGCGGCACGCACCAGATTTTCGGGGATTGCATCCCATATCTTCTGTATGGTAGCTTTGAATGTTTCAATACCCATTGGTTTGAGATCTCGAAAGTGAGCTTCCATAATTCCCCAAATAGAGAAATCCAGAGGATTTGCATCTGGCTAAGAAGGAATGAAGTCTGGCAAATTCTTGATGCACCATGCTTGGGTAATCTTTGCTCCATGGGACGGCGCAGAATTCTGTTGAAACACGAATTTGCGGTTACCGAACATCGTTGAAGTATGCTTCTTCAAATGCTTTTCTAGGACCTCTTTTACGTAGTACGCTGCGTTGATTTTTACACCCTTATCAATGAAAAGCAGTGGTAGACGAGCTTCCGCAGAAATCGCTCCCCAAACCGTGACCGGAGTATGATTTTGGAAGTGTTGAACTGCGCGAATTGAAGAGGGGATATCCTGAATACTCGCTGCATAGACCCTGTCATTTTGAGCGTTGAAACTTTGCTGCAATACGAAATTTTTCTCATCCGAAAACACAATCATGTGCCGACGAAGTAATTCGCGACAACGAATGACACTGTTCTTCTTGTTGGCTTCCGAAAGTCCATGAACTTTTCTTTTCTTGTACGGCACCAATCTCAAATCCTCTTTGAGAACTGATCTGATAGTTTTCCTGGAGACGTCCACATCCTGAGCCAGTTTATATGAAGAACGACAAGTATTTCGGCGAATTCGGTCACGCACCGCTTTCACAAGCCGTTTGGTTCGTACACTGCGAGGACTGTCTGGTTTTTTCTTTGGATCGACGGTTCCCCTCGTCCTCCATCTTCTCAACGTCCGGTGGATTAATGTGCGGCATATTCCTTCTTTCCGAGTCTCAGCCAGTATCTGGTTGGGACGCTTTCCCGCCAAATTCAACTGCAAAATCCGTTGTCTTTTGAAATCCATATTTTTCTTAGGCGCTTCCTGTCGACGGAATCTAGCGAACACTAGTTTGTTTGGTTTTATCGTCCCTCTTTATTGCCGTGGCTTTGCGTGGTAGAGTTCCCAATGTGTTTGTTTTTGGTTTGTTTTATTTTATTGTTCCTTTTTGACAGTGTCTTGGACTGCGTGTTTTTTTTTTTTGAATTCATTTATTTGTACAGGCTCAATCGAATCAACTTTACAGAGCCAAGTTTTCATGTTTATATACATCAGTTATCTTAGAACTAAGGTTAAGGGGGTGGAACCGATTACTCGCGGCCGTCTCGAGGTTAATAGGAATTACAATTTTATGGATGGGAAAATTGCGGTGGAAATTTTAAACAAAGCATGAGGAACAATGGTTTTCTTATATCTAGAATTTCAAATTACATTTTTTTAATTGCACGTTTTCAATTAAAAAAAAAATCACTCACTCACTCACACAACAACACTCACACACACAACCACAATCACACACCGATGCACACAATCCTCAAAAATTTAACCTAAACAAGTAAGTTAATCAAACTACAATCTAAGGCTAATGTTAGTCAAAAACACATAAATGAGTTTCATAAACTCCAGATCGCGTGCAGCCAAAATGTCTCGAATTGGCACATTGGGTTGTCTACCTCGAGCCCGAAGGGAATCATAAAGCTCCGATCTGACTCCACGATGCTCAGCACAAAACCAAATAACGTGATCTGCGTCCTGGTAACCTTGTCCACATTCACAGAGATTGCTATCTCCCAGCCCAACACGGAACAAATGAGCGTTTAAACAATAATGATTGGACATGAGGCGAGACATCACACGAATGAAGTCTCGACCCACATCCAATCCCCTGAACCAACATTTCTTAGACACCTTAGGAGTGATAGAATGTAGCCATCGCCCTAAATCTCCTTTACTCCATTTATACTGCCAGCTATCGAGTGATATCTGACGAAAAAAATAAAAAAATTCGTTGAAGGCGATTTGTCGGTCATAAATATCGCCTTCCATAGCGCCCACCCTTGCAAGCGAGTCCGCCTTCTCATTGTCAGGAATCGAACAATGAGAAAGGACCCACACAAAGGTGATAATAAAAGAACGTGAAGATAAAACACTTAGAAGACCTCGTATTTTCATAAGAAAATAAGAGGTGTGCTTTACCGGCCTCAAGGAGCGAATAGCCTCTATAGAACTTAGACTATCCGTGAAAATGAAATCCGGTGTTAAAGAGGCAATAGTTTCTAAAGAAAAATGAATTGCTGCCAATTCCGCGACAAAAACAGAACAAGGTGCTTGAAGTTTACGAGCGGCGCTATAATTTTCATTGTATACACCAAAGCCAGCGGAGTCCTCTATCAAAGACCCGTCAGTAAAAAACGTTTTGGTGGAATCAACTAGGCCAAACTTTGCAGCAAATATCACCGGAGCAATCATAGGACGATGATGCTCTGGGATTCCACGAAGCTCCTGTTTCATGGATAAATCAAAATGAACCGAATTTCCGAAGTCGGAGAAGCAAACACGATTGGGAATATTCAGCGAAGGGCTGACATCCTGTGTTATGTACAAATGGTACAAAGTCATGAAGCGGGTTTGAGGATTCAACTCAAGGAGCTTATCAAAATTTTCGATCACCTGGGGGTTCATAACTTCACACCTGGTGAGGAGCCGAAGAGATAATTCTGAAAACCGATCCGAGAGTGGCAACATGCCAGCCAGCACTTCAAGACTTATGGTATGAGTCGAGTGCATACAACCTAACGCGATACGAAGACACCGATACTGAATACGTTCCAGTTTAATGAAGTGCGACCGAGCCGCTGACTGAAAACAAAAACTACCGTATTCTATAATCGACAAAATCGTTGTCCGGTACAACGTTAGAAGATCTTGCGGATGCGCTCCCCACCTGGTCCCGGTAATTGTGCAGAGAAAATTGATCCTTTGTTGGCACTTTCGCTTCAGATACTCAATGTGGGATCTCCAGGTGCACTTTGAATCGAACCAGACCCCAAGATATTTAAAGGACATAGAATGAGTTATCGGTGTACCCAAAATCTGAAGCTTCGGTTGTGCTGGGTTATGCTTCTTGGAAAACACTACCAACTCAGTTTTCTCCGTAGAGAATTCGATACCTAGCTCGAGAGCCCAAGTAGACATCCTGTAAGGGTCCTTGCAGATCGACCCCATTGGGTCCCGTGACAGACACTACACCGTCATCTGCAAGTTGTCTCAACGTACAGTTGTCACTTAGACAACCGTCAATGTCTTTGACATAAAAATTATACAAAAGAGGGCTTAAACATGAGCCCTGGGGGAGACCCATGTAGCTAAATCGGGAAGCTGTAGAGGTTCCATGAGGAAAGCTCATATGTTTTTCTGACAGCAAATTGTACAAAAAATTGTTCATTAATGGTGAAAAGCCACAAGCGTGGAGTTTATCTGAAAGAACTTCAACAGATACTGAATCAAAAGCCCCCTTGATATCCAAGAAAACAGAAGCCATTTGCTCTTTTTTAGCAAAGGCTAGCTGAATATCTGTGGAAAGCAACGCGAGGCAGTCGTTCGTTCCCTTACCCCTACGGAAACCATATTGAGTATCTGAGAGCAGGTTATTCGTCTCAACCCATTTGTCCAGACGGAAGAGGATGATTTTCTCCAACAACTTTCGAATGCAGGATAACATCGCGATGGGTCGATAGGAGTTGTGGTCGGACGAGGGTTTACCAGGTTTTTGAATGGCAATAACTCTCACCCGTCTCCAGTCATCCGGTACAATGTTGAGAGCCAGAAACTGATTAAACAAGTGCAACATGCGCCTCTTAGCGACGTCTGGAAGGTTCTTAAGCAAGTTGAACTTGATTCTATCTACCCCTGGAGCCGTATTGCCACACGAAAGGAGTGCGAGAGAGAGTTCTACCATTGAAAAAGGTTGGCTGGTCTCATCTATCGAATTCGTGGTTTCGCGAGGAAACATTTGGGCTGGCACAGAATCTGGGCAAACTTTTCGCGCAAACTTGAGGATCCATTGGTCCGAGTACTCCTCGCTCTCATTGTACGTAGTTCGGTTACGCAATCTTCGCGCCGTATTCCAAAGAGTATTCATCGACGTTTCACGCGATAGCCCGTCCACGAATTGTCGCCAGTAACCGCGTTTCTTGGCCTTGATGAGGCTCTTAAATTCGCGTTCGAGTGCTGTGTACTTTTCGAAGTGCTCAGGTGTTCCACGTCTACGAAAAACTTTGAACGCGTCGGACTTTTTGCGGTAAACCTCGGTGCATTGCTGATCCCACCATGGGGAAGGAGGTTTCCTGCGAAATGACGTTCCTGGAACTGGTCGAGTTTGAGCTTGAAGCGCGCTTTCCAAAATCAGGTTGGAGAGGAAGTTATATTCGTTTAGCGGTGAAAGCCTTTCTACCGTCGTTACGGCTTCATCTACTGCTGTCCTGAACTTTGTCCAATCGATGTGACGGGTAAGATCATACGTGACGTTGATGGATTCCGGCGGAGTGAGCCCGGTGGCAACCGAAATTTTAATAGGCAAATGATCACTACCGTGGGAATCCTGGATCACATTCCACGTGCAGTCCAACGATAATGAATTCGAGCAAAGTGTGAGGTCTAACCTACTACCAAGTGAGGATGGACCAGCCAAGCGTGTAATTTCTCCATTGTTGAGAACGGTCATATTGAAGTTGTCACAGAGGTCATATATCAAAGAAGACCGGTTGTCATCGTACAGTTCTCCCCAGCCTGTACCGTGAGAGTTAAAATCTCCCATGACCAACCGCGGAGCAGGAAGAACCGAACACATATCTGAAAGTTGTTTCTGGTTTATTGAGGCTCTAGGAGGAATATAAACGGAAGCAATGCAAAGGCTTTTATTTTTAATAACAGCCTGACAAGCGACAACTTCAATACCTGGAATAGGAGGAAAATTCACTCTATAGAAGGAGTAGCACTTTTTGATCCCCAAAAGTACTCCTCCTCCACGTGAATCCTCACGATCAAGCCGAATAATGTTGAAATCGTGAATCGGAAGATCGATTTCGGGTGAAAGCCATGTTTCACAAAGAGCAAATGCATCACAACCGATATTGTGAGCTAAAAATTTAAATGATTCCAATTTAGGAATAATACTTCGACAATTCCACTGCAGAACAGTGATCAAATCCCCGACCTCTTTTGGCAAATTATCCATCGAAGGAAATGATAGCTGCAAGGAGGGGCCACTTTAATGTTAATTTCTTTAAAAAAGTTTTCACAGTTGGAAGCATTGCCATAACAATGCTTTTAAGAGGGTCAGAAATTTCGAGGTACTTGAAAATACCTTCCACAATATCATCGAATGAGAACAGCCCAGATGAAGAGGGGGCTTCTGTTCTTAAAATCTGGGCATCAGGGGTTTTGGATGTCCCCGGGAGAGATGGGAAATCCTGTGTGTAGTTGGCTTTACGAAAACCAGGAGGATTCGGATTATCCTTCTTTACACTGCTCTTTGAATTGGGCATGTTGATTTGGGGCTTCTGTTCAGCTACTTTCCCTGCTCGGATGCGTCTTCGCTTCCGTGAAGCACCTTCCGAAAAACTGAAAGATGTCCCCTCCTCAACCAAGTCCGAATCAGACTCGTCATCTGCCAAAGGAGCAAAAGGATTTGTATTGATATCGGGTGGCGAGGCTTTCTTAAGCATTTCTGCAAAAGATTGCCTTGAACGTTGTTTTAGAGAACGTTCCAATTTTTCCCCGCGTTGTTTGTACGCCGGGCATGACGAGAGAGCATGGGGAGGAGTTCCCTTGCAGAAAACGCATTTTAGTGTGTTATCTGTACAGGGACCAGCCTCATGTTTCTCCCCACAAGTTGAGCAGCGTGCTTTATTGCCGCAATGGGAGGCCGTATGCCCCATCTGCTGGCAGTTTTGGCAGATCATTACCCGGGGTACAAATAACCGCACAGGTAGCCGAAGTTTTCCCAGCTCTATGAAGTGAGGAAGGGCAGAGCCAGAAAATGTCACTCGAAACGAGTCTGTGGGGGTAACTTTTTTCTTACTCGCCTCTGTGACCACTCCTACAATCTCCACATCACGAGCTGGAATATAAACTCTATATTCCAGTGTAAAATGCTGAGAGGAAGTAATCTCATTAGCCTGCTTCAGGTTAGAGACGGCAACACGGAGTTTATTAAATTTAACTTTCGTGATCTCTGTCACGGCTGAGAATCGCTTCGTCAAATCAGTAGTTATTTGGTACACGTTCAGAGGTTTAATTTTGGGCTGAAAGTAGACAACCCATGGACCGACCGAGTCCATTGGATAAGATCGCGGTCGGAAATTTATTTGTGCCTCCCCATCATCAGGTGGCAAAGGCACTTTTTCAGCCAAACCGTCCATGTCGAAGAAACCTCTTCAACATGCACGATTTGCTTTACTCGTGGGAGCGTTGAACGCCCCCAAAAATTTAAATCACACACAAACACAAAATAGGAACACACACAAATTATGCTAAACTCTAGTGGGATGAGAGACAGAGGAAAAAAAACTTAACTAATATTACTGATCTGTTGCTGCTGCTGCTGCTGCTGCTGCTGCTGCTGAAGCACCGGATGGAAGGACGAAGCACGGGGGGGGGGGAAGGGGGGGGGGGGGGGGGGGGGGGGGGGGGGTCTGGTGTGGTTGGTGGGGGGTGGGCGGTGTCGGATGACCGTTGGCGATGTAGTGGTGTATCGCTGGTTAGCGTCACCACGCGGGGATGAAGCGAAAATGAGCGGGATGATAATTCGCCAGCAAGCACTACTTGATTTTCTTATTTCACTGGAAAACCACACTGCCTTCTTAGAAAAAAAAAACTCACTTTCACTCCTTTCACTGAAGTGAATAGTTTTTGAGAAAAAAAACTAATTATTTCCAAGGATCGCACTCGAATAAATCTTCCAAAATAACGGAGCGCTGGATCGAACGAACTTTCTTCTTTCGCTGAACGAAGTGGAATGAGTGTATTTGTTATAAGTATGTTATACAATTATCCAGATGAAATTTTTAAACTTATCAGTAAGTCGTAACAAAGTTTGTTAAAATTTTGTTATTTTGATGTTATACCCTTCTGGTCGTGCTACCATTCTCAACATACTATTTTTTAATATTATGCTTTTAATTATGCTTTAAACAAGGAATTACTTCAGTTATTAGCGTGAGAATGTGATTTTAAAATGATAACACAATTTGAAATTATTTTCAATAAATTTACCCACATCACAGGATTTGTTATTAAGACGTTCGGAGTGATATTAAAACTAGGCTCTTATTATGATATTCAACGAGGTATTTGTTTGTTATCGATTCTGATATTTAAGCTGTTTATTCAGCCTCAATGAAAACATATTCAGTGATCAAACAATGATAACCTGGAACTAGAATTTGTTATCAATTTGATATAATCCTTTGCTCGGGTAGTCAACCAAGAAAATGGCATCGTTTTCTTGTCAGAAATTGTAAACAGAAATCATTGCTCATACCTCACTACGCCTCTAGTTTGAATACAGAAATAAACTGGCACTGTTGACAAACGTTTGTTTGCCGAGGATTCGCTCTTGCGCCCTCTGTGTCAGTTCATAACACACAACATCATCAAACACAGGCACTGGCATGGTGCGATTGATTCTGTGTTTGTGACTGAGCTCACTTCACTCATCCGATTGGGTTCCCGGCTATTTTGGCAGTGTCACTTTCATGTTGCAATGTTTTCCAACTTTCGCTTTACTTCTGATATGTTTTTGCCCCTGTTTGCCAAATCTCTTCCTCCCTTGCTCGGTCGGTGCCATCAACCAGGGTGGGGATGCATGTTTCCATGATTTCGTTTCTTTTTTTTTTTTTGTCGTTTGCCGTTGTTGTTACCCAACGTTGTTGCGTTGGCTCAATATTGCAATTTCCCTGACAAGGGATTATTGCTGTTTGATCTTTCACCTCCACCCATTCTGCTGTTTCGGCTGCTGCTGTCAGTTGATGCTGGTAACAGAACAGCAGGAATTATTTGATCTAAAGTGGGCTAAGTGAACCGAGGAATCGTTTCGGCTGAACGCTTCCTGTCGATACTGATCAATCTGGAAACGCATCGTTGGGCATCACACTGAAAAATAACGAAAATTGCCAGAAATCTCACAACATATTTCCGCCTCGTTGGATGAATAACAACACAATGAAAATAGCATCAATTACGAATACCTACGGATTTCGAGTTTCTCCTATCCCCAATTTCAAAAAAAAAAAAAAAATGTCAGCACTTCCGAACACAACAAGCTGCTCCGTATTTAGCTAATCAAAGTAAACGCCATTCACCATCCCGAAGAGGTCATTAATTATCCTGGACGCTCTCGAGCTCAACTGCAAGTGAGCTCATCCATTTTGCATCATCTGTCCATCCATTCATTTCATCCGTCCATCCATCCTGAACACCCGGACCCGGACCGGGAGTCACTTTTTGCCGGGTGCCAATTCAGGATAATTAATAGCTTTCAACGCGTATGTGGCCTCATCGCTTCCGACTGTGCCGTATCGCATCACCAGAAGGTTCCGAGTGCAACGTTTACAATAAATTACGGACCATCAAAATTTGAACAAATACTCACCTACTCCCTCGAAAACAAACCACGGCCGGTTTTTGGTCCAATTTTCAGTCGAAAGTGCTTCGCTTTTTTTCTTCGGTGTGTTGTCTCGTCATTGTAGTAACAAAATAGGCAACGGACTCCGTTGGTATGCAGATGACGGTGCGGATTTTTGCCAACTTGCGATAGGTGTTTCATTTGGTGCGATCGTTTTCGGGAGGAGGGATGTATTTGAATGAAGTGGAGTGCCATAAATTTCGGGATAAATGACGTGAAAATATGGAAATAAATCATCGAGTCATTGACGGTGGAGATTAACGGCAGCGTTTTTCGGGATGACACGGACATTCGGGAGCCTTCCCTCCCGAACACATGAGTCGCAAACGTGACTGCAAATTTATGCAATGCAATTGCATGATTCATTTTAATGGTTCAATTAATGCGTTGTACGAGTCAATCTGAATCAATGGTATCTCGATGAGTGTTTCATTTCTTGGTACAAAGAGACATTCGAGCTCTAATAGCTGGAATTTAAGAAACTTTTGCAACATTTGATGTATGTTTTCAAAAAATACCTATGGGAGATAAGTTGATTTTTCTGTAATTCTCAAAGCTAGAAGTGCAAATTCTTTTGCACTATTAATCAACGCAAAGATCAACGCCCATAGCAGCAGTAATTTCTCGAGCGATTGCAGCACTTTTGTCATGACTTGTAATCCGCAAGTCATCGATGGAGGCAGCTCTAAGTTGGAGCGGATATCTCAAGGTCGTCTAGTCAGCCGCCTCCCCAAGACCCTCCCCTCGTGGCAGC
Source organism: Aedes koreicus (assembly GCA_024533555.2). NCBI lineage: Eukaryota > Metazoa > Arthropoda > Insecta > Diptera > Culicidae > Aedes > Aedes koreicus. The sequence goes on from JAHHFK020000064.1 coordinate 39,995, forward strand.
GGTCAGCGATTCCGCTCAATTAGCAATGCTCACCAACCGCTTTTCCACAACGGATTGAAAGAGTCATGTGTGTATGTTCAATTCTCCACTCAACTCTTTTCATCTCGCAGGCCGGTCCTGGCTAGATCTCTTGGCAGATGGCAGTTTAATAGCGAGCGGGGGAACTAGTTTGAATTTCAAAGAGTCTGACTTCTGCTCTTTCTGTTCTATCTTTGCATTGCACTGCACTTGTTCAATGATCACGGACGACTCGCCTTTTGAATAGGATCAATAGGTTGCAGCTGCGTCTCCCATTTGCATACTGGTAGCGTCCTCCGTTCTCATGAACGGATTCCGGAACACTAGGCATGCCACTTGACGAGTCTACTTTTTGACGAGTGGTATCGTTTCTGAGTACAATCTTTTATATCCCGCAGTCTCAATCACGCCACGTCAACAAAATTTCAAGTCAGTTGATAAGTGGAAGTCAACGAACTGGAATTTCGGCAGCAAGCCGTCCGTTCGCAGCATGACATTTGACGCGTGTCGGTGTTTCTAATCTAACGAGATCGTCCACGCCACGTACATCTCGAATTGCCCCCTCGAGGCATTTTAATGTATTCCTCTATCGCTCTGCTGCGTGACATCCATCTTCCTTCGCCGCTGCTGTAACAATTCTATCAAAACAGCAAATTAGCCGAAATTAGCATGTTGTCATTCTCGCCACTGGATTCATTCGACCGTCACCGTCACAGGGCAGCTGCTGATGGGTGCCAGCAGGAATTCCATCTTACCACAAGCGAAATCTTAATTTTCGGCTGCTGACCCCCTCCCGCTTCGGCACAACAGGACTTTGGAAGATTGGATTGATGGGCTAATCACATGCGCGCGCGTGCGAAAGTCTAGAGGGAATCGAACCCAGCATAACTTAGGCCTACGGCAGCCCCTCCGCCGACCGCGCTAGTGGAACCCCCCTTGAGCCAGAATACACGGGAGACGAGAAACTAGAAAACTGAAGAATGTTTCGAATTGATACAGCAAGCGATCGAGAGCAGAAGAGGGCAGTGCCTCTCCCAAAACGGGCAAGGTCATTCGGGGGATAACGAGTTGCTGATGCCAGTGATGGCCTCTCTTGTTCGCTTTGTTGTGAGCTGCGCAGGATGAAGCCAATTTGCACACCCGGCCCGGCACTCGGAATGGTTTCGGGACTTTTTTGGAAAAGGTTATGCCTATTATTGGGGTACCGATACGCATTAGGGTAGGTTGTTTTGATGACTTTTGCTTTCCAGGTTCCTTATAAGGGCAGAGCAGATTACGAAATGGGTAGATTCGTTAAAATAGAAAATAATTGGGGAATCAATTTGATGTATTGTTGAGCAGACTGGAATGAAGACTGTTTAGGCAAGACATTTTCTTGTATCGACGGGCAAAATTATAAGCTGGCGCCTGCCAATCGTAATTTAACCAATAATTTCTGGTAATGGTTTTACGTCACTCAGAGCTAGGCGTTGACAAATTATGTAAATTATCAGTATTATGTTGTGCTTGATAAGATATAAGTTCTATGAGAAACAGTAGCATGTTTATATGTCAACTAGCACATTTGGTAAGATTTTGTTGATAACGGCTGTAGTCAGCCGCAGGTCCGGTTTGAGAATTATCAAATACATAGTACAGGTCAAGACAGAACCGTTGTCAAACTACATACAGTATTGGACAAAACATGTGCAACTCAAATCGAGCAATCATAAAAAGCATCAGTAAATTTCAATGTTTCGAAATCGAGCAAGTTACTGCAGTTGGCGGTTCAGAAGTCTAGATGTTTGCTACATGATTATTACAGCAATCAGGTGTCAACTGACTGTTCCCCGGGTGTGTTTTGTTGAAAAAAACCTTTTTGGGCTGGCCAAAACAAGCGCAATCTTGCGCTTTTTGTGCTGTTCTTCTTGTAGAGGTGTTTAAGAGGAGGTGGGAAAATTTTTTTTTGTTGATAAAAGTGTTTTTTCTTGTGGTTTTTGTTCATCAAAATATAAATTGTGTAAGATTAAAATTGAGAAAGGTTTATATTTTTTTTTTTCTTATATTAATGTTGTTAGTCACAAAATTTGTCTGACCGGCTTGGATTGGAACTAGTAGGTGCGCAACTAAGTTCCCCTGTTTAGATGGCGCCAGTAGTAAGTGCTGGTCGAATGTTGTACATCTCAAGCGTCATAAACCAAGCTCAGACATATGGTAAACAAACCGCTTTGCCAAATCAGTGATTTTGGTTTAGTGTTATATATTTTGGTTGATTGAAGATGTCTGATTTCGTGCCAAATAATCGTCATTTGCGGGAAGTGTTGATTTTCTTCTTTCATTCGAAGAAAACGGCGGCTGAAGCACATCGAGAGCTCCAAAAAGTTTACGGTGATGCTGCTCTGAGTGAAACAACGTGTGATTGGTTTCGTCACTTCAAAAACGGTGATTTCAGTGTTGATGATCGTCCGCGTGAAGGAAGGCCAAAAAACTTCGAAGACTCTGAATTAGAGGCATTGCTCGATGAGGATCCGTGTCAAACGCAAGAAGAGCTTGGTTCAGGATTAGGAGTTTCCCGCCAAGCCGTTTCTAAGCGATTGCATGCGTTGGGAATGATTCAAAAGCAACGAACTTGGGTTCCTTACGATTTGAAGCCAAGAGATGTTGAGCGTCGTTTTTTCGTCTGTGAACAACTGCTCCAGCGGCAAAAAAGGAAGAGTTTTCTACATCGCATTGTGACGGGTGACGAAAAATGGATTCATTACAGTAACCCAAAACGGAAACATTCATGGGGACTGCCCGGGCATGCTTCAACATCGTCGCCTAGGCCGAATATTCACGCTGCGAAGGTTATGCTGTGTATTTGGTGGGACCAAGTTGGTGTTATTTATTATGAGCTGTTGAAACCAAACGAAACCATTACCGGGGAGCGGTATCGAACTCAATTGATGCGATTGAGCCGAGCACTGCACGAAAAACGGCCACAATACGAGCACAGACACGAAACAGTGATTCTTCAGCATGACAACGCTCGACCTCACGTTGCGAAACCCGTGAAAACCTACTTGGAAACGCTCAAAAGGGAAAGTCCCACCCCACCCGCCATATTATTACTTGTTCCGTTCGATGGCACATGGTCTCACTGGTCAGCAATTCCACTCATATGATGACATCTCATAATGGCTTGATTCTTGGATAGCATCAAAAGACGAACAGTTCTATCGAAATGGTATTCACGTTCTACCAGAAAGATGGGAAAAAGTCGTATCTAGTGATGGGCAATACTTTGAATAATTCGTTTGTAACCTTTGTTTTCAAAATAAAGTTCCTTTTTCATCAAAAAACAGCGAGAACTTAGTTGCGCACCTAATACAAAAGAAAATAATCGATGATCACAAGAGCGGAATGTCACAAAAAACGATTTGTGACAAATACCAGGTGAAAAAATGGACCGTTTCAAGACTGTGCCCAAAATTTCGTTCAACCGGGAAGATTTCTGTGGACAATAGAGGTGGAAGACCACGGTCCACCACGTCAAGAGAGGACTCTATGATCGTCAGATGCATTAAAAAGGATCCTTTCAAATCTTCCTTCAAGATGCAAACGGATTTACAGTTATCTGTATCGGACCGGACAATCAGACGATGTGCCGTTGAAGCCAGATTATTCTCTCGACGCCCTGCGAAGAAACCTCTGATTTCACTTAGGAACCAGAAGAAAAGACTCCTGGTTGCTCAATCTCATATTGGCTTGGATGTGCAGAAATGGCGGACGGTTCTGTTCAGTGATGAGTCGAAGTTCAACATCTTCGGAAGCGCCGGGATTTGCCGTGTACGTCGACCGACTGGAAAACGCTTAGATTCACGGTACTGCCAGAAGACTATGGCAAATTATGCACGAAGATGGATTTCTGGAAAAACTGACGCAGTTTATCAAAGCAATGATGGATCGAGTGATGTGTGTCGTCCGAGTATCAGGGACGCTCTCGAGTCCCTTCGAATCTCGGAGAGGGTTACGGCAAGGTGATGGATTGTCGTGTTTGTTGTTTAACATTGCATTGGAGGGTGTGATTCGAAGAGCTGGGATAGACACGAGTGGCACGATCTTCAGGAAGTCTGTCCTACTATTTGGCTTCGCCGACGACGTTCATATCGTAGCACGTAACTTTGAGACGATGGCGGAAACGTACATCAGACTTAAGGCTGAAGCTGGTAGGATTAGGTTTGGGATTAATGCATGAAGGGAAGAGGCTCACGAGAAGACAATGTTAGCCTCCTAGCACGAGTTCAGATCGACGGTGATGAAATCGAGGTAGTAGACGAATTCGTGTACCTGGGCTCATTAATGACCGCCGATAACGACACCAGCAGAGAAATACAATGGCGCATTATGGCTGGCAATCGTGCCTACTTCGGACTCCGAAGGACACTAAGATCGAACAAAGTTCGCCGAACTACAAAGATGACCATCTACAAGACATTAATTAGACCGGTAGTTCTCTAAGGCCACGAAACATGGACATTGCTAGTGGAGGACCAACGCGCCCTTGGTGTCTTTGAACGGAAGGTGCTGCGTACGAGCTACGGTGGAGTGCAGATGGAAGACGGAACGTGGAGGAGGCGAATGAACCACATCCCATCGTACACATCGCAAAAATCGGCTGACTACGATGGGTTGGGCATGTCGTAAGGATGTTGGACGACAGCCTTGTGAAGATTCGGTTCGAAAACGAACCCACGGCTACAAGAAGAAGAAGAAGCACGCAACGGGCAAGGTGGATCGATCAAGTAGAAGGCGAGCAGCGAACACTCCGCAGACAGCGAGGCTGGCGAAGTACAGCCATGGACCGATTACAATGGAGACAACTTCTGTGTACAGCAGAGGCTACCCCGGTCTTGGTCTAGTTGGTAAGGTAAGGTAAGCATCCAAGATATAGGGAGCTTTTTCGTCTTTAGGAATTTAGTTTTTTTCTTTTTCGTGGTTCAAAATAGCAAACGTCTTATTGAGTCTATCTTAGCAAACATATAACTTGGTAAAAAGTCGATTCCAGCTCAAATGCTCTATGAGTTACAATTGAAACCATAATCGACCGCTTCAAATTAGGCTGAGTCAAAGGACTTATACCATATTCAAAATATTTTTCTGGGTATCCGGAAGCCCCTATTATTTTCGGCTATCGTTCCATTTAAACTATGTGTGAGAAAAATAGTTCTATAGAGGGCGATCTAGTTTGTTCACTCGTTGAAAAGGCATTTAAGTTGGAGCTTAATAATCAAGCTATCATATTAATATATTCAGTGAAGTGTACTGATGGAAGAAGATACTGAATGAGAGGTTTAAAAGTTGGTTGCCGAGAATAGTCGACATTGCTGAAGTCAACAGTTTCCATAGATTTCTGAAGCGTTTCTCCTAAAATACAAATTGGAAAACCGCTATGGAAACAATATTGCAATCAAAAATTCTTTGATCCATCAATGGGTCCTTTAGTTGACTTTATGTAGACATAACTATTTTATTTAGTACCGTGATGGCGCCGATGGTGTAGTAATTAGCGTGGTTGCCTTTTCTCTTTGTGGGGCTAATAGAAAATCCTGTTGGCGCCGTTGACCTTTGCTGCACTAGGTTTTATGAACTTTTTTGCTTGTCGGTTTGTATCCGTGGCATTCCAGTTGGATTCTACCATGGAGTTTCATAGTTTCATCCTCAAAATACACTTTGGGGGCAGTGTTGCCAAATATGCTATTTTTTCATTTTGAAATTAAAATTGCAATTTTCGTCCAATATTCTGAAGATAGTCTGATTTCAGAAATGATCACGCCATCTTGTTCCTCACAATTTAAACATCAAAAAAATAACCTTTGGAGCCGTTCCAGAGATACTGTGTTTTTAAAACAAAAAACTCCTTGTTTTCCAGTTTATATACAACATTCTTTTTTTTTTCCTTCCACATGGAGGTTTTTGTTTTGTTTATGTATTATCGAGATTTTCAGCCTCAGGTTGGTTCATCTCCCTTCGTAGTCACTCAAACACCTCTGGGTGTTTTTCGTAACTTGTCCAGGGGTGAGATTTCAACTCGTGACTGTTGACGTGGAAGGTATGGATGTTAACCACTACGCCGGCCTAACCGACCAGAAGGATATAACATAAAAACAACAAAATTATAACAACCTTGTTACGACTTACAGATTATCATATAAATTTGTTAGAAACGTTTTCATTTGGTTAATTGTATAACATGCTTTAAGAAAATTAAGATATAATTCCCTGGGAGGCTTAATCTGCGAAAGAAATAGATTAATTCCAACAATAGCTGATATAATTTTGCAAAATCGTAAGAAAACTTTTACAAAGTTTGTTTTGTTTATGTTATGTCTGTGTCGTAATTTGCTATTATTTGGTTACTTCTTGATAGTTTTTCGTTACCATTTCTGTTATTTTAACTACATCCGCGATCTTAATTTCAATAACCTCTGTTATAAAAACAGCGTAACTGAATAAAAAAACTTGTAATAATTTAGTTGTAAGAATGCATTGCCACACTTGCTGCGATTAAAACGTGAATGTCTTTAGCGCATTTAACGCTGCATGACTGTCTGAGAAAATACAGATCTTAGCAATTCCTTTTGATACATAAATTAACACATTCTATAATGGTTTGAACCTCCGCTTGAAATACAGTAGGACTCGCCACAGGTATGACCTTGCTAATTCAAGGGTCAAAAACCCCGGCTTCGGTGTTTTCTTTTCTCGTGGCCCCCCGTATAAAATACAATAGGGTCCTAGAGGGGTGTAGGGCCCCTCACAGAACGGAAGTATATCTTGGTTGACAAATAATGATGAATTTTGAGTGCTCTTAGTCGCGACATCTTGCGGTTGAGGTCACACATTTTACACGGTAAATAATTTAATCTGCTCCAAGCTTAGACAACATTTTTAGACCTGCTAGTATAAAGTAGCAAGGTACTTACATGAAGGTTTGTTCCTCGTAGAACGAATATGTAAACATAAATAAATAGATATTTTTAATGATTTGATCTAAAATAGACTTCTTTGACTTTTCTTTTGTGTGAATTATAAATTCGATGTGTATGTACATCGATTTTTTCAAAGTTTTGACAGTTCAGGGAGCTTGTTTATATGGACTTACAATACTTTCGGCAATATCGGTTTGAGATTTTGTGCTCTAAATTTATTACTATTGAAATAAAATAGCCAGACACCAGTGCTTACTTTTACGTCATTCGTACATATTTTTACGTAGTCGTACAGAAAAAGTCAATGAAAACTTTTCGTTTGAGCGGTTCGAATTCTATCACCTAGTAAACAAGCTACCCGAACTGTCAAATAAGTGAGGTTAATACATTCCGTGAAATGATCTATATCACACTTAAGCATCTGGAGAAGTGCTGTTTTATTCAACCACTTTGACAGCTGACCCAGACAACCACAAGTCGTATAACAGTGTTCAAATAGTATCGTATATTCCTATATTTTAAGTCAACATCGCAATTAATAGTGGCCTTTATCGTGTTAAGTTTAAGTTAAATCGTAAAGAGTGCACATTTTCGACTTATATACGATGTGTCATTTATTCATCGTACTGCGTCACAAACTAAATCGGATATACATCGCTAAGCTTTTTAAATCGAATTTGTTATCACAAATTCAATCGCATACGATATCAAATCAACTCGTTTAAGAAAACAATGGAATTTGAACGTATATGGTATATGGTATTTGAAAGCAATCTCAACATGCCTTTGACTAAGGAGCTTGAGTATTTCCAAAATATTATGAATTTTAATATACAGGAAATATTTTGCGATTGCATTTGAAAAAAAAAAAACAGTATTCATGCACCCCTCTAAGAGACTTTGTATGGGAGTTAACTGTCATTTAATCGTTTTAGTGAATAACTTTCTTGATCAGCAACTGCTGTATTGAATTTATGTAGGTTTCATATATTGGCATGGTCGTAGCTTAAATGATCTACAAATGTTTCATATAACGTTTTAGGGAATTCTGTGTATGGAAAAAAAAGGGCCGAACAAAATAATTAACATTGAACAACGCTAGAACGAAATATAGCAAAATATAAGATTGAAATGAAGATACTTAAAAACACTATCAGCATTTGTTACACTGCGAATCGCGGTTCTGTACAGCAAGAGATAGAGATCTATTGACATTTATTAACCGTTCTCTATATTGCACACGCATTGTTTTCCCAACTGGTTATTATAATGACGTCATCTGCGTTTTTGGTATACCTTATGTGTGTGATTTAGAGCCCTTGATTTTTGTTGTTATGACATTTCTCTAGGTATTTTTTCGAGACAGAAGCACGGAAAAACAAAGAATAATGCTAGGGAAACATATGCTATTATGTATTAATTGATTTAGCATATCAGCATCAAACAATATTTCTTTTTTTGCACTGGCTACGAAGTACGTGAATTATAAATGTATTAAAAATAATTCACTCGAGAATTCGTACTTCTAGGGAATTTGAAAACAGACAGAATTGGTTGTCGTTTACTGGTTCGAGTGTTTACGATAGCAATCATATGTTCGTGTGCTCCGAACATTTATTCCATCAGATAAAGGGTGATACGGTCAAAATTTGGTCAAGGGAAAACGCGTGTAAATCGGTGAAATCGTTTATTTAAAAAATCAAATTAAATTTCTTTTTCAAGTTCAATTAGTATAAAATTCAGGAAAAATATTCAGTTAGGCTTCCGCTTTTCCAAATCCGAATTGCCGGGCCTTACGCTTGACCCCTGCCATCAGATTTTGTACAGCCACCTTGTCCACCTGCTTCGCCGCAGAAAGCCAGTTTGCCTTGAACTGCTGCTCGTCCTTAGCAGTTTTTTTGGTCTTCTTTAGGTTCCGCTTGACAATAGCCCAGTATTTCTCAATTGGGCGGAGCTCTGGCGTGTTGGGAGGGTTCTTGTCCTTGGGAACCACCTGCACGTTGTTGGCGGCGTACCACTCCATGGCCTTTTTACCGTAATGGCAAGATGTCAAATCCGGCCAAAACAGTACAGAACAACCGTGTTTCTTTAGGAAAGGCAGCAGACGTTTATTCAAACACTCTTTCACGTAAATTTCTTGGTTGACAGTCCCGGAAGCTATGAAAATGCTGCTTTTCAAGCCACAGGTACAGATGGCTTGCCAAACCAGATATTTCTTTGCGAACTTTGACAGTTTCGTGTGCTTGAAAATATCTGCTACCTTTCCCCTTCCTTTTGCCGTATAAAACTCCTGTCCCGGAAGCTGCTTGTAGTCGGCTTTGACGTAGGTTTCGTCGTCCATTACCACGCAGTCAAACTTCGTCAGCATCGTCGTGTACAGCCTCCGGGATCGCGCTTTGGCCGTCGTATTTTGTTTATCATCGCGATTTGGAGTCACTACCTTCTTGTAAGTCGATAGTCCGGCTCGTTTTTTGGCTCGATGCACGGTTGTAGACGATACACCCAGCTTATTTGCGTCATCTCGGAGAGATAGGTTAGGGTTTCGCTTGAAACTACCGGCAACTCTCTTTGTCGTCTCAGCGGCTTCCGGTTTTCGATTTCCCCCCGATCCAGACTTCCTGGCTGTCGAAAAACGTTCCCCAAACACTTTAATTACATTTGTAACGGTTGATTTGGCAACTTTTAGCGATTTTGCCAACTTTGCGTGCGAGTAGCTCGGATTTTCGCGATGCGCGAGCAAAATTTTGATACGCTGCTCTTCTTGCTTGGACGGCATTTTGACAACTGAAGAGTGAATTCCAAAATCAAAATAGAAGCAACATTCTACACACACACACCTTCAAAATGAGGGGTGTTCAGGTTTTTTAAATTCAAAATTGAAAGAAATACGTCAAGTTGATATTGACCAAATTTTGACCGTATCGCCCTTTAGTAGAAATGCATCCAACAATTCAAAGGTGTAAGTAGTAACAGTATTTTTTTGTGCGATTATCACAAAACTAAATGGAAAAAATCACAAAATGAAGTGTTGTTGTTTTTTCTTCACGTAACCAGAGCATACTGTGATGATCATATGACAGCAAATATACCACTTTGATTTGACGTTTCTTCAACACTGTAAAAATAGAATGAGTGGAAACAAATAAAATCGAGATACTTTTTACACAACCAAATTTTTCACTTTTCGTGTCATTGAATCGTTCTAAGTTGCCCTTCCGTTCCGTGCTACCATACATAGCGTCAATTGTTTTTATATCTGAGTGTAAATTGAAATCCTTCAGAAGTTGCACATATTCTACTCATAGTACGGGTGATTCTCATGGAAGTACGGACATATTTGTTGTAAAAAGGACACTGAACGTAAGTACCAAACATGCATTTTAACGAATTGAAAACTAGATCTGAATGGAACCCTAAAAATTGAAATTATCACTGATAAAATACTAAACAGAATCTTACATTAAGAATCCTAACCTAATTGAATTGTAATTTCAGTATCTCAAAGGATAAAGAACGCATCAAAACAAAACTTTACGAAATTGGAATTAACTTTCTCCTGGTCGATCTGGTTGCTTGCGCAACAACGCAAATTTCAAAACAATCGGCAGCTTTTTGAGCCATGATGTTCAGAAAAATTATGGCCTCAAACACGTTTGCCCTTTTAGAAAGTAAGTCTTCAGGGGTAAGGACCAATAGACTGGTTAAAAATACATTTTTTCCCACACCGAACCAATGTGTTCATAGTTTTATCCAAATCAAAAATAGTCGTGTCAGATTTGCCTCTGGCAAGAATTGCTCTATTTCCAACTCGATCTACACAGTGCTTTCCCAGATCATTTTCCATTATTGAGCTAGTTTTGTGGACGAGTGATCGACAGCTGACCAAATCTTTACGTTTCGCAAGTATAAAGAGTCTACACATCTCCTAAACTCAGTTTCACACACGGGAGTGGCGAGGTACGATGTTTAATAAATCCAGCCAGTTCACTTTAAAAATAAAATCAAATTTTTAAAAACACTTTCATGAGAGTATAAGTAGAACGATTTTTATTGGAAAACTAGAAAAATTTATACTAACACTTCACTTGATAACCTTTAAAAAATGACACACTTTTTCAAATCACTAGCAAATGCAGGCAAATTCCTTAAAATTCCACTAAAAGCTTATTCTTTGATAGACCTATTTCGTCTGCGACTTACAGACTTCTTCAGGGTCGAGCACTCAAAACGGGACCGGCGTCGGTATTGTCTTAGTTTGGGATCACCAGTGTTTACACATTGAGGATGTATGTTAGTTCCAAGCATCTTATGTTGGATCACACCCGAGCAACCTCGGGCGGTCAGTCATGTTCATACGCATGCTCAGAAATGCTTGGATCAAAGGTGGATACGGCGAAGACGAAGTATCTGTTGCTAGGAGGAACCGAGCGTGAAAGAGCCCGCAAAGACCGAACTGAGATAATCAACGGATATGCTGTCGAGATGGTGGACAAACTTGTATGCCTCGGGTCATTGGTGACGTCGGATAAAGACTGCGACAGAGAAATTCGGAGACACATTATTGCCGAAAGTCGTGCTTATTACGGACACAACCAAGACCCTGAAATTTGATCGGACACTCTAGGAACTAAAGACAAGCAGCCCTACCCGAGCAGGAACGAATAACTTGATAACTGGCCTTAGTATTTAAGAGCCCAGATTAAGAGGTAAAATACCTGCGGATAATACCATAAAATTGTTCCCACAATTTTATGCGAAAAACAAATTGACCCGAGCAGGAACGAATAACTTGATAACTGGCCTTGGTATTTATGAGCTCAGATTAAGAGGTAAAATACCTGAGGATAATACCGTCAAATTGTTCCCACAATGTCATGCGAATACCGAATTGAGGTAAGACAATACCAAAATAATACCTCTAAGGTGACCAGATACTTACCCAGGTATCCGGAATATCAAGTTTAGTTATTCTAGAGACATTTTGCTTGCAATTCTTAGGTATTTTGCTTAGGTATTTTACCTCTTAATCTGAGCTCTTTAATACCAAGGCCAGTTATCAAGATCAAAATTAGGTATTCATATGCTTTTGTGTTCTGCTCGGGGAGGTAAGACAATACCAAAATAGTATCCAGCCATAGCATGCGACAGCGATCGGCGTATGCAGGCAAGTTTAACGGGTCACTCCATGGAAAGTGGCGCAAAGCATATCTTACGAATCTGCGTTGGACAACTTCAAACCGCGCACTCCATACAGCCTGGTAGGGGTAGAAGATGCAAAGTCAAGAATAGAGCGTACCAGCAAGCAGTAAAGAACTTTGAAACACTGCGGATCACGAAATTCATTGGAGATTTTGAACATGAACCCAAGCTGGCGATTGGCTTTATCAATGGTACCTGAGAAGGGGCGAGGTCTTTATTATGATCAACCCGTTGAAGTGGAGATCCAGCAATAGTATAATCAAACTGGATAGCATTATTCGTTCGACCAAAACTTATTACGCAACATTTTGAGATGCTCAGAACCATCATATTTCGCACGCACCAATTACTGAAGATATCAAGAAGCTTATGTTGTTCATAGCAGTCTGCTAGGCTTCGAACAACTAGATAAATTTTAAGGTCACCTGCAAACAACAACAGAAAACCTGTTGTGGGTTTTCTGTTGTTGTGGGAAACATCGTTTATAAAAAGCGAGAACAGCAGGGGAACTCCGGAATGGGTCGAAAAATAGTCCGATGATTTGTCTCCAATACTGACAGATACTTGACGTTGCACAAGGTAAGATCGAAACCGGGGGAAGAATGCAATCGAACAACCATTTTTTTTCGGTTTTGGGAGGGGTGGGTCCTGGTTAACTTTTTCGGGGGGGGTTTGGGATCGGTAATAACGACGTGGGGTTTGGTTTTTTTTTTCTTTTTTTTTTCTTCACAGCAGAGGGACAGGGTGGGCCGGGGTGAAGGGGGGTTGGCGTGGGGGTGGGCGGCAGAACAACCTCACGGGGGCGACAACAAAACATTTTTATTACTTATCTCGTGTTCCCCCGCGGCTTGGGTTGCAGCTGAGGTGGTGGTGAATCGTATAATAAAAAAGTGTTGGTGTGACCAGCCACTTTTGGGCCACAATAATATATTTGGTGGAAAGGCCAGTTAGCGGTTTAGCCCCGATAAATTGTTATGTATGTCCTGTGCAGTCAAGAATAATTAAATGTCTAAATGTGAAATAAATGTCTGTCTCCGCTACCTTAGTGTTTGAGTGATGATTATTTTGCATTTAGTAGTCTAATGGTTGATGTCTTTATTGTATATAAATATTTTATTTTGTTTGTGTTTACTCCGACCGTAGTATATTAGATTTATTTACTTATTTATTGTTCCGATTATTTATTCACCTTCCATATTTATCTCATAGTTTATTTATTTATTTTGCAATTTACACGGAAACAAGTGTTAGGGACTTTTCATTTGTAAGGCTAAGCATGCAGCCATTTTTGTCGGAGTAAACGGTTAAAGTAGAGTATAGGACATCAACCATGATTGTTTTAGTGTAAGTCTTCGTCTGCCACCTGTCATCCTTCGGCGATCATCGTGCCTCCACGTCATCGTCATCGTCGTCATCTTCGTCACCCACCGTGATGGAAAATATGCGAAGTCATGAGAAGGGAGCTATAAAAAGGCTCCACTGAATAGAGTCATTCTCTTGTATAATTTTAATCGCCCGGAGGAGTGATGGTAGTGTCTAACCGCGGAATATTAAATTTGAGAAACTAACCGCGTTGTTCCGAGAAAAGTTGTGTGGTATAGACTACGACTGTTTCGCTAAAACTAGTTAAAACTTACAAACTACCTAAACAAATTAAAAACAAGTTATTTAAACCACAGCTAAAATACCGTAAAAGCTAAACACGTTAAAATTGCTATTATGGGTCATCGTGAGGAAACCCACCAACGACTAGGAAAAAACAGTGCACCATTTTAATAAACGTCAATTCTAGTCGGGCTAATCTCATGTTGACCATAACGTTTAGCAATTGATGTAAGTCAAACGAGCCGGTGGTTTAGACAAGAAATAACTGCAGTGAGAGTGGTGGAGTGAGAGACATTTGGATGTGCAGTGCATGGACTGAAGCTGTTCCACTCCGCGTGGTGCATGCTCGTTTGACTAAACCACTCAAAAGTTGCGCCGTGGGTGGCCTACAACTATGGCCCATTGACACACGGACAATCTTTTCGTTCCCTTGTCAAGTGTGGGGACAGTGACTATTGGAAGAAGAACTAAGAAGGAAAGAAGAAGAAGAAGAAGAAGAAAGAATAGTAGAAGAACGGGAAAGGATGCTGATTCAACGATGGAGTTCCTGCATGTCGACCACCTCATCGAACGGCCGCAACGGTGAGCTCACGGTAAAGAAGATAGAAAGTGTTTATAGTAATATAGAATTGAAATCCTATAATAAATGATGATCATCTATACGTAAAATATTTTGTATGGCCCCTAAACCCTAACTGTTTAATTATAATCTCTTCTGCATAAAGAAATTCTTGTTTCCGCCAATTTGTGTTGTCTTATCCGCCTTACCACCAAATAAAAAAGATGAACAGGTAAGATTATCCGGGAGAACCGTATTTTAAACGACCCTGAAACGTGTGTTGCAGACCCCTGATCATATGGTTTTCCTACGACTGGGGCACCCGTGAAAAGAAGAGTATCACTTGAAAAAGGCTGATTCCTCCTGGGGAGTGGGGCGGCGTTTTATGGGAAAAAACACATGACATGGTATTGTCTTACTTCCCCGAGCAGAACACAAAAGCATATGAATACCTAATTTTGATCTTGATAACTGGCCTTGGTATTAGAGAGCTAAGATTAAGAGGTAAAATACCTAAGCAAAATACCAAAGAATTGCAAGCAAAATGTCTCTAGAATAACTAAACTTGATATTCCGGATACCTGGGTAAGTATCTGGTCACCTTAGAGGTATTATTTTGGTATTGTCTTACCTCAATTCGGTATTCGCATGACATTGTGGGAACAATTTGACGGTATTATCCTCAGGTATTTTACCTCTTAATCTGAGCTCATAAATACCAAGGCCAGTTATCAAGTTATTCGCTTCTGCTCGGGATATTGCTTGCAATTCTTAGGTATTTTGCTTAGGTATTTTACCTCTTAATCTGGGCTCTTAAATACCAAGGCCAGTTATCAAAATTAGGTACCCGAGCAGAAGCGAATAACTTGATAACTGGCCTTGGGATTTATGAGCTTAGATTAAGAGGTAAAATACCTGAGGATAATACCATCAAATTGTTCCCACAATGTCATGCGAATACCGAATTGAGGTAAGACAATACCAAAATAATACCTCTAAGGTGACCAGATACTTACCCAGGTATCCGGAATATCAAGTTTAGTTATTCTAGAGACATTTTGCTTGCAATTCTTAGGTATTTTGCTTAGGTATTTTACCTCTTAATCTGAGCTCTTTAATACCAAGGCCAGTTATCAAGATCAAAATTAGGTATTCATATGCTTTTGTGTTCTGCTCGGGTATTCATATGTTGTTATCTCCTGCTCGGGTAGTAAATAAGTTAGTAAGTAAGCAACAAAGATCGCCACAACAAACCATAAACAATTTCAAATAGTTTACTGAACACACAAGAATGAATTCTACGATACAATATTTTATTTATTGACAGTATTGTTTTTAAAAGAAGTGATGTGATGTGATGTGATAAGAAGCCACCATCAGTGCAAGGATTACCTGTGTCTGCAGGACTATCTTCAGCAGGTTGCCCCGAAAATATAGCCTACGTGATGGCTTGGTATAGCAGGGCCAGTCGATTTCAATGAGGACCTTGGCTACCCCCCAATCCCAGTTATATAGTTGTTTCAGGAACAGTTTTTAGCAAAAATGATGATTTATAAAATATGTTAAGATACAAAATGTAGGAAATTTCACGGCCTTAATGAAGCTAAGATTCAATTAATAAATTTATTAAAGTTTTCATTGGTACTAGTGAATGTACTGATACATTGCAAATTTCTACTGTTCCTAATAAAATAGTTTAAAATTTAAAGAACTTACCATAAAAGCATACCAGTCTCTATGTTTTATCATATAAAGGTTGTCCACAGTTAAATTGCATCACTTTACACTCGTCCTCAAAAACAAGTATCTAAACCGATTGTCATTGTTTTTAAAGGAAGCACACAGAAAAAGGTAATTAATTTTTTGGGGCGCGTAAAAGTTCCCTCGTTTAATTACAAGCCAGAGTAAGCTAGCCAGAATAAATTATGAAATTGTCTTCAATCTCTCAAACAATGGATCTGATTTGGGTGATAACTGACTACCATTTGCATGAAATATCCCATGAATTAATACCAAATCCAGCATTAGATAACGCAGAAAATTACATGTTTCTTTCAAACAGTGCAGATAAAAATAACCGCGTTTGAAAGGTAGAAAGTGATAATATGTATTATGGAGAGTGTGAGCTGTTTAGTGGAATACCTGTAACTAGAAAATAAGAAGAATGATTAGTAATTTCCATTTAATTCCAACTACCTTTATTGCTTATCTTGACAGATACGCGTATTTCGTCTACAATGTGCAGACTTCTTCAGTGTCGTGTACGTATTAGTACAGTCGAGTATTAGTACACGACACTGAAGAAGTCTGCACATTGTAGACGAAATACGCGTATCTGTCAAGATAAGCAATAAAGGTAGTTGGAATTAAATGGAGATAATATGTAGTTTATGTAAACTAAGTTAAATAAATACACGTGAAAAACTTCGTTGCATTTTTTTCGATTAATAAATCCAATTTGAAAATACCAAACCTCAATAATATATGTTCACGAATACATACACGTAAAAAGTATAGCAACTGAGGCTCCGGCGAGATTCGAACTCACGATCTCCTGTTTACTAGACAGGCGCTTTAACCAACTAAGCCACGGCGCCTTGGTTACTGCTCAGGGTCCCGTAACTCAACTTCAATCCTACCACGACCCCCACAGCTTAAACGATTATGTAATTAAGATCGCACCGACCAAAAATCCCACTTTTGCCACATACTTGTTACTGTCCGTCCTGCGTTCAAAGAACGAATCCAAAGCAGTAAAAGTCCGTTTCGTCCTCCTTCGCGCATTTATACGGATGGATGGGACCGGTCGCCAGTCGGTGCCCGGGTACTGCTGTCTCCGATGACTGCACCAGCAAAATTAATGAACGTAATTAAAGAGAAGAAAAATAGCCAACATTTACGAGCCGATGATTAATGAAGCGAGGTGGATTCTTGATCTTGGTTATTGCCTGGGTGCAGTGGCGATTTTTTCCTTCCCTCTCTCTCTCTCTCTAGCTCTCTTCCTCATACAATCACGCGAGAACACAAAACGGTGACTTATGACTCGCTTAGTCACGAGACGCTCCGACAAATTTATGTACACATTTCCCAACAACAGGTGAAGCTCGCCTGAAGGGTGCATAAATTTTCTCTCGTTCGTCGATCCGCGATGTTGTCGAATCGCTAAGGAACTCGGATTGCTTCCATTCCGAGAGACAAATCGGCTGGTTTGCAATGATCACACATTTGGAAATTCCGAAAACAAATGTGAGCGGCGTGTTTCTGCTTTCGGTTGCGTTATAATTCAAATCCATCAGCGGCTGTCGAATGCTGTTGCCGACGGGGACATTCCTGGCGATGGTTTACATTTTAGGTGAGACGTTTGAAACAAATCTATTAACATGCGTAAATTTACGACCCTCGCACGCTAATTTAGCCTTTCAACGAACGCGGGACGGGATTGCAGATTTGCAGTCAGTGCCAGAGCCGGTTGAGAAATGGACCGAGAACAAGCGGTTGTTTTGTTCGGCCTCTCCGCCGCCGTAATGGAAAAGGAAGTGACGGTGAAGAAAGCTCGGAACGTAATAATCAACACACTACTACGTTTGTGCGCGGGTGGAAGTGCTCTCACCGGGGAAGAACTAACGATCTGATGATGAAAATGGACAACAAACTGTGGTGTCATGCCGTGAAAGCCGAATAGCGATCGGGGCCGTTGCTCCGCTGGCTACCTTGCTTGAAACCTTGGGAAATTAATTCGGTCTTTCTTCGGTTAGTTGCCGTAGTTTGTTGGATTGCATGCTTTGGGCTTAAGAAGGAGAAACAGTTATATTGATTGTACTCATAATTGGTGGAAGGATGATAGTTCAAAATACCCTCTCGTGGGTCAAATGTTTCACCTTGTCGACGGTGAGAGGGATTATCTCATGCTCTAAACATGCATGTGAGACCAAAAATTTGACCAGTAGCGAAAGTATTCACTGCTACGTCGTAGAACGTTTATATAATGGCACTTACATCAGGTGTGATACTGGCGGGTTAAGCCGCAATTCTCACTTAGACTTCTTACTTTGAATCAAAGGGAAACGACTAAAAGTACACTTTTCATTTTCGTGGCAACTTATGTTGTTGTTTATCCATTTGTTTTATGGAATGAATAACCGAAGTACCTGGTTTGCTCATGGTATAAAAAGTGAAAGTAATTGCAAAATGTTCGAAAAGGGTGAATGTTTTGATCATGGTAAATATCTGACGGTTCGAAATGAAGCACATAGCCACAGAAGAGTGTTACTTATGACTGACGATGGCAAGCATGTCTATTACAGATAGGACCGCTTAGGAAGCACGAGCAGTAGAGTAAACCTTTCTAAGTAGTTTGACCCGTAACGCTGGTAGATCACCTTTTCGTGGTGCGTTAACGGGGTATCAGATCTACCACCGAACCCTGAATTAATTCAAACTAGGGAAACATATTTGTTTTTGTAGTCAAAGGAACATATATTAGTCTTTATTACATTTTATGTCTTGTGAAAAGTGACAATACTCGGATTGAGATACCGAGGATGAGCTTGGAAAAAGGAAAACATGATTAGTATTCATTTATGTTTGATATATTTGATGTTCTATAGTTTGAATTGGTTATGACTAGGGTTCTGATGCATGGTCAGATTCAGGAGTCATAGTTTGTTTTCTTTGGAATGAATCTGGTTTTGACTGATAAAGCGGCGCGCCTTTGATGTCACACATAGCGGTAACTTTCAATAAAACTCGGTGCATTGCCAACAAAACAAACAATGACGTTACAGTTGTCAACACCGAATACTTCATCATTTCTCAATAGTGATGAAGGCTCTGTTTCAATCACAGTAGCTCCATTTAAATTCCGGTTCAGTTCCATATTGGTTCCGTTTCGGCCCCATTTCGGTTCTATTTCGGTTCCGTTTTGGTTCCACTTTGGTTTCATTTCGATTCCATTTCAATTCCATTTCGGTTCGATTTTGGTTCCGTCGTATCCGTTTTGAATCCATTTCAATTCCATTTCAATTCCATTTCGATTCCGTTTCGGTTCCATTTCGTGTAATTTTGATTCCATTTCAATTTAATTAAATTTAACTCTAGTTTAATTCAATGTCAATCAACTAATCACGGTTTAATTTATTCTTTTTCCTCTGCCCTTAATTTCTACCGAGAGTCACCGTGAGGCAACGAGTGTTCATACCGAGTTTCAAGAGTTGAATGCTGCCCAAGTCAAACTCTACAAATCAGGAAGAATCATGGCAACCGTAAGCCGTATGTAATTATAAAGACGATGCAATGCATGTTTAAATGGATCTGTACAGCCTGGATAATCCGAAAATAAGGTAAATTCTAAGGTTAATAAAACTTGATATTACGGGGCTGTAAAATGAACGCCATTGGCATAAAACAACCTGACTGACTGGCACTATAACACACTTTAAAATGGAAGCGCATTACATACTAATTCAAATTTTTAAGAGTATTATTAGAAGATACCGCAGTGCTGTAAATAGCCACCATAGGCGCACCATTGCAATTGAGGGTTTTCCAGAAATATCATTCACTGTATGAATAATAAATATTATGCATACTCTTTTTGCAATACTTCTTGGGGTTGACTTCAGTACTAATAGTTGTCAACATAGACTACACCAAAGGCCGGAATGTCGTTCCTAAGAATTATTGCTTGGCAATTTACATGTCTTTTTGAAATCTAGTTACTAAGGCCTGTACTCGAAAAAAATGCACCAGACAAAAGTGTTCGCCAACAATTTAATTTCAGTCGGATTTTCTTGAAACTTCCAGGGAATGAACTAATACATATGGATTATGTTTTGGCATAATTATTTTATTCAATTTCCTTTCCATCGCTGGAACCCCCCCCCTTTTCCTTAGACCCTCTTTATTTTTTGTGGGGGGGGGGGGGGCGGCCTTTTTGGGGGCTTTTTTTTTTTTTTTTTTTTTTTTGGTTTTTTTTTAAACTTGGGGGGGTTTTTGTTGTTGTTTTTTTGGTGAAATTCCGGGGGGGGGTGTGTGGGGTTTGGGGGGGGGGGGTGGTGGGTGTAAAACAATCCCTCTCGCGGGTCAAATTTGTCACCTTGTCGATGGTGAGAGGGCTTATCTCATGCTATAAACATGCATGTGAGACCAAGAATTTGACCAGTAGTGAAAGTATCACATATTCTGCACATTTATTTCACTGCCACGTCGTAGAACGTTTATATAAAGGCACTAACATCAGGTGTGATACTGGCCGCAATTCACTCTTAGACTTTTTACTTTCAATCAAAGGGAAACGACTAAAAGTACACTTTTCATTTTCGTGGCAACTTATGTTGTTGTTTATCCATTTGTTTCATGGAATGAATAACCAAAATACCTGGTTTACCCATGGTGTAATAAGTGAAAGTAATTGCAAAATTTTCGAAAAGGGTGAATGTTTTGATCATGGTAAATATCTGACTGTTCGAAATGAAGCACAAAGCCACAGAAAAGTGTTACTTATACTGACGATGACAAGCATGTTTATTAGAGATAGGACGCGGAGGGCCCGCTTAGGAAACACGAGTAGTAGATTTAACCTTTCCAAGTAGTTTATTTTAGCAACAGTGCGGAGGGTCCGCTCAGTGAGGGTCTAGTGTTTGACTTACTATAGAAGAGGGGTGTTAATCACAGTAGTTCCATTTCACTTCTGGTTCAGCTCCATATCGGTTTCGTTTCGATTCCGTTTCGTCTCCATTTCGGTTCTATTTCGGGTCCGCTTTGGTTTCGTTTCGATTCCATTTCAATTCCATTACAATTCCATTTCGGTTCTATTCCGGTTCCGTTTCGAATCCGTTTTGCATCCATTTCAATTTAATTTCGATTCCGTTTCGGTTCCATTTCAGTGTAATTTCGATTCCATTTCAATTTCTGCTCAAGAATAAGTGTTTAAAGTAAAGACCCTCTCGTAGGTCAAATTTGTCACCTTGTCGACGGTGAGAGGGCTTATCTCATGCTATAAACATGCATGTGAGACCAAGAATTTGACCAGTAGTGAAAGTATCACATTTTCTTATCATTTATTTCACTGCCACGTCGTAGAACGTTTATATAAAGGCACTAACATCAGGTGTGATACTAGCGGGCTATGCCGCAATTCACTCTTAGACTTCTTACTATCAATCTAAGGGAAACGACTAAAAGTACACTTTTCATTTTATTGACAACTTATGTTGTTACTCATCCATTTTTTTTATGGAATGACTAACCGAAATACCTGTTTGCTCATGGTATAATAACTAAATGTAATTGCAACATTTTCGAAAGGGGTGAATGTTTTGATCAGGGTAATTATCTGACTGTTCGAAATGAAGCACATAGTCATAGAAAAGTGTTACTTGAGACTGACGACGACAAGCATGTATATTAGAGATAGGACGCGGAGGGCCCGCTTAGGGAACACCATTGGAACAATAGAATGAACCTTTCCATGTATGAATCCTGGAAAGTGTGAGCTTTTTAGTGGAATACCTGTAACTGGAAAATTAGAGGAGGAATTGGTAGTTTCCGTTTGATCTCAGCTACATTTGTTGCTTGTCTTGACGGATACGCGTGTTTCGTCTACGGTGTGCGGACTTCTTCAGTCTCGTGTACTAATATCGACTCTCGAGTATTAGTGCATGGCACTGGGGGGGTCTGCGCATTGTGGACGGGATGCGCGTGTCTGTCGGGACGGGCGATGGAGGTGGTTGGGGTTGGATGGGGGTTGCTAGTCTTTCTTCTTATTTTATTGTTACCTTTCCATGCAGTTTATAGCATGTGTCCTCCATACCAGATAATAAATAAATAGAAAAAAAGAAACTAGATAGGAAATAGAACTGTTCTTTTCCAAGTGTCAGATTAGTTAGTCAGTGATTTGAAATATTGTTAAGCTTGGGATGGGGATGGTTACTAGATCCAAAGCTAGGCTAGAATTTAAAATGTTGTTGTCTAAATTTAATCCAGTATTTTTTTTTTAAATCCTTTTTGATTCAAACATTATTACTTCTGGTTCATGCTGTTCAAATTTTGTTAGGTTAGGAATTCGGAATTCTTAGTCAGAGAAACGAAAATATCGTCGTGAAAATATCACCAATAATCTCTCACCTACGCCCTGCATACTATGAACCACTAACACCCTCTTCGCTCTTATTTTCTTATTGATTTCATGATCGAGAACGGCTGTGAAATGGATCGATTGAAGTGCGAAGGACCTACTCAGCGCTAGGCTACATGCGGTTTTGACAAGGAAGTGATCATATCTATTTCAAGAAAAAGTACATGTGAAGCATCCTCGAAAAAATCAAAGACAGCACACAAAGATAAGTATATGCGAAATCAAAACTGTCAAACTATCAAAAACATTCATCTTACTTAAGATGAAAAAGTTATATTACAGTCACTACTAGTTTCAAATCACAAACAAATTAAACATTTCAGATCATTTTGTAGCAACGCGGCCATCTCAATCCAAAAAACACTACAAACCCCTTACCCCAACCTAATCCTTATCACCTCCCATGGCGTTCAAGTAGTCCGCATAGACCAGTTCGCCATTACCCCTCCCTAACCCTCGGCTTTGGATTGACTTGCGCTCTCATTGCCCCACCAAACGCTGCAAAATGAAAATGAAAATGAAAAAAAAGTTGTTTTTAAAATGGGACTCAGTATACCGCATTGGCATATGGCCTGCCAGAGCAAGTGTTTTTTGGCGAATTTGTCCACTTTCTTCTTCCTTATGTCTTCCGGAACATCAAACCGTGATTTGGCAACGTAGAACTCCAGCCCCGGTATCTGCTTTGCGTCTGCCTTGATGTAGGTTTCGTCATCCATAACCACACACATCGGTTTCGTTAATCACTCTCGATACAGCTTCCTTGCGCGGGATTTGGCCGCCGTGTTTTGTTGATCACGCCGGTTCGATGCCTTGCGGACCTTGAATACACGAAGCCCAGCTCGTTTCATGGTTTGCTGAACGAACCAGGCGGAACACTTTGCCTTCAGAGGTTCGGATTACACTTGAAATAATCCATCACCTTCCGGGCCTTCACAGGGTCAGCTGTCTTCGATTTTCTTCCACTTCCAGCCCGCCGCTCGGACGTCTGGGACTCCTTAAACGATTTTACCACCCGAGACACAGTTGTATGGGTGATTCCCAGTTATCTTCCGATCCATCTCATGGTCGCAGTCGGATTTTCCATGACGGCACGCAAAATTCTCCGGCGATTTTCTTCTTGTTCCGATGACATCTCAATAACCACTGAACCAACCCATTGTTATGAAATTTCGCACATTTGTTTACATGTGCGAAATTTCATAACAATGGGTTGGTTCAGTGGTTATACCCAGATTTTCATCAATTTTTACCCACGGACAAAAAAGTTACACACGGATGAAAATGGTGCATTTTTTTCGAGTACAGGCCTTACTGCTTACGGCTGGAGGTGACTTCAGCACTGGGGGCTATCAACTAAGACGGCACTTTGCCCCGGATTATCATCTCCAGGAAACATTAGAAATCATTAAACAAAGCTCGTAACATCTAGGATAGGGTATTAATGTGAGCTTCCATTTAACGACTGCCTAACAACACATCATCGCGGGAAAATTGAAACTAAACTGTTGAAAAATGCAACGGTCCAATACTAAATACTTCAACTAGTGCTCAAGCGGCCAACATAGGCTAGTGCTGCTACGGTATTGGTCGTGTTAGAGGTGACGTTGGGAAAGGTTCTAGTCTTGACAACCAAGCTTTCCACGCAGCTTCAGCTAGATACCCTAAATGCTGAACCTACAAAAAAAGGAACGGTTTAAGGGAAGTGGATAGGTAAACAGAATGAGGCTGAAACCAAGGGGTCAAATGCTCCTTGAAAACTTTTTGAATATTGTGGATAAGTTGTGTAAAGTTTGAGAAAGTATTTCGGTTTTTTGTTATTATTTATTTAAAAAAAAAACTGATATGCCGTTCAATCATTCAACTAATACGATCGTAGTATTGCAAAGTGATATGCAATATCTTCAACAAATTGTTCCTCATCGTTGCACCATCCTCGAGGTGCACAAATATCAATGCTACGCAGAAAACGAAATCGAAATTTTCTTTAATTTCTTTTATACATAAATATACATTTGTGCATCTTCTTAATTTCAACTAAATGGAGAATAGTCTGAAAACAAAGATACACAATAATTCAGCGTATCGATTACCAAAACGAAAGCTTGCTGCCAACCCAAGTAACATTGCTAACACCATCCGGCATTATTAAGTTTTATTAAAGTTATATGAAAGCCACTTGAAATCAATTTGGATTTATTATGGCACCAAGAGGTGCCAATAGGTTTCATATATTAGTCAGATTTATGAGAACCTATACAGCTTGTTAACAACGATCTTAAAACCTCATTTTCTCAAATTCCTTTTACTCCTCTAAAAGGTTTTATTTCGACTTTATGAATTCGTAAAATGCTGTATTGAAATGCCGTTTTGGGACTCATTGATATTATCTTATTATGGTCAGTTGAAAAAGCATTTTAAAACCATTTTGCCTCTAGTAAATGCATTAAACGGCAAATTGGCATTGAAGAAAGTCACCATAAGACCAAATAGTTTTATAATAATCATTGCGAAGAAAGATTGGCTTTATGGCAAAACTGTGATTTTTTTCCAATCGCCCTCTATATAAAAAAAAAATGAGTTGGGGTTTCCTTTGTCACGATTTAACTCGCGAGCGGAAGGACCATTTGGCAAGATTTTTGCTTTGTTGGATTCGTCTTGGACACCGGAAGGTTCTTATGATGGTTAGAGACCCCTCCCTTCTCTGGAAAGGGGGGCTCCCATACAAGTGAAGCACAAATTTCTGCATAACTCGAGAACTGATCAAGCAAAGGAACCCAAATTTAGCATTCGGAAGTTTTTGGAGGCAAGCAATGTTTCTATGGTAGTCAGAGACCCCTCCCCTCTCTAGAAAGGGAGGCTATCGTACAAATGAAACAGAAGTTTCTGCATATCTCAAGAACTAATCAAGCAAATGGAACCAAATTTGGCATGTGGGGTTTTCTGGAGGAGAAAAATGTTTTTATGGTGGTTTGAGACCCCTCCCTCTCCTAGAAGGGGTGCTGTCATACAAATGAAACTGTAATTTCTTCATAACTCTAGATCTAATAAAGCAAATGGAATCAAATTTGGCAGGCGGGGATTTTAAAGGCAATAAATGTTTCTACGATAGATCGAGACCCCTCCTCTCTCTCTGTTAGGTTGAGGGGCGGTAATCCCATACAAATGAAAAAAAAGCTTCTACATAACTCAAGAGCTAATCAAGTAAATGGAGAAAAATTTGGCAGGTAGAGGTTTTTGAAGGCAAGAAATGTTTCTAAGGTATCGAGACCCCTCCGCCCTCTGTAAGAGGGGGGCACTCATACAAATGATACACAAATTTGTGCATAACTCAAGAACTAATCAAGCATATGGAACCCAATTTGGTATGGGGAGGTTTTTGGAGGAGATAAATGTTTCTATGGAAGTTTGAGACTCTCACGCCATCTGGAAGGTGGCGGGAGAGGGGTTTCCATTCAGATGAAACACAAATTTCTGAATAACTCGAGAACTTATCAGATTAATGGAACCAAATTTGGCATGTGGGGTTTCTAAGTTGACTCAGGCCCCTCCCTTCTCTGAAAGGAGGGCTCATATACAGATGAAACACAAATTTCTGAATAAGTCGAGAACTTATTAAGTAAATCGAACCAAATTTGGCATGTGGAGGTTTTTGAAGGCAAGAAATGTTTCTGTTGTGGTTTGAAACTCCTCCGCTCACTGGAAGAGGGGTCCCTTATGCCAATAAAACACGAAGTTCAGCATAACTCGAGAACAAATCAAGCAAATGGAACCAAATTTGGCATGTGAAGGTTTTTGGAGGGTAGATTTCTATATACATAAAAATCAATTTCTGTGTTCTGTCAGACCCTTATAGACTCGGAAATTTCTGAACCGACCAACGTGCAAATTTATATGAAGGGGTTTTTGGGGCTGGGGAAGGTTCTTATGATTGTTTGAGACCCCTTCTCTCTCAGGAGGGGGGCTCTGATACATATGAGGCACAAATTTCTTCATAACTCGAGAACTAATCAAGCAAATCGAATCAAATTTGGCATGTGGGGGGTTTTGAAGGCAAGAATGTTTCTATGGTGGTTCAAGACCCCTCCCCTTTTTCAAACAAATGAAACTCAAATTTTTATTATAATCGAAGAGCCCCGTGTGATGGTTCGAGAACTAATCATGCAAATGGAACCAAATTTGGCATGTGGAGGGTTTTGAAGGCAATGATTGTATGGTGGTTTGAGAAACCACCCCCGCTGGAAGGGAGGGCTCCCATACAAATGAAACACACATTTCTACCAAATATGAGAATTATCCAGAATACTTAAACACAAAACGTGTATTTCTCGGGTAAGAAGCATGTTTTGATAGAAGTTTGAACCCCTGCTTATTCAAGAAAAAAAAAACTCATTCCGAAAAAAAACCATAAAAGTGCCTGTTACATTAAATTTTCCTTCATTAAGTTGCAAGCGTAGCAGCGCACGCACCGGGTTCAGCTAGTATTGAAAGAAAAGAAAGAATTGAAATGTGGAAATTTCAATGGTATGCAAATAAACTGTAGATCCGAGACTAACTTCGGCATTTTTTTAGATAACCTTATCCAATTCCATAAATTTTCAGGAAATTCATTATTAATTTATTGAATATATGTGTTTTAATGTGGTTTATTTTGTTGTAAATTCGCATAATTTCCGAAACGCATTAATTTTCGGCTATTTTTTTTTTAATAATCGTTTATTTGTACTCAACTTATAGAGCCAATATTTTCATATTTATATACATCATTTATCTTAAAACTAAAGTTAGGAGGATAGAGTCGATTACTCGCGGCCGTCTCGAGGTTAATAGGAATTACAAATTACGGATGGGAAAGAGGGTGGGAATTTAAGGTATGGTTTACATAACCATAAAAATAAATGCGCATATAATTTGGAGCATGATACGCTGTAGAAAACACAATTTGTTTTGGATATTTTGCTATCAAACAAAATTTCTCGCAACACTAGATCTCTTTTTTACTGCTAAATGAATCAGAAGAGCTGATATTGAACAAAGCAGAACAACAAAAACCAACCTCGATATCACAGTGAAGTTTGATAGCTGTGGCCATTTGGCCACGAGCTGGTTTTAATGGCAGCCAATAGGTTTTATGAAGGTTCTCAAGTGGTCCTAACATCTTTCACTAGAACATTTTCGAAGTCTTTATGGTCTTATAAAGGTTTTATTAACTTGTTTTCATAACCGTCTATAGAGAGGGCCACGTTGTACAAATGTTGGCTTTCAAGCAGCTTAGAGAAGGTGTTGGTAGACATAACAGTTTTGAATGTAGTTTTATCAACAAAGTCGGGAGGAGTGCTATACGGCTGGAATAAAACTAAAATTGTTACTTGGGAACCCACCCTTTTATCCAATATCCCATGGATTCCTCGTGGAAGTGCAGAGGCTCCTTCATCTTCCAACAAACCGAGTATCAGGACAACACATTCCTGCACTTTTTTTTTTTATTTGACCTGCATTAGGGTTGGGCTAGCACTAGTATTGCCAAAGTTTAGGATCACCAGTTTGTACACACTGAAGATGTATGCGAGTCCCGGGCATCATCTGTTGGTTCTCTGTGTAATAACGGCTGATCTGGCAACAACGGAGTAGCAACCTCGGGCGGTCCATCATGCACATGCTGCTGCTCATGCTCATGTTTTTATCCTGCATTTTCCATTCCAATCGATCACCACTAATCGATTTCTTCCTCATCCTATCACATCGACGTACAGCACGAGCTTTCAATGGGAATAAGCTTCCGTATACGGAAGCCCGCTAAAAGCCGACTCTAAAGACTACTAGTCACGCTTAGATCGCAATCGACCAGCTTACGCAATGGCACCGACAGGCCAGCTTCAAAATTGGAAACACCCAAAGCGCCCGATGCTTTCAAGCGAGACACCAAATCAGGCGAAGAATGTGTCTATTCCAATTCCCCTAAAATCGATCCTCTTGGATCAACACTCATTCCCGCACTCGGTTAGATAAGGCAAAGCTGCTCACATCGATCTTTCCTAACGAGCGAAGGGAAGAGGTCATTGATCTGTTCCCTTCCGTACGTCGTTTGCGCCGATGATTGATAGAGCATCGACGATTCCGATGTTTCAGGTGATCTATGCTGGAGCCACGAAAGAAGAATACGCGAAGAAGGTAGAAGGCAGACCGTTCCGTTAAGACGATTCGTTGAGCTAATCAAAATGCTGCCCAAAGTGGAATGCGCTGAACGGATTACGTGGCTCTGTCCTAAGTTGAAAAAAAAGTCCTAACTTAAGTACGAGTAACTGTTCACGAACGCAAGTGAATGGAGAAAGCAGAAACTTTTTGTTTGTCAACCAAACAAGAAAATTCAAAATAAATCATCAGTTAGCGTGGACAGTTAATCCACCTCGCACCGGGCTGCTACGGAAGAGCCTACCGCAGCGGGGCCATTGAAGCGAAGAGCAAATATTTACAAAACATCAATCCGAAAAGAGCACACCAAACAACCTACCTAGAGAGCTGGGTAAATATTCCCCTCCCGAATTATAGGTTACGCAAGTTCAGAAACGTTATATTTGTTCGAGTCGATTTTGGTACCGCCGCGCCGGAAAGGAACCTGGTAATTTCAATCTGAATCCATAAATGACCGGGGTACGCCCTCGAGATCGACCCGGTCACGACTTTCATGAAGAGACTCAACTTCCGCGATCCCTCGCCAGTCACGACGGCCGGTCTTGCATAATTCCACCGTGGTGAGTTGAGGAAAGTGCCGGGTCTTCTTCTCGGTGCTGGAAAACCGGTATCATCGCGACAGTGCAAAGCTGCAAACATGGCGAGTGAAATTTTGATCGATTACGAATATGGTCCGGGGTTCATTTCATGTTCGTCTTTGGATGTTGTCGAAGCCGGTCGCGCAGTATGTATGGTTGGTGATTAAAAATAGACACCGGTTTTGTTTTCGTTTCGGGAGTGAATGACCTTCGCACGGTTGATTAGTAGGCACACGCACGCCGGTTTGCTCGGTGGTGAACGGCGAATAACGGGTGTCCACTAAAAAATGAGAATGATTTCAATACTTTTCCATCAGAACAAAAACGGCCGCATAGAAATGTCACTTTAGATGAATGAATCGTTGCACTCTCCAGAAAATTTTCATACACTCTTATTTCACTCTAACATGTTCAGTCGTGTTCAGCATGCCGTCGAAACAGGAAGAACTGCGCGCGCGCGTTGTACAATTCTTTCAAGCGAACGAAGATCGTGGAAAAAAATACACGGTGGACCATTTTTGTCGTGAAAAAGTTCCGGTATCCACCGTATACCGTATCCTGGCATGCATGAGAGTAACCCGGAAGAAAGGTTGCGGCCGTCCAGCGAAAATAATGAATGAGAAAACGCTCCGCTCGCTGCGCAGCATGTTCAACAACAAGGATTCGGTAAGTCAACGGGAAGCAGCCCGAAAGTTCCATTGTTCGAAGTCACTCATCTGCAAGACGCTAAAGAAAGAAGGAATAGTGTGTAGAAAGAAAACCAGATCCCCAGAGTACACAGATGAGCAGATTCAAACCGTGAAATCCCAATGCCGCTGGATGACTCGGAATTACGGCGGAAAATCTTTCGTTCTGGACGACGAAAGCTACTTTCCTCTTTCGAAGTCTCAGATACCGGGAAACGACCGATTCTACACTAAGGACAAATCTACTACTCCTCCAAAAGTAATGTATAAGTTCAAGCACAAATTTGAATCGAAGGTTATGTTATACATCGTAATATCCGATAAGGGTATTTCGAAGCCGTGGTTCAAACCAAGCGGTTTGGCCATCAACCAGGAGGTGTACCAAAGAGAGTGTTTGCAGAAAATACTCATCCCATTTCTTAAACAACATCACTCGGATGGCAAATACGTGTTTTGGCCGGACAAGGCATCATCGCACTACGCAAAAAAAACGCTAACGTTTTTGGAGAGCCAAAATATACCATATGTCCCAAAAGACCGGAATCCGACAAATTTGCCACAGTGCCGTCCTATCGAGGATTTCTTCGGTCTTTTGAGCTCCATGGTATACAAGGATAATTGGAAGGCCAAGAACACCAAGCAACTTACCAACAGGATCAAAAGCTGCATCCGAAAAATCGATGTGGCTGCCGTCCAACGGTCATGTTCCAGCATAACGACTAAGCTGCGCCGCACGGCGGACCACGGACCATATGACAATATTCACTAAACTTAGTTTGAAGATTTAAGTTGACCCTTTTAATAAAATAAATCAGTTTGAACAAAACTTCACTGGTATTTTTTTCCTGACCCATTCTTTTCGTTCTCATTATTTAGTGGACACCCGTTATATTTCATTGAAAATTATAGGTAGTGTGGTGCGGATTGGCTTGGAGCGTAAAGTAAAAATTTTTAAAAAAAATATTATTAGGGGGGGGGGGGTTGGAGGGGTTGTGGGTTTTTTTTATATTTTTTTTTTTTTTTGTTTGTTTTTTTTTGGGGGGGGGGGGAAAATGTGGCCGGGGGGGGTGACACCTCTTTTTTTTTTTTGTTGTGTGGGGGTGTTTTTTGGGAGTGGGGGGGGGGGGGGGGGGGGGGGGGGGAAGAAAGATGAGAGGGGGAGAAGAGGAGAAAAAAAAGAAAAAAAACGATCATTCTTTGTGTTTTTGTTTGGTTGGGATATAGGGTAGGGGGAGAAAAAAAATCAATAAAAAATTTTTTTTTACCAAATTTTCAGTAAGTAAAAAGAAACAGTTAAAGTTAGTTTTGGCCTCATTCATTAAATTTATGTCGCCTTTATATCCGAATGCGTGAACCTTGGCCCTAACCCCAGCCATAAGGTTCTGCACGACTTCATTTCTTCAACATTCTTCACCACCCTAGGTCGTTTTAGAAGGCCTCCCTTTCAGAATGGCCCAGTATTTTTCTATTGGGCACAGTTTCGGAGTGTTTGGGGAGTTCAGATCTTTCGGCACGCGATCGACATCATTCGCCTTATACCACTCTAGCACGTCCTTCGTGTAGTGGTATGCTGCCAAATCCAGCCAGAAGATCGTCGGACTACCTTCAGGAGAGCCTCTTTTGGATACAATCTTCCAAAAAAACCTGTCCATTCAAGGTGCTTGCGGTAACGAAAAGTGAACTCCGATTTCTGCAAGTACATATCGCTTGCAAATTAAGAACTTCTTGGCGAACTTGGACATCTTCTGTGTCCGAAGGTTCTAGGGAACAGCTTGGCAATCACTGGTTAATCCTGGAATCTGGTTAAATTCCGCTTTGGCATATGTCTCGTCATCCATTACGCAGCAGTGTGGTTTCGTTAACTTCTGGTCGTAAAACTTCCAGGCACGGCTTTTTGCGACCGTATTCTGTTTCTCGTCACGGTTTGGGGACTTCTGAACCTTAAACGTACGTGGGCTTCAAATTGTGTGTTGACAACTTCGAAGGAGGGTGCGACGGACCACTCGTCCTCACAAGTTCCTACCTCACGCCTCCACGAGTCATACGATCACAAAAGACTGCCAGCTAGAACATGGAGACGTTGGTTGGCGTAGCCTGCGCAATGTTGTCAATCTGACAAAAGCAAAGTGAGGGGGTTCGACTGGAGATCGTGTACCTTAAATCAAGTTATATATTTCTTTTTAATTTCAGCACGCTTTGGAATCATCTTTGCTATATTTGAAATGTTACTAGAACAGTATAAAGAAAAAATATTACCACATGTCTTATAAAATAATATCTTTTATTGAAAATCTACCTTTGATATTTGGAATGATCTATTTTGTTTTCAGCTCTTCCAAGACTAGTAGGATATTGATACATATCTAATTTTTTTATTTATTTTTCAGTAACGGTCCATTCAAGTTTGAAATTTGAAAAAAAAAAAGAATTTTTGTCTATAATGATACCCAGGTAACCAATAAGCATTAGTATATGCAGTAAATCAATCCTTAATCTGCATTTCAGGTGCTAAAAGCATTATATTAGCATTATATCAGCATCTTGAATGCTATCTGTTATAAAGTTGCATTTCAAATGCTATTTAAATGCGTGTAGCTTGTAATAAGCATTTCGAATGCAAAATAGCATTAATGAAGCATTATCATAGCATTGCAGTAAAGCAGCCGTATATTGGGCCAAGAGTGGCATTTATGTTGCATTTAAGGCGACTTAATGGTATGATAGGCCGCCATAAAGACGCTTTGGAACTGCTTATTGGTTATCTGGGTATCTGAATTTTTGTGTACAAAATATACTAAATATTAAATAACATATAACGGGGGAGAGGGAGGGACCATCAGGGCACCCAAGTAAAACGATTTGGATAGGGAGCATGGGACTGCCTCCTCCCTATTGGACCCCATCTATTGGGTTTATTCTGTCAATCGAGGGCTCGATTCTTGTACTGTGAGTGGGAACTTGCTTTTGGAAGGAGATTCTCTTCCCTATATTCGCGGGTTTCGCGTAAGTGTCTCTGCTTACGGGCCCGCCCAAACGTTTTTGGCCCTTCATACAGGAGCTTGCTGATCACAAACAACAATAGAATCCTGATAAAATCGTGTTTCAGATTCCATTGCTATGGAAAGTTACCTTGCAACAATAGATGGTAGTATTACATAATCATCATCATAATCAAACGTTTCTGCATGAAAGTCTTGCTCACATGCAAGTTTTTAGCCACATCTAGAACTGAGGCGTTCGGTTTCCGTTTAAAGGCCCCAACCACGCGTTTGTTATCGCTCTCGATGACCTGACGGCTTTTTTTCGGATCTTTGCTTCCGATCAACAGTCAGACGTTCTTTGAACCGTTTTATGGTACCGCCCTAATAAACATGTACCGTATAGGAACGTTATTATAGATGGTATGACCATACCACTTACAGTTGAGATGATACCCCGAGTTGGTGGTTAGGCACTTCTTATGGTTGTTGTTTATGCGGGCGGACACCGTGGAATTCGCGATTCCCAACTTTTTTTTTCGAAGGCACGATGCGACAGATCCTTATTCTCAAAGTACTCGTGCAAAACTTTTTCGCGCACGCACTGTTATTTCGTCGCCATTTTGAAAACTTTTGCGTACCTGATGAAATCAACTCACAAAGTGTAAACAATACACATCAAACTATGTCTATGCTAAATTTCAATTAATGTTACCCAATGGATCAAAAGCAATTTGAGTGTGTGCGAGTTTTAAACGGTACACCCTTTATCGCTCAATAGCTACAAGCACACACACATATAAAATTTTTTATTTGGTTTTTTTCCCAATTTAAAGGGAGTTCGGATACGGTATTCGGGTTTTTGTTATTTTTTTTGTTGGAAAAAAAACCGGAATTTCTTATTTATCAATCGTTAAATGGTTACGACGGTTGGGTGGTGGGGGTAGGGAAAATAACTTAAAAAAAACAAATAGCTAAATAAATAAAAATATACACTACCAGTCATAAGTACGGACTCGCTTGGAAAAGTATTGCAACACACAGTTGAATATTGCATCACCCCCCAAAAAGTTTAGCATCACCTAAAGACAGGTACATTATTGATACTATATCTCGGTACTCTGATTATCTGCAAAGGTGCGGTCTTCAGCAAAGTTTTTCAGAAGATTAAGGGTATCCGGAAAGTGGACAGTTTTGTTGGTAATTCCACCGCTACGTGGCGCTAGTGAGCATGCAAAATTGTACATTTTCTACTTGTTCTATCACGTAATTCTGGTGAGATAAAAAGTTCGAGTTTTGGGCAAAGTTGTTCAGAAGGTTAAGGGCATCCAGGCGGTGGATCGCTCTGTTCGGAATTCCATCGCTACGTGGCGCTAGTAAGCATGGAAAATTGAGCATTTTCAACTTGTTCTATCTCGTGATTCTAATAACATGAAAGTTTTCGTCTTCGACAAAGCTGTTCATCAGGTCAAGGGCATCCGAAAAGTGGACAGTTTGGTTCGGAACTCCACCGATAAATGGCGCTAGTGAGCATACGAAATTGAGCATTTTCTACTTGTTCTATCTCGTGATTCTGATAAGATAGATAGTTCGAGTCTTCAGCAAATTGTTCAGAAGGTCAAGGATTTTCGAAAGATGCACCGTTCTGTTAGGAAATCGACCGCTAAGTGGCACTAGTGAGCATGGCAAATTGAGCACTTTGAACTTGATCTACCCCGTGATTTTGATAACATGGAAAGTTTGCGTCTTGGGCAAAGTTTTTCAGCAGGTAGAGGTGGACCGTTTGGTTCGGGGTTCCACCGCTACGCAGCTCTAATGAGCCAGTGAAATTGAGCATTTTCAACTGTTTCTATCTCGTGATTCTGATAAGATAGATAGTTCTAGTCTTCGGCAAAGTTGTTCAGAAAGCCAAGGGCATTCAAAATGTGGATAGTTTGGTTCGGAACTTCACCACTACGTGGCGCTGGTAAGCATGCAAAATTGAGCATTTCCAGCTTGTTCTACCTCGTGATTCTAATAAGATGGAAAGATCTCGTCTTCAGCAAAGTTGTTCAGCGGGTCAAGAACATCCTAAAAGTGGATGATTGGGTTCGGAACTCCACCACTACGTGCCGCTAGTGAGCATGCAAAATTGTTTACTTTATTTTTGTTCTATCACAATTTGTTTATTTTAAACATCAAAAGAAAAGATCTGCTCAAAGATGAAACATTTTATGTAGCAAAATGTGCGGTAGGAAAATTTGACGTTTGTAGTAAGTATCATATAATTAAATTTTCAATTCCTCGAAATACCACCGTTTTCTTTAATAACAACCGTACAAATGCTAGGCATTCGTTAAATGAATTTCAATGTACAGTTCGAGATTTTCTTCCAAGCGGTTTATAGGCACTCACACAAGTATTTATGGTTCAAGGGACGCATTTTTCTCGTGTTCTGGTCTAGCTTATCCCATATCAGTTTGATGTCAGATTACGTTCCGTTTTGGTCCAAGTCTTGAGCGAACCCTGACTAAAAGATGAAGTGAGTCATCCTTGAATCACTTGAATATGAATTAAGCCAACCTTGAATCACTTGAACATGAAGTGAACTAGACCTGAACCACTTAACTATGAAGTGAATCAGGCTTCGAATGTGTGATGAGTCAGTCCTGAATCACACAAATTTGAACTGAGTCCGTCCTGAATTACTTGAATATGAATAAAATCAGGCCCGAATCATTTGAATGTGAAGTAAATCAGGTCTGAATCACTTGAATATGAAGTGAGTTAGCCTTGAATCACTTGAATATGCAGTGAATCAGCCTTGAATCACATTAATATGAAGTGAATCAGGCCTGAATCACTTGAATATGAAGTGAATCAGGCTTGAATCACATGAATGTGTGGTGAGTCAGTGCTAAACCAGTTGGATTTGGGGTGAGTCCGTCCTGAATCACACAAATTGGAACTGTGTCCGTCCTGAATTACTTGAATATGAATAAAATCAGGCCCGAATCATTTGAATGTGAAGTAAATCAGGCCTGAATCACTTGAATATGAAGTGAGTTAGCCTTGAATCACTTGAATATGCAGTGAATCAGCCTTGAATCACTTGAATATGAAGTGAGTCAGGCCTTGAATCACTTGAATATGAGTGAATCAGGCTTGAATCACATGAATGTGTGGTGAGTCAGTGCTAAACCAGTTTGATTTGGGGTGAGTGTTGTAATTTTTTTTGAATGTGATCAGGCCTGAATCACTTGAATATGAAGTGAGTTAGCCTTGAATCAC
This sequence comes from Aedes koreicus, assembly GCA_024533555.2. Taxonomy (NCBI): domain Eukaryota; kingdom Metazoa; phylum Arthropoda; class Insecta; order Diptera; family Culicidae; genus Aedes; species Aedes koreicus. Next base: position 76,161 of record JAHHFK020000064.1, read on the forward strand.
TTGAATATGCAGTGAATCAGCCTTGAATCACTTGAATATGAAGTGAGTTAGCCTTGAATCACTTGAATATGCAGTGAATCAGCCTTGAATCACATGAATATGAAGTGAATCAAACCTAAATCACTTGAATTCAAAGTGAATCAGACCTAAAAAAATGCTTGAATCACTTGAATCAGAAGTCCGTCAGCCCTAAATCACTTGAATGTGAGGTGAGTCAGTCCTGCATCCCTTGAATATGGAGTGCATCTGACCTGAATCACTTAAATATGAAGTGAATCAGGTCTGAATCACTTGAGATATGAAGTGAATCAAGCCTGAATCACTTGAATGTGAAGTGGATCAGCCTTGAATGACATGAATATGAAATTAGTAAGACCCTAATCACTTGAATGGGAAGTGAATCAGGCCCAAATAACCTCTTCTGAAAAACTTTCCCGAAGACTCGAACTTTCTATCTTATCAGAATCACGAGATAGAGCAAGTTGAAAATGTTCAATTTTGCATGCTCATTAGCGCCACGTAGCGGTAGAATGCCGAACAAAACGGTCCACCTACCGGATGCCTTACTTTGCCGAAAACAATAACTTTCGATCTTATCAGAATCACGAGGTAGAACAAATTTAAAATGCTCAATGCTGCATGCGGTGCATGCCACGTAGCGGTGCAATTCGAAACCAAAATCTTCACTATCCGGATGCCCTTGACCTTCTGAACAATTTGTCAGAAGACTCGAACTTCCTATCTTATCAGAATTACGAGAAAGAACAAGTTGAATTTTGCATGCTCACTAGCGCCACGTAGCGGTGGAATTCGAAAACAAACGGTCCTTTTTCGGATTCTCTTGACCTTCTAAACAACTTTGCTCAAGACCGCACCTTTGGAGATATTAAGTGTCTCGAGATATAGTATCATTAATGTACCTGTATTTAGGTGATGCTAAACTTTTCGAGGTGATGTAATATTCAACTGATTGTTGCAATACTTTTCCAAGCGAGTCCGTACTTATAACTGTTAGTGTATACACATTGTCCAAAAGCTGTTTCATACACCCATACGCTGATTGTGGATACAAGAAGTTTTCGTGCATTTCAGGAATCATGCATGTTTAGTGAAGCTTCTGTTTTACTTCTCACCGAGCGAATTAATGCACACTACAATTTCATTACTATCATAAATTACTCAATAAACCACGTTAAAAGAAGCTCGACTACGCTAGAGTGGCACATAGTGTGCATAGTTCGGTTTTGGTAATAATTTCTAAGAAATTTAGAGCACTTAAGACATGGTTAATAGGGTCGAGAGATGAATTTCAAATATTCGAAAAAAAATAAGAAAGATGTTGCTCATTGTGATTTTGAAATTTTCGAATAATACAATATTTTCGAGCTACCATTTCTCGTTAATTCAAAGAATATCTAAGGGATTCAATGACCGAAAGAACATCTTGCATGGTTCCATAACTTCAAGTAAACTGTACAGTGACCGATAATTTCAGAACAGTCCCTGACCCATCTCAACATGCACTGAAACACGCTACGAGCCGAACACCCTGATTGTGATTCTCCGAAAATATAACTCCAGACCAGCAGCGTCATAAATCATCCTCATTACATTTCCAAAAGCGCATTCCACGTTCTATCACAAAATATGCCAATAGGTCTCCATTCTGTCTGCACAAACTCTTCCTCAGAAGCAGTCCGGTCACGGAGTGCTGATTTCTCTGCACTCACGTCCTAACCTCAAAATGTGTGACATCACAATACCGGAACATGTCACCATCCGTTCCCAGCCAGCAAACGACACGCACAGCATTTTCTCAAACTTCTCAAACCCCACCCAGCGGAAATGTAAGATTCCTTCTGGCAAAAGTTGAAATGGATTTGGCATCGCCGTGGTAGTCGCATTGCATCTTCCCGTCGTTGGTTGTCAAGATCGTCTCTTTTGGTAAATTTCCCCAACTCTATTAAAAGTTATGATGAACGTGACTAGCTTTTGCACCACCACCGTCCTCAGCATAATTCTGCCCGGTTGCATCGCAACAACATACCGAATCTACTGCACAGGCATGCTACGATTGTTGTTGTACACGCAGCAACGGCCAACCAGCGAGCGGTAATTGCATTTGACATAAACATAGCAAATTAAACATCGCAGTGGGCATGTCGTTGTCGTCGATGCTGGCCTTGCATCGGAAAGGGTACATTCTGTTTAGGGAAACAAAGTCAACATTTGTTAAACAGTTTATAATGATTTCATTGCGGTTCGCGCTAACGACGACGACGATTGAGGTGGATAGAACGATGAAATAATCTACCGACTTCCAGACGGAGCCGAGCTAGTGGAGGTCGTGTGTTCTTTGCAAATCGTTTCCCGATTTCAACAATGTCCATGCAACAAATTACCGTCCTCGAACAGTCTCCAGGACGGTCGGCTTAGAGCCAATAAATAAACTGCAACAGTCATAAATTGCTCCGTATTTAAATCTAAATTGCATCATAAACATTCGCTGGGGGGACGGCTCCATTGGTTGACCATTTAGAGGATTGGTCAACCCACCGAACCAACGTCTAGCGAGGGAGCATTATAACCACAAAGCAGATTTTGGTGGTGGTTGTTTTTAAAAAGCTGGTTCCTAAGGGGACAGCCGCTAATTATTGTGAACTGGCCGAAATGGCTTCTATTCGAACCGAATTGCTTTATAATCGAGTTTTACTCACTTTCCCAGGGCACACCATGTGTGGTTTTGCCCCAAATGCTGTGAGCGGTCCAGAACCTGCAACGGAAAACACAAAAGTGCATTTGTTATGCGCGCACTCTTTCGCATACATTATGCAACAGCATAGTCTAGTGTTGGTATCATATGTGATGCGATGCACTTGAACATGCTGAACAGCGCCAAAGTGGTTCCATAATGGGCTCCCTGTGATGACGACTCGGATTGGATTACCCTCGCTTCCCTCGCTCTCGGGCCGTTCCTTTCCTGCCGCTGTTGGATAAACCTCTCATCAAGAATTCCCATTTAATGAGCCGTGATACGATTGAAACTGCACCAGCTCTTTCAGCCAGTCTACCGTTGCGTTGGTCGGTTTTTGCTGCTGCTGCTGCTGGTCGGTGGTCAAATATGGTCTAACGCAAACGGTTTGTTTACCATGACCACCATCGCCAGGTCCATTGAGTCGAGTGATGGTTGCCTTTGGGGTGTAGAATCAACCAAACCAACAACAACCAGTCCGGTAGGTGCCGAGCAGATCCAGACGATGCGAAACGGATCAAGCTCAATGGGTTTTCTGCAGCGGCGCACGCGGTGGCATAATAATGTGGAACTATAAATTAAGTGCAAGCATATCATATTAGCATTCGGAGGGGAAAATTTAGCATAAACATTCCGAAGGGTTATTAGGTGGCCCCGGGTCGGTATGAGCGATGTTGATGTGAAATTGTAATACTTGGTTCTTGGTAATTTTTAAAAAAAAATCGGAGTTGAGTTGTTGCTAAGACTTACAAATCTTTTAGAATTCTGAGCAAGGATGAATATTTTCAAACAAAAAACTGATCGCTAAACAACGAGTCTTTACCGGGGACTACTGGAATCAGGGATAACCTAACAAGCTTTATATGATATGTTTCAGCATATTCAATCAAATTTTAGTTAGTTAATAATGTAATCGACGATCTAATTACTAATCGTTGCATAGAGATGTAGCTCATCGAAACTCCCGGTCCGCCTATAAGCATATTGCTATGAGGTACCAGGTGGTTATCGACCGATTGCCTGTCGATCTGCCAAATTTGGAAGACGTCTGTATTGAGTTATCTCAAATTATAATATTCCGCCCACTATATCACAAAACATTGCGATTGGTTGAGTGGATTGGAGATAATGAAATCATTGAGTATAGGACCAAGCATCCCCGGGAAATCAATAGAAGCATAAAGTTGCCAAAAGGCACGAATTGCTTCGAAGGACTCTAATTTCACCAAATCCTTCAATCGTAACTTTAAATGAATTAGCATAGATTGCTCTCTTTAGCGGGTTCAACCTGCTTGATGCAGTTATTGGTCCCAGTAGTTAAATAGGAGCCAATTATAGAAGTCGAGTCAAATATATTGAGCATTCGCCGCCTGATACCGATCAAATTTTCAGAACTTTGGGCGACGTTAACCCTCGTGCAGAGCAGGCCGGTTGCTCGATTCCGTGCCGTAAGCAGGACGTCATGATCTATTACCAAAACGCCGGTGGAATGAATTCTGATGTCGAAGAGTACCGACTATCTGTATCGGATCTTAGCTATGACGTTATTGTCCTGTGCGAAACGTGGCTCGATTCCCGAACGCTTTCCAGTCAGGTTTTTGGTCCTGACTATGAGGTTTTTCGTTGCGATATAAATTTCAACAACAGCCAGAAAAAATCTGGTGGAGGTGCTCTTGTTGCTGTCCGCCTTGGATTTGAGGCGAGCGCCATCGAGAACGATTTATGGAGCTATGTCGAGCAAGTTTGGCCGGCTATCAATCTAGGTGATCGCACACTATTTCTGTGCGCCCTGTATATTGCGCCTGATCGAGTTCGGGATTATGATCTCATTGATACTCACTGCCGGTCTGTTTACTCAGTTATCGAAAGTGCGACTCCAGTTGATGAGATATTCGTTTTCGGCGACTTCAATTTGCGTGGCGTTTCGTGGAGGCCATCCCATAGCGGATTTCTATATCCAGATCCTGACGATTCTACATTTCATGCAGGTGCTATTGATCTTCTAGACAACTATAGCGCAGCAATGGTTTCTCAAATCAACTATGTAATAAACGAATATAACCGACCTCTGCTTCGTTAGCACTCAAAACAAGGCTCCATTCATTTCCATGGCTCCTTGTCCATTAATTAAACCAGTTCCGCACCACCCTCCTCTGATTGTCACTGTTGAAGACCAACTAGTTCACGATTTTGACGACTTTCCTGCTGCGGTTTTTTACGACTTTCGTAAAGCTGACCACCGTAGCATTATAAATGTGTTATCTAACATGGATTGGGAGAACATTCTTGATCCTGAAGACGTTGAGGCTGCAGCGCAAACTTTTTCACATGTCTTGGCATATGTCATTGACAGACACATCCCGAAAAAAACTCATCGCAATGTTTCTCGCGCTCCCTGGCAAACGAGCGAACTACGACGGTTGAAGTCAATCAAAAGAGCAGCTTTGAAAAGATTCACGAAGTATCGCACGCTCCCTCTGAAACTTCATTATGTGCGGCTAAATCACATGTACCAACGAGTCAGTCGCCATTGCTTTTTGCATTTTCAACGCGGCATTCAGCGCAAACTCAAACTGCACCCGAAGTCCTTCTGGAACTACGTGAACGAGCAACGTAGAGAGTCTGGCCTCCCATCGTCTATGGAATTCAATGGAGAAGTTGCTGCCACTCCTGAAGATATATGCCGCCTGTTTTCCGACAAATTTTCCAGTGTAGTCACAGATGAGCCATTGAGTGACAACGATGTTACCCTGGCAGCTATGAATGTTCCTGTAATCGTTCAAACGCTCGGTGCAATTGATGTCAACGTGGACATGATATCCAAGGCCGCGACTTCACTCAAGTCGTCCTTCAACCCTGGACCTGATGGTATTCCATCCGCGTTTTTGAAGACGTATATAACTAGCTTATTAGTTCCACTTCATCGTCTATTCGTCACGGGTCGTCAATTAATGGTTGCCATAGGAGATTGCAGATCAGCTAGTTTCTCCGCCACATCCGGTATACCTCAAGGAAGCCACCTGGGACCGTTGATTTTCATGCTCTACTTCAATGACGTGCATCTGGTTATCGAAGGTCCTCGCTTATCGTATGCAGATGACCTCAAAATCTATTTAAGAATCTGCTCGATTGACGACTGCCACTTTCTTCAACGTCAGCTGAATGCGTTCGCCAGTTGGTGCAATATCAACCGAATGGTAGTGAACCCTTCCAAGTGCTCCGCTATCACGTTATCACGCAAAAAGCAACCGATTATGTTCAACTACGACCTGCTTGGTTCGTCAATCGAACGCGTCAATCAGGTAAAAGACCTGGGTGTGATCTTAGATTCGCAGCTATCATTCAGGCAACACATCACATATATTGTTGACAAAGCGTCAAGAACCTTAGGATTCATATTCAGGATAGCTAAGAACTTCTCCGACATCTACTGTCTGAAATCACTTTATTGTTCTCTGGTACGATCGTTACTCGAGTATTGTTCTGCGGTTTGGAACCCAAACTACAACAACGGTGCTGAGAGAATCGAATCAGTTCAGCGTCGCTTTCTCCGTTTTGCGCTTCGTAGACTACCTTGGAATGATCCATTTCGGCTACCCAGCTACGAACAACGTTGTCAACTGATCAACCTAGAGCTGCTCCGTACTAGAAGAGACACTAGCAGAGCCTTGATCGTCGCCGATATCCTACAGAGTAAGATAGATTGCGAGGCTTTCTTAAGGCAAATGAACCTGTTTGTTCAACCTCGACCGCTTCGTAACAACACAGGTCTATTTTTTGTCGAGTTGGTCGATTCAATCGACCGCTCGAAAACTAGTGACTGATCGGTCATATTTAGCCGAGTATTTATTTATTTACATAGCATAACGTCACAATACTATAAATTGGCCGAGTAAGAGTAAACAATTTACTTCTAGCAAAATATGTCCAACCTTATTCAAAACAAAACAAACTACCATCAGTTCGACTGGATCATCAAACTGATTAATATTAAGATGGACATCGTCAGAGGCTTATGAGCTTTTGAAATTAATCTTAGAACTGATATTTTTCTAAAGAACTTCTAAACGCATCATTTTTGTACATTTGTACTGGGGATTTGGAAATTCAGCCTCGAGTTAAGTGGTTTGTGAAATTAGTCCTAGATTCCTAGAAGCATATATATAAACTACAAAGAATTTAGAGCACATCATAGAAAGTTCATAAGCAGACATCCAAAAGTTTCAGGAAGATACTTTCTAGAAGTTCAGGAAAAGACTTCATCGAAAAAAAAACTTCTCCGAAGGTCTGGCAGAAACATCTCAGAAGTGAAGCAAGCACTTTTTAAAGAGTGTATCGATAAGTAGTTAGCAAAATTCAAACAGTAATTAAAGGGTGTTCCGTTCAAAATTTGGTCAAACAGTTATGTGTGTGAGTCGATCAAAGTTTTTATTAATAAGTCAAATTCTTTTTTTTTTAAGTTCAGTTAACACAGAATACAGGAGAAATATTCAGCTAAACTTCCTTTTCACCGAATGCGAATTGCCGGGTTTTTCGTTAAACACCTGCCATAAGATTTTGTCCTGTTTCTTTGTCCACTTTATTCGCCGCAGAACGCCAGTTTGCCTTGAACTGTTTCTCGCTCACAACAGCTTTTTGAGTCTTCTTAAGGCTCCGCTTGACGATGGCCCAATATTGTTCGATTGGCCGGAGCTCTGGCGTGTTGTGAGGGTTCTTGTCCTTGGGCACCACTTGAACGTTGTTGGCAGGATACCATTCCATGGCCTTTTTTCCGTAATGGCAAAATGCCAAATCCGGCCAAAAAGAGAACGGAACAATTGTGTCGCTTCAGGAGAGGCAGTAGACGTTTTTGTAGGCACTCGCTCAGATAAATTCCCTGGTTGACGGTTCCAGTCGCAATGTAAACGTTGCTCTTCAAGTCACAGGTACAGATGACCTGTCACACCTGACATTTCTTCACGAACTTTGACAGTTTAATGTGTTTAAAATTCATGTCCAGGAAGCTTTTTAAAGTCTGCCTTGACGTAAGTTTCATCGTCCTGTACCACGCAATCAAACTTCGTCAGCATCGTCGTGTACAACTTTCGCGATCGTGCTTTGGCCGACGGGTTTTGTTTATCGTCGCGATTTGGAGTAACAACTTTCTTGTAAGTCGACATATCGTCCAGCTCGCTTTTGAGCTCTATCCACGGTTGAAGGCGCCGGGGTTCCGCTCGAAACAGCGGGCAACTCTTTTTGTCGTCGCTGTGGCCTCCGGCTTTTCGATTTCCCCCCGATCCAGCTTTCCTGGCTGTCGACAAACGTTCACCGAACACTTTTAATACGTTGGTAACAGTTGATTTGACCACATTCAACAATTTCGCCAACTTGGCGTGAGAGTAGTTTGGATTTTCGCCATGCACGTGCAAAATTTTGATGCGTTGCTTCTCTTCCTTCGACGACATTTGGATAACTGAAGTGCTAAGCTCAAAATCAAAATAGAAAATGCTACACGACACATCTTCAAAACAGGGGTGTCCAAAATTTTTTAATGCACGATGAAAGGAAATGCGTCAAGTTTAAGTCGACCAAATTTTGATCGAAACACCCTTTACTCTAAAATGGCTTAAATTTTTTAAATGATTTTTGACATCTTTGTTTACATCTCAATAACAGTTATGCAATTGATTGGTTTCAGTACAGTGTATCGTTTTCAAGATGAGTCGAATTGATCTAGATAAGTGAAAAAAAATTCTGCACATTTGGTGCTCGAAAAAGGGTGTCACGTATATTTATTGCAAAATGGGTGAAAGTGAACCACACCACCCAAGTAACATTTCTAACACCATCTTGCTTTATTAAGTTTTATTAAAGTTTTATGAAAGCCACTTGAAATCAATTTGGTTTTATTATGGCACCAAGAGGTGCCAATAGGTTTCATAGTCAGGTCAGGTTAATGAGAACCCACACAGCTTGTTTACAACAATCTTAAAACCTTGTTTCTCAAATTCCTTTTACTCCTATCAAAGGTTTTATTTTGAATTTATGAACTCGAAAAATGTTGTATTGAAATGCCGTTTTAGGACTCATTGATTTTATCTTATTATGGTCAGTTGAAAAAGCATTTTAAAACCATTTTGCCTCCAGTAAATGCATTGAAAGAAGTCACCATAAGACCCAATAGTTTTATAATAGTCATTGCGAAGATAAATTGGCTTTATGGCAAAACTGTGATTTTTTTTCCAATCGCCATATTGAAATATAAGAAATAATTGGAATGTGGAAAAATAAATGCATCAAATTTTCAATAGCATGCAAATAAACAGCAGATCGGAGACTAATTTCGGCATCCTTTTAGATAATCTCATCCAATTCCAAGCACTTTTCAGGAAATTCATGATTAATTTTTCAAATATATTTGTTTTAATTTGATTTATGTTGTTGTAAATTCTCATAATTTTCAAGGTGCATTAATTTTCTGCTCTTATCGTGCCAATATTCACCATAAATATAATTGCACACATAATTTGGAGCATAATACGCTGTAGAAAACATAATTTGTTTTGGATATTTTGCTATCAAACAAAATTTCCCGCAACACAAGACCTTTTTTTTACTGCTAAATGAGTCAGAAGAGCACAGAATCGAACAAAGCAGAACAACAAAAACCAACTTCGATTTCGCAGTGAAGTTTGACAGCTGTGGCCATCTGGCCACATTCTGGTTTTCATGGCAGCCAAAAGGTTTTATGAAGGTTCTCAAGTGGTCATAACATCTTTCACAAGAACATTTTCAAAATCTTTATGTTCTTATAAAGATTTTATTAACTTGTTTTCACAACCGTCTGTAGAGTGGGCCATTTTGTACAAATTTCGGCTTTAAAAAAGCATAGAGGGGGTGTTGGTAGACAAAACAGTTTTGAATGTAGTTTTATCAATAAATCCGGGAGGCGGCTATACGGCTGGAATAAAACTAAAATTGTTACTTGGGCAGAGTCAAAAATATTAACGAAAAGTTCGGTGAGGCCCTTTCCGTGAAAGATTTACCCGGATCCGGGAGCAAACTAGGTCCCAGCCAGCATGGCTGGGACGCCAAAGTGGTTGAGTACATAAGGAAAAACCCATCGACGTCGACGCGGGATTTGGCCAAGCAATTCAACACCAGCATCGGGATGATTCAACGGATCAAAGCTCGAAGCTCCCTGAAAACGTACAAAGAAACAGAAGGTGCCGAAAAAGTCCCTTGAGCAGCAAGTTCAGACCAAAACAAGAGTGGGAAAACTGTATTACCGGATTCTTGAGAACAAAGACGGATGAGTCCTGATCGACGACGAAACCTACTGCAAGGAAAATTCGCGAGCGCTGCCTGGACCACAGTATTATGCGAAATCGGTGTTTCGTTAAGGGAAATCGCGTGGATAACGGTGTACTCGTCGGTGTAATAACTAAACAGTTCTTCTAATTCAACTTTATCGCGTCCAACTGGCAAAAATTCAAGTTCGTCGGGGTGCATCTGCCTTCGCGTGCCGCCGCCCCTGCTCCCTCCCACCCGCCCCCCGCGCAGGGTGTGGTTGCTTGGGGGGGGCCTGGGGGACTCGGGGGGGGCCCTGGGCCCGCGGGGCGGACCCCAGGCGCGACGGCGATGCAGCAAGGGACTTCTCGGCGGGAACCAGTTCGCGGCCCCCGGTGAGACCCCCCGGGTGGAATCCGCCCGGCCGGAACGCCGACCGGCACTGGCCGGCGGGCCCCGGCAGCCGTGTGCATCGGGGCCGTGTGTGTATCGGGGCCCGGGGGGCCTTGGGGGGAGGGGGGCGGCCGGCGGGGGGGGCCCCCCGCGCGGCGGGTCCCCCCCCTCGCGGGGCCAAGCGGGGGATCGAGAGCGCGGACTGGAGAGGGGCGGGCGGGGAGGGAGAGATCAACAGAAGACCACACAAAGAGGAAAACACAGAAAAAGGTGACCAAATTTTGACCGTATCGCCCTTTATACGAAATCGGTGGACCACGACCTGGACGATGCAAATACCACGTTGACGCTGGGAAAACATGAACAGAAGGAACCGACCTGGCAAGCGATTTGAACCTGTGGTTTGTGGCCGTGTTTTGCCGAAAGATAAACGAACAATAAACGTCAAGGTATACGAGGAAGAATGTTTAAAGAAGTTATTGGTGCCACTGTACAGAAAACATAAGGCTCTTTCTTTCTGCTGGCCGGATTTGGCTTCCGCCCACTACGCCAAATCGGTTTTACAGTGGTTGGCAATCCTTTAAAAAGGACATCAATCCATCAAACTGTCCGTGTCTTCGACCAATTGAACGGTATTGGGTGATTGTCAAGCGGCACTTTCGAAAGGAGGGTACAGTGTCCCAAAACATGCAAGAGTTCCAGAAAAACTGAACCGCAGCCACCAGAAAAGATACAAAAACAACTGTGCATAATTTAATGAAGAATGTCAAGTCCAAAGTGCGAGTGTTTTACAGGAACTAAGATTTTTATCAATATAATCAGCGAAATGCAACAAAAGGTTATTTTCTTCCAATGAATTGAAAACTGAAGTCGAAATATGTTTTTTTTTTGTCACTTTTTTATTCGAAAATCAATGTTGCTGACTACTTTTCGATACACTCTTTAGTAGTTCAAGCAGCAATATTAAAAAAAACGGACTTAACATTCTAGAAGTTCAAGTTCATTCTTCCCAGAAGTTTTGGATAGAACTTCCTCGTAAATCAGGAGAGGACTGTTCAGAGCTTCAGGAATAAGTTTAGAGAAGAGGACTTCTTAAAAGTTTGGAACTTTCCAGAGGTTCTGTAGCTCTTCCCAGAAATTTAAGATAGAACTTCCTCAGAAGTTCAGGAAAAAACTTCCCCGAAGTTCAAGAAGAAACTAACCAGAGAAGGGACTACCAATAATTTTTTTTAAAATTCAGGAACAAATTTCCACAAAGCTTAGGACGTCTTAGAAGTCAGGAGAGGTTTTTTTAAAGTTCAGGATTGGACTTCCCAGAAGTTTCAGAAGAAACATCCCAATAGATTAGTTGGAACTTCCCAGAAGTGCTAGAGAGCTTTCCCAAAGTTTAGAAGGAAACATTTCAGAATTTCGAAATGAGGGTTTCCTGAAGTACAGGAAGAAACCTCTCGAATGAACAGAAAGAAACTTTTCAGAACAGAAAGAAACTTCTTTGAAGTTTGAGCAAGCATTTCTCAGAATTTCAGGAACAAACTTCTCCGGAGTTAAGGAAAAAACTTTTCAAAGTTCAGAAGAGGACTTCTCAGAAGTTCAGAAAGCAACATCTAACAAATTTAAGGGTATTTTTCCAAGAAATTCTACAGCGTACTTTCTCAAAGTTTTAATACAATTTTTCTCGGTGTTCACACGGGTCTTATCAGAAGCTTCCGAAGAATAAGCTAAGAAAAAAACTTCCCTGAATTTCAGGAAAAAAAAACTTACCAGAGAGGGCGTTACCTAAAATTTTGAGAAGGAATTTCTCAAAAAAAAATCAGGGAAGAACTTCTCTGAAGTTCAGGCGAGGGCTTCCCAAAAGATTCGGAAGAAACTTTCAAAAGTTTAGTAGGATCTACCCAGAAGTGCTAGAGTGCTTTCCTGAAGTTCGGATTCGAAAATTCCAGGATTGCAGAATGAAGTTTTTTTGAAGCTCAGGAATTCCCAGAGATTTACGCCAAGTAAATTTTGCTGAAATTATAATGAACAAAAACTTACCGGAAAGTCCACCAAATGTTGAAGCACATTGTATTCAGCCAGAAGAAAGCAGCCAGGAAGAAGAAATGCACGATGATAGCTGAAAGCATAGAAAGAAAGAAAAACAATATTAGCTCACAATATTCGAGAATAAATCTGTTGACGAAAATTTCCGAAGACGCCGAATCCCATCAATCCTAGGCGGGCTTCCAAAACAACCAAATCAAAATCAATCAAAATCCATCCCAGAACATGAATAAAACCGGAAATTGATTATTTCCACCAGTTCCCATCAACTTCAAAACTCAATTATACGCTTCGCATTCGTCCCAGCAAAGCGATTTTCCATCTCCCACCGAGTTCAGCAACAGCCTCAAAGACCCACTCTCACTAGACTAGACTCGTATATTTGGGCCGATAAAAAAAAATCGCCACTCTCGACTTCCAGCGGAACTGCGTGAGCCGGAAACTTCAAAAGACATCGGCCGTCGGTCGGCGACAGGCAAATTGATTCAATTATGAGCTTTTTCCGTTCGGTTCTCACTTTCACTCGGAAGTCCTCGCATGGTCATTCCGGGAAAATCGATCCAAACGTCCAAACGTGTGCGTCCCGGAATCCCCACACTATCGCTCAAAACAAACAGGGACTAATTTTGGGTGCCATTTACCCGGTAGGACGTTAGTTTTTGCGAGCTCTCAGCTCTCATGACTTTATTCTGGACGAGTGTTTCACTTTCGGTGCCCTCTTGTGACATCGAGCAGATCCTTTTTTGCCATCTTCCTGGTGTGTCCTTCCTTTTCCTATAGACAGCAATTTCAGGCGGTCGAAGGCAGGGAGCATCCGACCCCCCGGAAGAGAATAATTTGTTTGTATTGTTATGTCTCTGTTTGCCGTTTGCTACTGTTCCCGGAGCGCATTGCAAAAGGAAAAAGTTTCCTAGCTGGAAAATGGCGCAGCAAGTGCTTCCATATCGTTGGAATCCTTTTTGTGCCTCCGCCCCTGTCTTCGGGACATTTATGCCGGAGACAGTTTCGCTTTCATTTCCTTCCATTTGTCCCCAAACTCCAGCTTTAATATGTGTATCTATATCTGGTGGTTCGGTAGATGATGCTCTCACTCACCAGTGGGTGGCAAAAAGCAAACACAACCTTGGGTGAAAGTGCAGAAGCATATGAAAGTTGTGGCGAAAGTACATTTCCTCACCAAATAATGAATTTAATTTCCAGACGGTTCCAGGGTTTGGTTCGGGTCTATCGCTGCTTAAACCGGAGTGTTCTATTTTACGCTTATAGCTAGGAAGGGTCTATGGGGACGATGACGACGACGATGATGATGATGATGGGTTGATTTAATGCAGTTTCTGGAAAATTTCTACGTAATTTGCTATAATAATAGCTCCGGGCTAGCAAATGGGAAAATTGTTGAAATGTTTTATCAGGATGCAAGGTAGTCAGGATTCTTCTTCCAGATTGCGGATTTGTATTCTATGAAACTCGATTAACTTTAAAGAGCACAGTTTTTTCCAATCAGCTACAATGCAACACCATGCTGGAGGTGGCTGAGTTCGATTTCCGGTCTGGGCTTAGGATTGTCGCGAAGGAATATAGATAGAGCATGATGTACTTTGCCACACTATGATACAAATGCAAAATTTGTACCTGGCATCAAAACCTCTGAAAGTGCATTTATAACACTTATTTGAGCGCAGTTAAAAGGCTACTTGTGATAGGAAATCAGCTTTAAAAGCCCAACAGACCTAAAGGCATTGTTAGTCGCAGTTAGTAGACTTGTTATTTCGAGGTTTTATGTTAAAATTTGTGAATTATTCGGGTGATTTTAGATCGTCCTAGTTCCTCATTGTAATAATTTTGATGATTCGAAGTATCTGGAGAAAAAACTACTCCATCTTAAGGTGCAGGCCACCTTCAAGGCGTTGACAAATGGGCGAAGAGCATGGGATTTGCCATGGCAGCATAGAAGTTGCACACAACTTGGGCCCAATCCACCAAAGCTCGTAAGCCCGCAAGGCCTCTGGCAACAGACTTCGAGACATTATGTCTGCTGCGTTCTCCTTCGTCGAGATGCACCTCCACTGGGCTCCCACCTATCGGCAAGTTGACGTATTTAGTCGATGCGGTCGAAGACTTGCAGGGTTGCAAGCGGCTTCTTCAGCCAGGCGAGGACTATCTGGCTGTCCAGGCAGAAGACGACGCTACTGACGTTGAGATTGAACGAACTTGGGCCACCTTCAATTTGCTGCAGAGCAAACGAAGACTCGCAATTCCGTAGGGGTAGATAAGTTTGGATGCATCCGAGAATGCATCATCAAACAGCCATGTGGTTCGACCTTATCCTGATGCTGGATCCTGATGCTATAGACATTTTGTATGGACGTCTGGAATTGCAGCCATTCTTGGCCGGTATGCCATGGTAGTCTCGCCAACCAAATCTTCTGCATTATGACCGGCGATATCAGACCGATCGGGTCGAACAGCTTACTTATCTCAGACAGGACGGATCGTTTGGTTGATAGTTTCAACCGGTCAGCGAGGTGGTTGGCGACGAATGCAAAATCTTCCAGTTGTGGACTCCATGTCAGTCCCAAAGTTTTCATCACTCCTTCGCAGCCGTCACTCAGATTCACCGTCTTGTCACGTTCAGCTTCAGTGATGTGTTATAGAAGCTCTTCTTGTATGATCTTTGCCGCCATTGGGAAGGAAGCAGCCTCGTCGATGCTCAATTGAAGTGAGCACCTGGTGGCAAAGAAAGGGGCGCAGGCAGTTCCATATGTCACTGTTTTCAATGCTAGGACCCAGAGTGGCAGCGCTGGATTGGCTCGCCAAAAGATCCGTTGGAAGCACTAGTGAGCTGAGATAATCTTTCCAATACATCTTGAATATATCAGCCGTGAATACGACGAAGTAATTCTGGAAAAGGACAAGAATGACAAAGATGTCGTTCTGTACGGTTTCTTCCAACAGAAGGGCTTGTCTGAGTGCTACGTCGAATGCTGAGGCCTTTGCTGATGCATCGAAGACCACACGAAGCTTTATGTTGGAGCTGGCGGCCGCAGAACCGCGTTATGGGGCATGTAATAACGGGCCTTTTTCGGTTCGTCAAATTCCTCCCTAACCTCACGGCAGTGTTCGAGACTTCGTAGTCGTCAATAAACTTGGTGTACTCGAGCTTCAGGGAAGGGTCCCTCTTCATACGTCGCTCGAGTGAGAGGAAGCATCACACTGCCAGCTCTCGGTGATTCCTCAGCTAGGGTGGGAGATCACAAATGGGCAGACGAATTGCAGAAGTAATAATCGACTCTCTTTAGCTCTCACACTCTCTCTCTGCATTAATCTTCGGTGAGCACTTGGTTGCCCATGCGGAAGACTCTTGGCATCTCGGACCATCGTACGGATAGGACGCTCCATTAAGTAGCTCTTCACCAATGCATCGTTCAACCGACCATTCCTCTGTTGAGATTGGACTCATCATAATAAGTCAACGACAAAATAATGTAAGGATTAGGTTCACGAGAAGACAATGTTAGTGCTAGACAAATTTATGTATCTGGGCTCATTGTTGACCGCCGACAACGACACCAGCAGACAGATACAACGACGTATTATGGTTCAAACCCGTGCCTTCTGTGGCGAACCGAGTTCACCGCACTACAAAGTTGAAAATCCTCAGATATTCAACTGGCCTTTGCGCACAAGGAGCAACTGGCTTCAGTATTCCTGGACAACAAGGGGGGCTTTCCATGGAAATTCTTTCAGATAATCTGCAGAGATGTGGACTTCCCGGAATTTTAAATAATTTTTCGCAATATTTGTTGTCAGAAAAGAAAATGATCTTCACAGTTGGAGAACTGACAACTTCCAGAGATAGTTACATGGGCCTGCCCAGAGGCTCATGCCTAAGTACCCTTCTTTATAACTTTTCCGTCAAAGACATTGACAATTGTTTGGCAGAACAATGCACGCCAAGACAACTTGCTGACGACAGTGTGGTTTCCTTACGAGCATCACATGCCGTAAACTTGCAAGGACCACTGCAAAATTCCCTAGACAACCTATCTTCTTGGGCTAGGAATCCAGGGATAGAATTCTCACCGCAGAAAACTGAACTGGTAGTGTTTACTCGAAAGCAGTATCCAGCCCAATTGCAGCTTAATCTTTTGGGTAGAAACATTACCCAATCGTTATCTTTCAAATACCCTGGGGTCTGGTTTGATTCCAAATGCACTTGGAATGCCCACATTACGTGTTTGAAGCAAACATGCCAAAAAAAGGATCAACTTTCTCCGTTCAGTTTGTGGCACATGGTGGGGTGCTCATCTGGGAGACCTCATAACCCTTTATAAAACAACTATTCTCTCTGTTCTAGAGTACGGCTCTTTTTGCTTTCTCTCGGCAAGAAAAATTCACCTTCTAAAACTGGAACGACCTCAATATCGTTGTCGGCGTATTGCTCTTGGCTGTATGCAATCAACGCATAACATGAGCCTTGAAGTTCTGGCAGGAGTAAAACCTCTCCAAAATCGGTTCTGGGAGCTCTCGCTCAGAATATTAATCAAATGTGGAGTGAAAAACGCATTTGTTATAGAAAATTTTGAAGAAATGTTAGGGCTGAACACACAATCTCGATTTATGAGAATTTACCACCACTACATATCGTCGGATATGTGTCTTCCGTGCTATACTCCAGACCGTTCTCACTTCACCTTTAGCAGTTCTTCAATCCATTATGATCTTTCCATGAAACAAGCATCTCATGGGATTCCGGATCAACTTCGTTTTAATATTATTCCGCGTATTGTTACTGAAAAATACCAACACGTCAATTCTGAAAAAAGGTTTTTCACTGATGGGTCGGTCTTCAATGAAAACTCTAGCGCCTTCCACAAGCTTCAGGAACCTTGTTCTGTTTATGTTGCTGAGCTGGCAGCAATCAACTTTGCATTGGGGATGATTTCCAACATGCCCGCAGACCATTACTTCATCTTCTCGGATAGCCTCAGTTCGATTGAGGCCCTTCGGTGGATGAAACCTAGTAAACACTCATCTTATTTCCTTTCAAAACTAAGGGAACAGATGAGTGTGCTGGTCGATAGATCATATTTGATCACCTTTGTATGGGTCCCTTCACATTGCTCAATACGAGGCAATGAGAAAGCGGACTCGCTTTGTATGATAGACAAATTTCACACGATGAATTTAACCATTTAGTACGTCAGAGTACCCTTTCGAGTTGGCAAACCGATTGGGACACCGGAAATCTAGGACGGCTGTTACATTCCATCATTCCTATTGTTTCATCGAGGGCGTGGTTTAAGGACCTGCACGTTAGCCGTGATTTCATCTGTGTGATGAGTAGACTTATGTCCAACCATTACCAGTTAGATGCACACCTCTATCAAATTAACCTCGTGGACAGCAATCTTTGCCGGTGTGGGAACGGTTATGATGACATCGATCACGCAGTCTGGCAATTTACGGATATTTACGCCGCCAGAACAAGACTTTTGAATACCATAGAGGCCCAAGGAAGACAACCTTATTTTGCTATAAGAGATGTGTTGGGATCTCGCGATCTGTGCTATATGCAATCGATTTATATGTTGTCCAAATGTCTAGAATATGAGTTTAATCTGCTTGTATCTTTGCTTTTCTTTTTTCATTAGTTTGTGTCGGTTTTGTTGCGACATCTTGAGGAGTCTCATCGTCGCCCAATGGTAACTACAACCGGACGAACACAAAAATGGAGCCCTGACCATTCCGCACCCACTTATTGTGCTTGATAAGGAGTGTATCGAATATAAGCTATCCACATACATTTGCGTTGTACGCATGTATTTGTGATGGTTTTTTATGCTCTGAACACTGCATGCTGTGCGTTTGACTGTCAGCTTTCTTTTGTTTACTTGTTTGTGCGGTTCAAATTCTGCGTTTTCAAAATATCGCGTATTGAAAAGGAAGTGAAAATTAAGGTTCTGGACACATGGCTAAGTATGCGAAAATTGGCGAAGCGGTTTGGAATTCATCATGCGAGTGTTAAAACCATCGTTAATAAGTTTGGAGAACACTATTCTTTGGATGAGCTACCAGGAAGAGGCAGAAAACCCGGTTCTTCCAACTGGAGCAGAAAGTGGTATCTCTAATCATGAAGAACAAATCAATGTCAATACGCGATTTGGCCAAAAAAGCAGGAACGAGTGTCGGAATGATCCAGCGTATCAAGAGGCGAAACCACCTGAAGACCTACAAGAAGTAGAAAATCTCGAAACAAAGTGCAGAACAGAAGAAGCGAGCAGCAACAAGGGCCCGGAAATTGTATTCGCGTCTTTTGCAGCGTCCGGATGCATGCGTTTTGATGGACGATGAGACCTATGTAAAGGAGGACTCAAAAACCCTTCCAGGTCCACAATACTTTACTGCCGTCGTTGGGGAGGATGTGAGCGATGCGGACAGGTCGATTCAAGTGGAGAAATTCGGTCGACAGGTACTGGTATGGCAAGCAATATGTTCCTGTGGTTTGAAGTCAACCATTTTTTACACTACCGGAACTATAAATGCGGAAATCTATCGATCTGAGTGTCTCCAGAAGAGATTGTTGCCTTTGTATAAGAAGCATAGTACACCTCCACTGTTTTGGCCGGATTTAGCGTCGGCTCACTATGCCAAAACCACTCTCAATTGGCTTGCGGAAAAGGGTATAGATTTCGTTGAGAAAAATATCAATCCACCAAATTGCCCTCAGCTTCGACCCATCGAACGTTACTGGGCAATCGTGAAGAGGGTCTTCAAGAAGACTGGTAAGGCAGCTGAGAACATGCAGGAGTTCAAAAAACTTTGGGCTCAAGCGTCCAAAAAATGCGATGCAACACTTGTCCGGAACTTGATGAAGAGCATTCGATCCAAAGTTCGAAAATTCGTGAAGGAATAACTTAAATTTCATCCGGTCTTCATTATGTCAAGTTTAACCTCGTACAATAAAGGATCAACTTTTTGTATGAATGATATATCGGTTTTCAACATAATTTGAAAGAAAGTTTGTGGATAGCTTATTTTCGATACACTCCTTAGATTCCAGGTAAACGACTGATTCAGGCAACGGAGGATGTTTTTTGTAGTTATGTCTCGACGAACGATAGCGAGATGAACAGCAAGCGTCTGCCCGACATAATTTAAATCAAATTTTCTGAAACAACAGTTTAATCAAGTCCTAAATTTGACCTGTAGTTTTTATGTGCAGGAGAGCTCTCTACCAAATTTCTTGACAAACATGTGTCGCAGTTGCGGGCAGACTTTGCGCACAAAGTTGGTTTGTTTTGAATCATTTGTTAAGATTATGATTTGTTGTACGAACTATTTGAGATCATTTACAATAATTTAAGGATGATATGCACATATGTTAGTGCAGAAATGTTGCATTCTGTGGATCAATTTTGCAAGTTTAAGGAAAGTTATTGAGTCTTTTACGTATCATTTGCAATGTGTTAACGGGAAATCCAAACAATCATATATATTTTCCCTTGATATATAACGTTTAATTTTTGACATTTCATTGCTAAGTGTTAAAAGTATGGATCAAATTGATGAATTTTAGGGAACATTTCAATTTTTTTTTTGTGGATTTTCAACAGAATCTTTTTTGTTGTGAATTTTTACCAGAGTTTTAGGGCTGCCGTAGATCTATACGTGCACGAGTGCTCTTTACCTAATTTATTGGGAAACATGTTTCACAGTTGCGGTCGTAAAAGAACGTGAGAGCGCAAATGTAGGTCAGTTTTCAGAAAATTGAAAATCTTCTCCAAAGTTATCCTTACTTAACGGCAATATTTAAGCCGCATGGCAAAAGGAATGGACATGTTAATAAATCTGAGTAGTAGTGCACTCAAAGATCGATTTCCCTGTATTTAAATTAAAAAAATTAAACCCAAAATTGGAATAATTCCGGCATAATTTACGGATCATACATATTATTTTAAGTGCACAAAATTGATTTGCTATGGACCATATTTAGAAGTTTATGGTTCATTTTTTCAAACCTATTATGGATCATTGGCGATTTATTTCTGGAATATTTTCAAGAATTTATTGATCATGTGCATATATTTTAGTTCACAAACGTTACATTCTAAGGATCAGTTTTTCAAGTTTAAGGAATGATATAGAACCTTTTATAGAACATTTGCAATATGTTTACGGGAAATCCGTTCGCTTTTATCGATCATACCCTAGATATATAACGGTACATTTATGACATTGTATTGCTAAAAATTTTCTAATGTATGGATCACATTGCTGTATTTTATGGATCATTGCGATTTTTTTTTATGAATTTTCAACAGTTCCTTATGGGTCATAAATACGTTTTTTATGGAACGAACTTAAATTTTTCATGGATCATTTCTTCAGTTTAAAGGTGCAAACTTAGGGCTGCCAAAAAATTAATTGTGCGCAATCATTTGGAAAACCCTTCGTGGTCTGGGCCAAAGCTTGCTAAAGTGTTGGGTTTTCCCAGAAATACCGTATGGCGTGTGTTGAAAAAGTACAGAGAAACTTCGTCGACGGATTGCAAGCCTCAAAGCAAGCGTCGGGCGGGTACTGGAATGGATGAATTAGTTGGAAATGGGATTTGAAAGAAATAGAACAAATTTTCGCATTATTTTCTGCCACACCCTGTACAGTTTTCTGGCACGAATTCTGGCCACATTGTTCTGCGTTTGATCCCCATTTGGTTGTCTACTGGCACGGTATGACTTGAAGCCTTCCCGGAAACGAATCCGTTGCATGGTACAGGGTGCGGCAGAAATTAATGCAAAAATTTGTTCTATTTCTTTCAAATCCCATTTTAAACTAATTCAAGCAATAATATCAACATTTTCGAGTGCAGATATCTTTATAAAGTCCTTTTAAACAAATTTATTCAATGTGTCCTCCATTTTTATTAATAACATCCTCGAGCCGACGCCGAAAGCTAGAGCATGCCTTTCGGACGTAGTCCTCCGACATTGACTGCCATTTGCTTGTTATGGTTGACTTCAGGGTTTTCACACTAGGGTGTGATGTTTTGCAGGCTCGTGCTTCAACATTTGCCCAAATCTAATAATCCAACGGATTAAGATCTGGACTGCTAGGGGGCCACAAATCCTTCGGCCAAAACTTCATGTTATCGTTCAACCATTGTTGGGTTCGATTGGACGTGTGACACGGCGCTCCATCCTGCTTTAGGACAACGTATTGGTCCTCGGAGAAGTTGGCCTTCACTCAGGGAAGCACTTGGTCCTTTAAAATACCGATATACACTTCGGTATTGATTTTAACTCCAGCATCAATGAAATCAGGCGGCATTTTCAAATCGTTGGACGCCACCAAGCCAAACATCATGACACCAGCCGGATGTTTGTTTGAAATTTGAATTTCAGTTTTTTCGGAACGTTCTCCATTTTCTGTGGTGAAATGAACCGGTCCGTGCGGCTGTTGACCATCGATGCTGAAAAGCTTTTCGTCGGAGAACAGGATTATCATTTATTCCTTCTTCAACAAGGAAAGCAATCTCTTGGAACGAGTCACCCGTAGTTCCTTGACCCGGTCCGTAATCAAGTGGCGTTTCACTCTGGCTCTGGAAGATGCATGCATTTCTCCAAAATATTGGCTTCCTTTGCAAGTTTTCTTATGGAACGCACCGGGTTGCGAGCAATTGTTGCACGGACCGATTTGATCACGTTCGGCGTGCGTGCAAAGCGCGCACGTCCGCTTCCCGGCTTACGCTGCTTAGGACCATCCTGCAGGGACTTTTTTATGCGGTAAACTGTTGCCAAATGGCACCCTACCACCTTGGCAATCTCTTTCGGCATCTTCTGGGCGAGCCACAAATTGGTGATCACTTCTTCCGCGAACATTTTGACGAATTTGCAATAAAACAAATAGAATGTTTGGAAGTAAACATAATCAAATACACTTTCGACAGAAATTAGTCACTAGCTACACGAATTAACCCAATACTAAAGTTTGAACATTTTCGCATTATTTTCTGCCACACCCTGTATGATCAGGTGTTGACAAAATTCAAAGGCTGTCTCCTCATGGATGATGAACCTATATAAAGGCCGATTTCAAACAGCTACTTGGCTACGGCTCGGAGAGATGTTCCTACCAAATTCAAGTTTGTGTTTGCAGATAAATACATACGTGAATACATGATTTGGCAAGGCATCTGTAGCTGCGGTACGAAGACCAAGGTTTTCATCACTGATAAGACATTTAATTCAGAGCTGCACGGAACGGAATGTCTCCAAAAGCGAATATTGCCATTCATCAGATCCCACAATGAACCTGTCATGTTTTGGCCAGATCTTGCAAGCTGTCATTACAGTAAAACAGTGCTACAGTGGTATGAAACCAACGGGATTCAGTTTATACCGAAAGAACTCAACCCACCAAACTGTCCCCAGCTCAGACCGATAGAGAGATTTTGGGCTATTATGAAGAGGAAGCTGAAGGTGAATGGCGGTGTCGTCAAAAGCATCAATGAATTGAGAGCCAAGTGGAATAAGATTGTCAAAACGATGGATGAGAATAATGTGCGCCGGTTAAAGTCCGCAAATTTCTTCGACATCGAGATGATTTTTTTTTTTTGTATTTTCCCTCTAAAGTTCACATTAAGTCGAACATTTAAGTTATAACAGAATATTATTTTGTTAATATACATCCGAAATATGCGCAATAGTCTATGTTCCAATTCTAACTGGGCCACACCTTAATAATCCATAATTCATTACAAATTTCAATGAAACATCAAATAAAACATCCTAACAACCATCCCAGCTGGGTTGCCGGCTGCGCATAAGCAGACTTTTTCTTATGGGAACACAAAATTAACTTGATTGGGTATAATTGTATGATGGTTGTAATAATGCGTAATAACTTATCGAGTCAAACAACCGCCAACCTCCCCCATGATGGGAGAGATTAGAGAATCCCATCTAATTATTCCCATCCCTGTTTTGTTCTGCACCAGCTCAATTATCCAAACATCATCCCACAATCGTGCCTAATAATAATACAGGGAAACTTCACGCGACCTAACGGTGCTGCACTGATTGGCAACAAACGGCCGCTCAGCACTTCTTCGTCGTTCAACCGCTTGACCACTCGTTATAGGTCCAAAGGGAAGAGCTTTGTTCTCCACACCTAATCCGTCATCTACTGCAGCAAACACTTTCGTGGAAATTGGCAATCATCTCGTCCCCACTCGTCACCATCATCTTCGTCGTGGCAAAAAAAAAACTACAAAAACAAACGGAACTATTATGTTGCACGAGAGAATCGTGCAGCTAGAACTGACCCTTACTTCGATACCTGCGATACTGGCGAGCGATTGGATGTAGGTCTTGGGAACAAACGCCTACTGTTGAAGGAAACGTCCAATCCCCTCCCGGGAGGACTGATGCTGGTTATGATAATATAATGCCCGACTTTTGAGCGAAGCAGCGTTGACCAGCTTCCCGATCCAGAGTAAACTGCCGAGGCCGGGGTTTTTATTTACTTTATACTTCCTTCGTTGGCAAATCGCTTCTTGGCAGCCAAAGCAAACCGTTCGAATTCCGATCGCATCTATCTATTAATGAAGTGAAAGAGTGGTCGAGGAAAGCTGACGTCGCGCGCCGGTCGGCCTCAAGTGAAGCATATTTCAAGCAGTTTATTAAATCAAAACAATGATAAGCAATTAGAGTTAATTCAATTCGTTGGAATTATCGGTTCTTCTTCCAGCATCGAACCGAACGGTTGTTCTCGCGTGGGGGGAAGCAAGTCGGATGTAAATAGCTGCATGTTACGCTGATGGGACCCTGGCGTGCTGGAGTTGAAAACCGCTTATGATGATCTGAGCGATTTCATTTTAATAGAGAGAGGAATTGTGCGCAAAAAATTGAAATTCATACCGTCAGTTAGTCGACGGTTATGAACTGACTGAAGTGGTTGTTGCTTGTGCTACTCACAGCTGATGACTACTGACGCTGGAAGATGATGACGGCAACCCACAGCTCGCAACACAGGCAGAACGCTGTGCGGAATAAATTTGCATCGTAATTTATGGTATTTAGCGTAGAATTTATTTTATAACGGTTTTGCACCGTGTGCCGCACTCTGAGCGATCGGTTTCGGTTTTGCTGTGCAAATCGTGAGGAAGGTGGTGGCCAGGTCTTGGCTGCCCTACAATGTGCAACAACGGCAGAAACAGCAGCGGAGTACAAATTAAGGACTTATGGCGAAGATTACCAGTGTGTCCCTCTACAGTTCGCGTTGATGGGTTTAGCTTTGCCGAACAATTTGCCATGCACAGGCGGAAAATTGGATCAGGAATGCTAATATTGTGGCACTACGCTTGGGAAAAAATATAACGGGGAAATTAATATATTATACTTTGTGGGGCAACGTTTGCGTTGTGATCTTAGTAAATATTGTTTTTGAACTCTGTTGGAGTAGTTGGAGGAATCCGAAAAGATTTTTAAACAAGAAATTAAATGAATCTGATAAATTAAATTTTGTTTGAATCAGCCTGGAAAAGCGGTTGCATGCCATAGAAAGCAGCTTGGAATTGGTATGACACTACACACTTAAGAATAAATAATAATTAGAGGGGACGTAATTAATGTTTGAAAAAAAAAACTCCACGAACGTAAACAATGATTTCATGTAAAATGTAGTCTCTCGAAAAATCGAAACGTACGCAACTCAACAAATGGTGTGTTTGATAGGATTTATTTTCTCGTCTATTTCAACTCATTCTTATGTTCAAAGGACGGTTCAATGTGTCGGTCTTAGGACACCGAAATTTGCATAACATTTTGGTAGTGTGTATGAAACATTCGTGGCATTATACCTACCCAAGCAACCAAAAGTTCGAATTTTACTCAAGATGAGAGCTCAGAAGTTCAAAATTAGTGAAAATTTAGTTTCATGGAACTTTTTTGCTGAATAACAAGACACTTCACGTATAGGCAGATCTTAATTTTCTTTAAGTGTCATTAACATTAAAGCAGCTTGGAAGTTCCAAGAAAAGTTTCTTGTTACTATTCACCTCATCCTTCAAGTTCATACGCTTTTAGTTGAGAACTTGCTTTGAACTTAAAAAAATCTCTAACACAGAGTTCTATCAAAGTACTAACCGTACTTTTAATCAGCGCAAAAGTTCACAATACATCTATGTTGAACTACTTGCCTACTTTTTGAAGTACACGTAAAGTTCAGAATAACACTTTAAAACAAGTTGAAAGAGAACTCGAGTTGGAAACTACGTAGTAAGTACTAAAGCATCTAAAATCGGTTCCTTATAAAAGTTTGGGAGCAAATACCGGAGCAAGAATAAGCAGCCATCGTAGATACTTTCTCGAAACGATTGAATGCTTGTATCTCAGAGCGGGGCGGGCATTTCAAAATGAATATATAAAGCTTATTCCTTGTAAACATTTAAAAATATCCAACAATGTACACCGTGTCCAATATATTCCCATACAAATTCAAATTTCGATTATTTCACAATTCGGATTTCGGTTATTCGGATTTTATTGGTAATTGTTTTTTCTGGACAGTTAATACTACAACTACAACT
The DNA here is from genome assembly GCA_024533555.2 of Aedes koreicus. Taxonomy (NCBI): domain Eukaryota; kingdom Metazoa; phylum Arthropoda; class Insecta; order Diptera; family Culicidae; genus Aedes; species Aedes koreicus. The sequence continues at coordinate 102,200 of JAHHFK020000064.1, forward strand.
GTTTATTCAAATCTATGTAGCTCGACACCAGTCGAAAGTTTCTAGTCATGCAACGAGCTTTACTCCCTGGGTTTTCAAACTCTTGAAAATAGCGCCTGGGCACTCTCTTTCTAAAAACTTCTTTATCCCCACAGCACGAAATTCCTTCATCGTTGATAAAAGATGGGCACTGAATGAGCATAATTAAGCAGAACTCCAATGGTTTGTGTAAACTCAGTGCAATATTACACCAATACATAGATATTGTATGAACTGTAGTTTCATCACTTCGACGAGATGAAAAAGTGTATGAGTATATATTGGGCACGGTGTATATTATTTTTTTATTTGTCATTAAAATATAATTTTAACATTATTCTGTTGTACGGATTCGGACACGCTGTATAGTTTTCGGATAGATGGTGGACTTTTCTGCTGTTTTCAACTGTAGTAACTCATGAAAAACCCAGCTGTATAGACTGTTCCAGAAAGTATAAGCACACTTTCAAAATAACAAAAAAGTCATGTTTTTTTTTAGTTTTAATAATTTTATTTGGCAAATCATCTTTGTATTTGTGTTTTATATGATATTTTACTCTCGTTTAATCAAAATATTTAATCATAGCCAAGACTTCTAGCTTTTCCTCGAACATGACCCATTAGCTTCTGCACAGTGGTACTGCAATATGTTCCTGCGGTATGTCCAGTAAGTCCAGTATTTTTTATGTAGGACTACGGCTTTGTTTTCCATATTGTGGTACAATTTTTAAAAAAATCGCATTGCGACCGTCACGAAAGGTGGTCAGGTTTTGAGCATTAATATCTCAGCCATTTCTCAAAAGATTTTCAAAATTTTTACACCAATCAATTGGAAGTATTTCTAGGCATCAATTTCAAAAGAGAACATAGTTGATTTAGAGTCACATACTATTGGAAAATTCATAAATGTTAAGCCTTGTCTCAAAAAGTATGTTAACTCCTTCAGGCCTAAGGGGTCATATATGACCCCAAAAGGATAATGGCTGTATAAAATCACACAGACTTTATAGAGGTGCACACTGTCTTCGGCAAATTTGTTTTCCATCAATTCTTCTATCTGGAAAATATAAAAAAAAATTTGAGTTTAAGAACTAATTGACGAACATCCTAGAACATCCTGAATATGAAGACGTTCAGGAAGAAAAAAAAATGCCTTATTAATAGTGTAAAGCGTGGTTTTAGAATATTGTACATATACGTGTTATTCAATTCTTGTTGATAAACGTTAAATATTTTTGAAACTTTCTGAGATGTTCTAGGTCATCCAAAATGTAATTGAGTTCAAAATTTCAGATCTACATTTATAACAGTAGCTTTTAGGGCTATATAAGACTACAATATGTATTCAAACATATAGAATGAACCTTTTGGAAGGTCAACAGTCATTATTTGATAACTTTGTGATGTTCTAGGTCATCAAAACAATCCTTGAGTTCAGAACTTAAGATCTACATTAGTAACTACAGCTTTTTGGGCTATACAAATTTGCGCTACGTATTCATCCATGTGAATATCTGAATATTTTCGACCGTAAAAAAACATCATGAGATGAACGGCATGATCTAGGTATTCCAAACTGTCATTCAGTTCACAATATAAGATCTACAGTTGTAACAGTAGGTGTTTGGAGTGTGTAAATGGACAATCTGTATTTAACAATATTTATTGAATAGTGGGGAAAGCCAACAGTATTTAACAATATTCATTGAATAGTGGGGAAAGCCAACAGACATCATGTGGCAATCTTGGGATGTTCTAGGTAGTCCAAACTGTATTTCAGTTTAAAACATAAGATGTATAGTTGTAATATTTGCGAATATAAATATACACCAGAAGATAATCTTGGGATGGTCTAGGTCATCCAAACTGTTTTGGCGTTCAGAACTTAAGATTGACGGTTGCGACAGTAAATTTTAGGCAATACAAAGCTACAATAAATGTTCAAAATTATTCAATTAACATTCTTAAAGTCAAAAAAAAAACATTATGAATCAATATGACATGTTCCTCCAAACTATTCTTGAGATCAGAACATAGGACCTATAGTTGTAACAAAAGCTTTCTGGGCTACGAAAAGCAACGATGTGTATTGAAACATTATGTTTTGGAAGAACAACAGACATTATGAGATAATCTTCGGATGTTCTAGGTTATCCCAACTTTTCTGGAGTTCAAAACTTAAAATCTACAGTTGCAGATTTTAGATTTTGACTTGTAGCTTAAAATCTACAGCTTTTTGGACTAAACAAAGAAACAATATGTATTTGACCAAATTAAGTGAGCCGTTTGGAAGGTCAACCGATATAATGAGATATCTTGGGATGTTCAGGTTCATAAAAACTGGCCGTGAGTTCAGAAGTTAAGGTATACAGTAGTAACCGTAGCCTTTTGGGCTATCCATAGCTACGATTAATATTCAAACCAATTCAATGAATATTCTGAAACGTCCACAGACATTATAGGTTAACCTTGTTAGTTTCAGTTTATTCAAACTGTTCTTCAAAACTTAAGGTCTACAATTATAATTTATGTGTACTGCTGGCTTAGGTCAGCGCGTGCACCTTTCTAGCTTTATAGCTACTGAAAGCAACACGACGATGAACAATCACCAGTGATAGGTATGCAAACGATCATCGGGTGAGTCAATACAAAACGAAACAAACGCAGATCTTATATTTAAGCATTTATTTAGAGCTAGTGTAAAATTATTTTAATTATATAATTAATTTTAGTGATAATTTATCCAATACAGAATTAACTACTATTACAAACAAACTCGGTAACCTACACAAACAGTTTCATCCGCAGCAACTCCACCAAATCCACCTATTCTTCGTACCTACCACCAACCTTGTATCTGCTCACGATTAGAATAGGACAATTTACGCTAAGGGAACTAAACGAAAATTGTAATCTCTGTCGGTTTGTTCTCCGATACAAGTACAACCGGATCGTGCGACTTCATTTCAATCATAATTACGGAAAATATACAACAACACCACCCCCTCCCCACCACCACTTGTTGAAATAAAACATAATATAATTTTCGTTTATTACGACCGAGTAGTGAGTATGTAAAGTCGTGGTTCGAAGTCTGACGGAAAAAGTAGTACACAGATAAAAAGAAACATTGAATTTTCTGCGTGATCTAATGCACATAAAGGGAATGCTAGATTTGGCAGAAAATTATAGGATATTTCATGTAAATTCAACCCAGATAACGCCTGAATCTAGCCTGTTGTATGAAAGATTGCAAACATTGTTGTATGGCACATGAAAGATTGCAAACAATTTCGTGGTTTACGCCTCATTTGGCTTGGAATGAAATGAGGGGAAATTTTACGCGCCAGTTAAAATTAATTATTTTTATCAGTGTAGGGTGAGTGGCAAAAGTAATCGTCAGAAAGCCAAGGAGGATTATAAGGTTGGCGATGTGCGTGATAGTGGCGGATAAACCGGAGAAAACCGTCGATGGACATTTCTGCAAGAGCTGCGGAGGACCTGATACAGATCACATGGTGCAGTGCGACGGATGGCATCATTACAAATGTATTGGAGTTACGGATGATGTTGTCGAGCTTAGCTGGAATTGTGCCAATTGCAAGACTGCATCATGGATTCAGCGATCATCGTCAACATCTGCTAAAGATCCAGCATCGAAAGATGTCAACAAAGAACGTGCGTCAAAAAGTGCCTCATCTCTACAGGATGCATCTGCAGCCCGAGTGGCTGTCATACTATGCGGAAATCCGGGAACTCCGATAGAACCTACCGGAGCGCGTCCCGTCAATCTACGTAATACTTCGAGTCAAGCGGATCGAGAAATATCGCGGAAGGCCAGAACAACTGAAACGCAGCTGTTTGCTCCATCGCAGAAAAGATTACCTGTCAGCTGGATAAAGCATTGTCGGATGTCTCGTGTTCATCAATCAATCAATTCGGTCCGCTCGAAATCGTGCGAAATTGCAGCTACAGCGGTTAGAGGAAGAAAAAGCCTTCGAAGAGCAGCAAGCAGAACGACGTCGCCTGGCTGAACAGCAAGAAACTAAGCAGCATAGAGCGTTTCTGGACAGGAAGTACAGGATCTAGGAAGATCTAGCGAGTAACTCAGGATCGAGCCGATGTTCCAATAGTGAATACTCTCGGAGTCGTATGGAGGATTGGATAGAGAATTTGAGCCAGCCAAAGGCAGTACAACAGTTCCACGAGCAGCCAGCACAGCAGAAACGAGGTCAACATGATCAGTTAACAGCACAGCAGCAGCATGCACAACGTCAGCTGCCTACCGTCAGAAGGTCGGAATACTTCAATCCTAATGTAAAACCACAGTCGACGCGAATCCAACCAGCGCTTATCGGAGTTCCACGTTCTCTGGCGAATTCAACAGTTGTAGACCACAATTGTCCGACGCCCGTAGATCAACTTGACGATCACGATTCTTTCCAGCTTACGCGCTCCCAAGTCGCAGCAAGACAAGCAGTGTCCAAGGACTTACCCAACTTTGCAGGCAACCCAGAGGACTGGCCTATCTTCTTATCTATGTACAACAGCACTACCGCTATGTGCGGGTTCACGGATGAGAAAAATCTTGTGCGGCTGCAGCGGAGCTTAAAAGCCTTCGAAGCAATCAAATGCAGGCTGATGCACCCGAGAAACGTACATGGCATAAAGAGCACATTGCAAATGCAGTATGGACAACTGGAGGTCATTGTGCACTCATTGATTGGAAAGATGCCACCGATTCGTGAGGATCGCTTGGAGACGTTAGTGGTCTTTGCCGTGAGCGTGCAGAATTTTTGTGCAACGGTTGACTCATGTGGACTAGAAGAGTATATGTACAACGTGAATCTTCTGCATCAGCTCGTTAGTAAACTTCCGTCAGCTATCAAACTAAGCTGCGCGCAACATCGGAAGACACTTGTGTCGGTCAACTTGGCGTTATTCAGTGAGTGGATTTACTCTTTAGCCGAAGCTGCGAGTTCTGTAACATTTCCGACACAATCACTGCAGTTCAAGCCGACACGAAACGGTGCACGTCGGAAAGAAAAAGGGGAAGAGTATCTCAACGCCCACACCGAAACGTCCGGGAAATCCGAAGTAAAAAGCGCTGATTCTCCACAATCGACGCAAGTGTATCCAGTGTCAGCAAAAGAAACATGTGTGGTATGCAAAGGAACATGCAGGTCCCTGGACAAATGTAGGAGATAACACAAGTTTTCGTGAGATTCCATGTGGCCATTCGGACATTCGGACTTAGCAAGGGTAAATCATGTAAAAAATACTGCAACTGAGTGTTTCATTTGCCCTGCTGAAAGATCGTCTTGTGTCTCTCGTCATTGTTTTCAACACGTACAATTTTAGTGTTCGGTAATGGAATAGCTCTATGGGCTATACAAAGTTAAGTTGGTTTGTTTGGCATATAATATCCCAATATTATCTCATGATGTCAGTTGGTCTTCCAGAACATTAATTGAATATGTTTGAATACATATCATAACATTGTATAGCGGATAAAGCTACTGTAACAACTGCAGATCTTAAGTTCTGATCTCCTAGGCAGTTTGGACGACCCAGCACATCTCAAAAATATATTTCCTACTTTTTTCAATCATTTCTATGTTATTGAGCACCAAATCAATCAGAATTCAAAAATTGCTTGTATAAATTAGGCCTGAAAGGATTAATTTAAAGAACATTGCATTGTACCATCTAAATGGCTTACAATTAGTATCGTAGTTCTACGTCATCGTTTCGAACAACCCAATGGGGCTGTACCTTGTAGTTTTTACACAACCGGAACAATCGATGCGGAAATCTATCGATCTGGGTGTCTGCAGAAGAGGTTGCTGCCTTTATATCAGAAGCATAGTACCCCTCCACTGTTTTGGCTGGATTTAGCGTCGGCGCATTACGCCAAAACAACTCACGGAAAAGGTTATAGAAAGACATCAATTCGCCAAATTGCCCTCAGCTTCGGCCCATCGAACGCTATCGGGCGATTGTGAAGAGGGTCTTCAAAAAGACTGGTAAAGCAGATGAGAATATGCAGGAGTTCAAAAAAAAATTTTATGGCGTCCAAAAGTTGTCATGAAACACTTGGCCGGAACTTGATGAAAAGTGTTCGATCGAAAATACGCAAATTCGTGAAATAATAATATTTATTTCATCCGGTCTTCACAATGTTCAAGTTCAATCCCGTACAATTAAGAAGCATCCATTTGTTTAAAAAAAACATGGTTATTTATTTTTTTAATTCGAAAAACCGATTTGTGTACAACTTATTTTCGATACAGTCCTTATCACTAATAAACGAGGTTTCTTGACATATCACAAAGAAAAGCTTGTCTTATGACAGATAGGCCTATTTCATGTGCGACTTAAAAACTTCTTCAGTGTTGAGTGCTCAACTGATTGTTTGAAAAAGTGCTACTGTTTATTGTTTATTTTTTTAAAAGCGCACAGCTAGAGTGTTAGTTTAAATTTTCCTAGTTGTTTTTACTATGGAAGTGGTTATAAATACTAAAATACTAAAAATCAATCAATCAATCTGATACAATTCTACAGGAACTGCTAGAAAAACGAGTGGCATCTTACTTAAAATTCGGAAAAAGGAACCAAGCCGCAAAGTTTCATAGAAACGAGTCTTTTAATAAGTTTGAAAATAGCGTCCAATTGGACCACATTATCTATTGCATGGCGTTTGTTTTGTTCAATTCGGTTCAGTGGCTACTGAGAAATATTTACACGTTCCTTTGAAGCAGCACAGACGATGGCGAATTCGTCGAGCTAGGTCAAATTCTATCGACACTTGGCCCTAAATGACACTAGGGCTTTCAAGCAATTCTTCTCTGTAGGCAGATAAGAAAGAAAAAGTGATTCAAAGAAGAACCTGATAGTAGCCTAAATGGAACAATGAACGTATTTATGGTTATGGATTCTACCAATGACTTTCAACAATGGATTACTTCATCCGATTAGCCTTCGCAGATTCGCTTGGAAAATATAAAAATTCGTAACTTTACCCGCAGAAAATCCCTTTGTCTTCCGATGCGAGGGAGGAAGTTTTTTGCCAAATAATCACGAATTGTTTTCCTTTTACCGCTTTTTATTTGTTTCGTCCGGAAGCCAAACTTTCGAGACGGGCCGCCATTACCGACGGTGCAACAAACATCACAGACAATTGTTCGCCGTTTTCTATTGAGGAGAGACCGTGCAAGATGTGAAATAGAACCGGCCATAATGGAAAAGTTCTCGTTTCGTCGTTTTATTGCACTTGAGCCACGCGAATAAACGAACGACCGAACGAATGGCAAGAGTGGCGCGTGTGTTGGTGGTATCAATTCAAGAACGTTTCAGCTTTCTATAAGTCATCGAAGGCGGCATTCCACAACTTCAAGTACGCGTGGAGTATGGGGTTTTACATAATCCGACAAATGGGGTGAGGAGGGGGGGGGGGGTAGTACTAGTTTTCCTCACACAACACATGTCGTTTGTAATTACGAATACGGCTTGATTGCGGCGGGGCGTCATCCGTCGTTTCATGTCTGTATCTAATAACAAGCGATTGCACGAGTAGCATTGCCACTGGCATGGACTGTATTGAGGAGAATCAGGAAAGTTGATCGGGTTGATGATTCAACGCAGATTTAATTACTATCATTTTTTTTTCCTCGCAGCATGTTCTTCAATAAGCGTCGTTAGAGTCGTCGGACGGAAGGGTTATGGCCAACAAGGAAGGTGGCAGCTTGGAAGTGGTAAACTAGATTGGATGAAATCTGATCTACTGTGTCGAGAGGATTACGCGTTGTGTTGAACGTTGAGAGTAACAGTCATGGAAACCTGTGCAGCATTCGAATTTTGAAATATTGACAACATTCTAATCAAAATTAAGAATCCCGTTTATTCTATCCAATAAACGCCAATGTGTTCTTTAGGTTTCAAAATACTTTGCCATCATTTTCAAAACATTCCGAGCTGCTTTGCTAAGACCCCGGCATAATGCATTTTCCTCTTTTCTCGCACCGTAAACCAGCCTTCCACTAATGAAAAGTCTCGAAAGAGGACTCATGTCATCATTTTCATGATTCAGAAGGGAAAAAAAACCGTTTTCCCAAAGACCGGGAAACAACTGGAAAAACACAAAAGATACTGAAACTACGCCACCAACGACGATGACGACGACGACGTTAGGCGAAGAATTCATTTAAGGTGCGCCCCCAGGAGGAAAATATTTCTCTCGAAAGGAGAAATTGCCTCGCCTTGTGTTTTCGTACGTTAGCATCAGAAGACAGCAGCACTGAAGAAAGAACCAAAAAAAAAAGACTCAGCTCTCGGTAATGGGATTTTCCCGAAACCGGATGAGAGGTTCACTTCCAGTTTCCTCTTCTCGAGCTCAAAACGTAGAATTAAATCCTCTTCCCTCGCAAGGATTCACTTCTCATCCTAACAAAAACAATACCACCAAGCCAGGAGAGAATGCACCATCTCGGGTATTGTTTTTATGAAAAATTGAAAAAGTGCACTTGGCTGAGGATAAACAATGGCAGAATATTACCGACTGAATAAATAAAACAACACGCGGGAGAAGATGCTCCGGATTTGCCACCGGAACGAACGGAGGAACCAGCAAGAACAATGACCAAATTGCGACATTTCAATTAGGCTATTGGGACAAACGACGGGGCGAGTTTTCGAAAGCAGTGATTTTCCGCTTTCTCAGATTATTTCCAACAAGCGGCTTTCACTCGTCTTTGGGAAAATATTGGTCAATAAATTTTCAGCTGCAATTTGTCTTGGCGGCGGGAGTGAGCCGTAGCAGCTCACACCGGCTTAGGGTTGGGGGATTTTCTAGTTTTAAGAGGCACATCTCTCACGATTTGTGTAGAGGTGGCGCACAACAGTGGGAAAACAGCTGAATTATACAATGTTTTTGTTATGCTTTTCGGGATGTTGTGAAACAAAACAGTGGCCGAGGCAAATGCGGCCCATTCGTTTGAGTTATGTTATCTTTCTGTCTGTTCGAAGATGGGACACAATGTATTGTGTAAATGTTTGTAAATATTAGCGGTATATTGGGGAAGATTGAAAGAGGATTCTTGTCTCCGATCTGAGTGCTGTTCTATGAGATTCAAGCAAATCGTCCATAATTTATACATTCAAAGACGAACAATAGATGAAAATATTTTTTTACAAATCGTGAAAATTATCAATCATGGAAATTCAACCGCGTTTGTACAACGTTTGTTTTCGTGTTTCAATCAAACGAATTGCGTAAATTTCTGCCACAAGATCTTCAGAAAAGGGTGCTTTTTAGAGCACTTAAATGTCAACCAAATGCGGTACGCACTTGGTGAGACCATTCCAATTTAATTTAATTTAATTTAATTTAATTTGCTGTCTTGAATAAACTGAAACGTATACAACAGACATACAGTTTAAAGAGACGTTAATACAATAAAGCAATCCTATTTAAAAAACATGTAAAAGATAACATAGTTCCACAATTTCACCGTTTTTGATGCAAATTTTTTGAAACCATATAGTTAAATCAACCACGGTAAAAATGCGCACAAATATCAACTTTCAGCTTCCCTTAAACAACGTCACCATCGCATTTGTAGTTATTAAAGCTCGATACACTTTCACCATGTTCAATAAATTCAGATACACTTTCAAAATGCATTGAAATAACGCAGATTAACTACAGCAAATGTTTCGGAATGACTCCTCCCTTTAACTGTCTCTACCAAGTTCAAAAGGTTTTCGAAACTGTCACAGGTGGCACATACTGATTCCATGGGCATATCATCTCAAATGTGAACCTTGAAACCAAACCTTGAACTGATCCAAATTTGAGATTTTGTAGTCCTTCAGTTTGGATAGCATTTAGGACCAAAAAAAAAAAAATCCAATGGATTCAGATCCGGAGAGCTGGGAGGCCATTCATTCCTCGCCAGGAATGCCGTCGAATTATCCCTACACCATGCCTGAATAATATTCGCCTTGTGACCTGGAGCGCCAGGTCAAAAAAAAAAAATTTAAATTGAAATATCTCAAACCAAATTTTTTTGTTTTTTTTTTTCGACTGTACAAACTTGAAGTTATTACGCAAATTTTAGCGAAGAGGATAGAGAAATGTCAGGGAAAAAAGTTTTTAGAATATCAACTTTTGGTGTACTTCTAAAAAATTTAATATTTCCAGGAATAAACGTATTCTGATTATATAATATAATTTTCGGAATATTTAAAAAAAATTCAGCTCCTCATAATGATCTTCGTAAGAGCATTCGTCCACGAGATATTTCCGATTTTATTTTATCATATTCGAATAATATTCGAAAATAGGACCGTTTCAAACAATATTCGCGTTGCTTCAGTAACCACAAAATGTTTGTTAAGTTTCCTACAACTCTCTCCTTGACAGCAAGACGATTGGATGAACGGTTCAAGAGATATGGAGTTAAATGGTTCAAACAGTATTTTTTTAAATTTTCGTTTAACATGTGCCTATTTTGCTTCTCATTGTATACTTTATACATTGTGTGTACAAACTTGAAGCTCTAACGTCAGTTTTGGAGAAAACTTCAGGGTGGAGAGATCTGAAGTGAAAAAAGTGTCTCTAAGGTCAACTTTTAAAGCATTTTTAAAATCTCAACTATTTGCCAAAATAAACGTGTTTCGATGTTGCAGTATATTCCAGCAGAAAATACGGCCTTTTCATAAATTATTCGCGGTTCTCCAGCATCACAAAAATACCTTTTTCGAAATATGCGTTTAGTTTCCCACAACTCACTCTTAGCCAGCAAGACGATTCTATAAACAGCATAAGAAATAGGGGAAAATGATTGAAAACACTTTTCTTATATTTTAATTTACTTGTATTTCCAATTTATTATGCGCATATTAAAGTACATATCAGCACCAACATTAGATTAGGGCGTATCTGCTTTTGTAAACAATGGCTTTCATAGTCATTTTCTCTTGAACAAAAGGTCACAAGTACAAATTAAGCACTCTTTAAAGACGAAGGAGGAGCGTCATCTCTATCCGCTGATAAATTTAATTTGAAGAAATTGTATTACACTTCCGATAAATTCTCAGACAAAGTGTTTGTTTACCAAAGCAGATTCGGCCTAATCAAATGTTGGCGCTGATATATTGTTTCGACATTTAGATTAGTTTAGAGAAGTTCCCTTTCATTATACATGTTTATGTATACTATGAAGGTTTGATGCTTCATCATTTGAAAACAATTTTGCCTCTATCTGATGATCTGAACGCGGAACAAAAGAGTGATATTTTTGTGTACCAGTAATCATTTTAGTTTGCTGAAAGCTATTGCTCCATTCTGTAACTCCCTGTTCATAGTTTCTGCGTGTTTCACTTTGGTTAAATATAATCGACACGAATCACATGATAAAGACGTATCCAACGGAATTTGGCAGTTCATTAATATTAGCCCTTGAATAATGATTTCGTTTAATTTGCGAAGCTTTACCGAGCACCGTGTTTTAGGAAAGGATTTGCAACATTTCACCTTATTGAATTCAATTATTATTAAACACTCAAAACAAATTTGTTACTGATGCATTCCGAGAAATGGAACGAATTTATATACCAAGTACAGGTAGTCTTAGATTTCTAGGTATACGCACGGCAATACTCAGCAGCGGGCTACCCAACGGACGAATTTTTCAAGCTACTGAGAGCCTTTGATGCTACCTAAAATTCAGGCAGGCTGTAAGTTGCTCCAACATTTGAACAAAACAGATTATAAACTGTAGAGGACCCATAGCGCTGACGTCGTTGGCAAAATATATTTTCCTGGTTTTAGTAGGCCAAGGACATAACTTTAAACGAGAAAGTATGCGATTTGACAGTTATGTACCCGGCATGTTCACGTGTGAGAACAAAACGAACAGTAGCGCTATGCATCCCCTATAGTTTATAATCTGTTTTATTTGAACCTTTCATTCAATCTTCTTGCGGTCAGAGAAAGAGTTGCGTAAAATGTATTATAAATTTCGAAAAACCAACACTTGTTGTTGAAGAATCTAGAAAAACTTATGAAAAGGTCGTATTTTCGAAAATTATTCGAATTTGATAAAATTAAATCGCAAATATCTCGAGAACGGATGCTCTTACGAATGTCGTCATCAGGAGCTTAAAAATTTTAAAATACTTCAAAAATTCAAATGTTCTAAAAACTATTTTTCCTGAAATTTCTCCATCCTAAAATCCTTGCTTAAATTTGCGCTATAACTTCAAGTTTTTACAGTCACAAATAAAAAAATCGCAAAATCGTTTTTTGAGATATATAAATTTTTAGGTCATTTGACAATTTTTTTCCGAAATTTTTTTCTCAGTGTATTTATTTTTAAACCTGCACACATAGGGTCACAACTAGTTCGTAGACAGTTTTTCTGTGCAACCAAAAGTGTTCGAGCTATAAATTATTAATTGAAATTCTATTTAAAAAGTTACCCCCGTTTGAAAATTATGTCTTGTGTCACAAAAATCTATATAATAAGAGTTATAAAAAAAGCATATATTTTTTGGGGGGGGGGGGGGGGGGGGGGGGGTTGGGGGCTGCAATAAATTTAAAAAAATTGTGAGAAAATAGCGGGGGGGGGGGGGGGGTGGGATTAAAAATAGATTTTTGTGGTGCCGCCGTGGGGGCTTGGGAGGCGATGCGGCCAATTTAATAAAAAATAAAATAATAAATTTCTTGCCGTCAGAAGCGACCGTGAGTCCGTAAACGATGATGAGAGAAGGGGTAGGCCATCGACATGGAAAACCGACAAAAAAATGAACAAAATCAAAGAATGGATGACCGTCAGCCAGAAATTGACCTTTGGAGAGATAGCAGAGGAGTTGGAAATTGCGTTTGGGTCCGTTCAAGACATTTTGGTTGTATGATTAGGGGGTCCGACGTGACCTAGTTTCATGCAGAAAAGGGACCAAGTTGACGTCTCAAAATTAATAAAATTATACGAACGAAACATTACTGGCGACAAAACGTGGATTTATAACTATGACACGCAATTCAGAAACTAAGCGAGTGACCCCGTCGTTTTCAGTCGAAAGCGATGCTCATAGTTTTCTTGGATTACAAAGGTATTGTGTATCATGAATTCCTTCCATAAAGCTAGACCGTCAACAAGGAGCATCATTTGGGCGTTATGAGACATTTGCGTGAAGCAATTCGCTCAAAAAAGGCTGGATATGTGGGCAAATAACTCGTGGATCTTGCACCACGATCACGCACCATCACACAATGCCATCGTTATCCGTAAACATTTAGCTAGAAACGAAACAAATATCATTCGCCAACCACCGAATTCATCTGATTTGACTCCCTACGACCGTATTCAGTCGATTCAAGAACACGCTTCAGCACCCGAGATGAGATCATGGAAAAATCGAAAATGGCTCTGATTGGCAGTATGCAAACGTGGTAAGCTACCCTTGGTGTTTATTGAAAAAAACGTCAAAATCAACGCGGCGTACTACAAAACTGAGGTTTTGGAAAAGGTTGTTGCCCCCCAGTCTCCGAAGCCTCTACGGCGATGAGCACTACGTGTTCAGCAGGACGGTGCACCAGCCCATACGGCAAATGTGGTTCAAGCCTGGTGTCGGGACAATTTAACCGACTTTCTGGACAAAACTTTGTGGCCTCCCAGCTCCCCGGACTTGAATCCTCTCGACTTTTTTGTTTGGTCCTATATGATGGCGAAGCTGAACGAATACAAGGTCAGCACTTTGGATCATTTCAAGACGGTAATTCTCAAAATCTGGGACGAAATGCCCATGCAGTCCGTGCGTGCCGCCTGCGACGCGTTCGAGAAACGTTTGAAGCTCGTTAAGGAGTACAAAGGGGGGGTCATTCCAAGAGAAATGTTGTAAACGTTCCTTGTAAACATAGCTTTCAATAACATAAATCCAAAAAATAAAAAAACATGTTTTCATTTTTTTAACAAATTTTGAAAGTGTATCCGAACTTATTGAACACCGTGTACTATTTGAACCTTGTTTAGCAAGCTCGTCTGCCCTTTCATTGCCTTCAACGCCACGGTGTCCCGGAACCCAGAATAAACTTACCGAGTTCTCTTGGCACACTTTTCGCAATGAAAGAATGCATTCCCAGACAAGTTAGGATGTACATATATAATTACTCAACGCTTTGAGTGCCGCTTGGCTGTCTGTAAAAATACAAATATTTGCATATCTATATTTCCTGTTCAGACAAACGTTAACACATTTTATTGGATAGTTGGATAGTTTCCCATCGCCACTGACATTTCTACCCCAGGGCCGAAGATTCCTGCTCCCGTTTTTGTACCAATCTTTGAGGTCGGAACCTATTTGAGGTTATATCTTGGTAGATGAGCCATTAGTGTGTGGATGCAATATTTTCCGTTGAATCCCGTTGACTCAAATGTCAAACCTTATCAAATTTCCGGCTTGCCAGATCCGTCACACAATAGTGTGTGAAAGTGTTTATCAGTATTTCTATATTATGATCCATTTATAAGATTCAACGGAGATGCACTGAAGAGATATTCAAATTAATGTACTGGATTAAACCAACAGTAAGGATGCTCTTGGGACCATTCACAGAGTGTGATAATGGTTTTTTTTTTGTATTGGGAAAACTCCTGCAATCCTCTAAACTAGCATCTGCAAACGATTTTACTGCTTGAATCTGCATAATGCATTTTTTTTTAAATGCACCTAAAGTTGCGGTTGAATGATTTCGTGAAAGCATTTCGTGCTTTCTGGCAACTTTATGCCTCTATTGATATCTGTTTTGTACCAACCGGTAAACACTGGGAAATCGATGTGTGCACTGCCTTTTTGGAATTTTTATGGTCGTCGAGAGGGGAAGAACTCAGTCTGTCGCTTGGAAGAGTCCCTGTATGGCCTTAAACAGGCTTCTCGTGCCTGGAACAGTCGATTTCACAGTTTTGTGGTGGATCGTCTTGGCTTCTAGCAAAGCGCCAATGATCGATGCCTGTATTTCCGGGCATCCGAAGCGACTCGAGTTATAATAGTTCTCCATGTGGATGACACTGTAATTGCAGGATCGTCTTTGAAGGTAGTGCAGACCGTGAAGAATTGTCTATCCAAGGAATTCCAGATGACGTACATAGGCGAAATCAAGTGTTTTCTTGGAATGCCGGTGGGCTATGATCGGGCTGGCGGTGTGAAGAAGATCACTCAGCGGAACTACTTGGAGAAGGTTCTGAAGCGATTTAAAACGGAGGACTAAAGGGTGTCCACAGTTAAATTGCATCACTTTAAACTCGTCCTCAAAAACAAGTCTCTCAACCGATTGTCATGAAATATTCAGAGAATAAAATAAAATGTATAATCTTGGATTAGGTATTTTTATTTCACTGTATTTCTTTATCAAATCCAACATCCTGAACTTTCTTCTTAATACCACGCATAAGATTTTGTACAACGCTTGAACCGACATTTTTATTCCGCTTTCAACTATGACTTCAACATTTCCTGTTCTGTAGTGACAACTTTAGGATGCTTACAAAGTTCGTGGTTATATAGCCCAATCTTTTTATTGGGGGTGGGGAGTTGGGTTGGGGCGGTTTTGTCTCCCTGGGGGGGGTGGGGGGCGGCAAATATGGTGTTTGGGTGGGGGGTTTTTTTTCATCATTCATTTTGTATTTTTTGCCTCCGTTTACCGCACGAACAAATCGCCTGCCAAATCATGAATTTCTTGGGGAACTTTGACACTTGCTGTTTCCTGAGAGACTCTGGAACATCGAACTTGTCTTTCGCAGTCACATACTGGTTGCCGGGAATTTGTTCAAAGTCCGCTTTTACGTGTGTTTCATCGTCCATGATGGAGCAGTGTTGTTTCGTGAATATTTGTGTGTACAGCTTACGCGCACGTGTTTTAGCTGTCCTATTCTGTTTTTCATTGCGGTTTGGAGCTTTCTGAACTTTGAATGAACGGAGCCCGCCTCGTTTCTTGGCTTTCTGCACGAAGCAGTCTTTTGGTCAAGTGCAGCTTTTTCGCCACATCCCGAATGGAACAGTTGGGTTTGCGTTTAAAGGCAGCAACCACTCGCTTGTGATCCTTCACACAGTACGGAACCCTTTTTCTACCACTCACCTTCTTCCGATCGACAGTTAAACGTTTTATGACACGAGATACTGTGGACTGGTGAATTTTCAACACCTTTCCGATGGCTCGGTGCGAAAGAAGTGGGTTGTCGAGGTGCGTGTGCAAAATGTTCTCGCGCACTTGCTGTTCCTTCGACTCCATTTTCGAAACTACGACACATTTCACAATGAAACTCACGCAGTGTAAACAATACACGCTGAGATCATTTCACCCAAAATTTCGTTGAATTCAACCCAAAGGGCGAAATGTTACAGCTTATTGAAAGTGATGCAATTTAACTGTGGAACACCCTTTATCAACCGTGTTCAACGCCTATTGAGAACCGATTGAAGCTGCCGAAAGGGAACGAACAGAATCGAATCAAGAACCCATTCAGGGAACTTATTTGGCTGCTTGTCGTATGCGCTTTTAACGACTAGGCCAGACTTAGCAGCTGCAGTTAATTTCTACAGTCAATTCCAGAGCTGCCCCAGCGATGACCATTGGACACATCTGAAAAGAATACTTCGCTATGTTAAAGGATCGCTTGATTTTCGTCTGGTTTTCTGTGCGGATGCAGCAGCGCCTTTGTTGGAGGTCTTTTCGGATGCTGACTGGGCAAATGATTCCTTTGATAGACGATCCATAAGTGGAGGTGTGGTGAAAGTGGTGGGGGGGAGAGTGGCTGGGGGCGGGGAAAAAAAAAGCGGCGCGTTTTTTAAAAAGGGGGGGGGGGGGGGGTGTTGTGTGGGGGTGTGGGGAGGGGGGGGGGGCGTCTTTTGTTGTGGGGGGTAAGGTCTGTATCCACAATAATCCAGACACCTTCAAATCATTGTAACTTTTGAAATATTGCACGTGGGAATGAAAAATTTCACTGTGGTATAGCTGAGAGTCTATGATGAAAAAGACTATGATTGATGTTTACATTTCATGTTTAGTATTCAAGATGGCGACGAAAGAAAAACAAGTGCGCGAGCGAATTTTGTACGGGCGTACGGCAAATCCTGACTTGTCAATACGGAACCTTGCAAAAACATTGGATTTGCCTAAATCCACTGTTCACGATGTGCTCAAATCATTTTCGGAACGTTTGACGGTGGAGAGGAAACCGAGAAGTGACAAAAACATTGGACGCGCTGATCCTGTCATGGACCGAAAGGTGAAAAGGATATTAACGAAAAACCCAAATCTCTCCATTCGAACGGTGGCTCGTAAAATAGGGATGTCCAAAAATCAAAACAACGTTTGGGACTTAAGTCGTATAAAGTAAAAACAGTTCCAAATCGCAACGACAAACAAAACTTGGCAGCAAAATCACGGGCTCGACGTTTGTACTGCGAATATTTGACGAAGTTTTCATGCGTTGTTATGGACGATGAAACTTATGTCCTGGAGGATTTCAAGCAGCTTCCAGAGCTGGCTTTTTATTCTGCTATGGCCAGAAATGCTACAGCTGAGCATTTCAGAACGAAGAAGGCATCGAAATTTCCCCAAAAATACCTTGTGTGGCAAGCAATTTGCACGTGTGGCAAAAAGAGTAAATCTTTCGTCACTACAGGCACAATCAACAAGAGATCTATCAGAAAGAGTGTCTGCAGAAGCGATTGCCACTCTTCATCAAAAATCACAAAGAAAAACCTTTATTCTGGCCCGATTTGGCATCATGCCACTATGCTTAAACTGTGATGGAGTGGTACCAAGCAAATCAAGTGAACATTGTACCAAAAACCTCCAACCCGCCAAATTGCCCAGAGCTACGACCAATCGAAAGATATTGGGCTCGGATGAAGTGGAAGCTTTCTGGAAAGAAGCAAGGAATCAAAGACATCAAACACTTCCAGCAAATTTGGACAAAGACGGCTTCTACGATTTCTGAAGAGTCTGTACAAACCCTAATGGACGGAGTTAAGCGGAAAGTTCGAAAATGTTATGCAAATACCGAATAACTATGTTTTGTCTTCACGAATTGATAAAACACATCCCATAAATCTGAAATAAACAACTACGACGGAAATATAATGCGAAATTTATGTTTAGTCAGGTTTTGAGGTGTCCGGATTATTGCGGATACAGACCTTAAAACAGTATGACGAAATTTTTTGCCAACGTTCAACATTTGAAGAGAGACCAGAGTGTTTTGAAAACATGTCTTATAAAATAATTTTTTATTTTGATTTTTTTTTTTTGTTTTTGGGGGGATACTTCTGTTTGCAGATTTTTCAGGAGTAGTAGGACAGTTATAATTATTATTATTTTTTCAGTGTCAATCCGGTGGATGTCTTGTGTCTTAAAATTCAATTCCTCGTTTGAAATTTGTATAAATAGCATTTTTGATATGATATGATGTGATATAATAACTTATTTTTTTATGTAAGTAATAAGACCTTGTCAAGAACGAGCAAAGCATATGTATTTCAATTTTTGATTCATATAATTTTGGATCAGCTTGTAAAAGCAAATGAGTCCTATACGAATAACAAGCAGTGAAAGATTCGCGGTTAGCCATAGGCGGTCGAAGGATTTGTTGACTGGACAAGGGTTCGTGGAGACGCCAGTCTATGTCATGTGAAGACATGTGGCCTTCCTGCCGTGGTCTTCCGAAGGTCCTCATTGAGATCGACTGGCCCTAATACAACAAGCCATCACGTAGGCTATTTTCTCGTGGCAACATGCTGAGGATAGTCCTGCAGACATAGGTAATCCTTGCACTGATGGTGGGTTTTTATCACATCACATCAACAAGACAATGGATTCCAAAATGTACATTCGTACTTCAAAACTCACAATGGACCTGTGAATTTTTGGCAGGACAAGCTCACTCTACAGAGGAGAAGAACTATGAACGGGGGGAGGGAAGGACCGAGGGGGTGCCTCGAAAAAAAACACCACCACCACCCCCCACCACCGCCGCCCAGGAGAGGAACAGGGGGGGGGAAACAGAATTTGAAAATGTGACTAGAAATGTAACAAAGATGAAGAGATGGTGGAAAAAATGCCCGCTCTGGTTAGCCAACAAAGTGTCCAAAATGTGATGAGTGGTTATCGGAGAAAGTAGAAAAGTGCAACAAATAACCTTCATTTTGTCTACCCAACATTTTTATTTTGTCAAGAAGGTTTCGAGATAGAGCCGTCTTTGCGTCCAGATATAAAATGATTCAAGCTTTAATCAGCCGCAAATTACTTAGTTATCTTCAAAAATCTCACACTACTTTTTAAAAGCAATTCCGACGCCCCCTTTTCACCCCCTGCGCGAGCTGAGAACTGCTTTTTTGACCGTTTCCAACGTTATTGAAAAAAAAAATCATATTTTCCAATCATACCAGACGAACATTCATCCCCCCGAGAAAAAAAAAAAAAATCGATTTCACCACCCCCGTAATGTTTCCCGTTGAGTCCCGCTGATCCAGATCCCACGCCGTATCGAATTTCCGGTCCACCAGCTCCGTCTGTCAGCATTTGATTTATCCATAGTTGATAATGGAAAACAAACAACCACCACGTGGAAGGATGATCGGGGGCGATCGGGAAATATTTAACGTGTATTTAAACATTAAAAACTACAACCACCCGAAGAGGTAACATTTGCGTTACAAACTAGGATCCAACGAGAGCCAGCCGGTTTTACCGCACTGTACTAAAGTTACAAGCGCCTGTCGGTGGAGAAAAATTGGCCAATAATTTAAAAAATCACGTTCGAGTACGGGCCCGGTGCTGGTCCTCCGAACGTTCTTCGTTGGGCAAGTGTTGATTTATGGGCCCCAGCAGAGAACGAGCACACGACCAGGCGCAGGCAGGAAGCTCGATTGGTCAATTTTCGATTCCATTTTTTTTGTTACACTTTTTTCGGGATGGCGCTTTCCACCCACTCGCTTCGCCCTTTATTTATTTGCTTGGTAATAATTCATCTCTATTTGTTTGACAAACACGCCAAAAATCACGAGTATGTCTGCACCGTGGTTCGCGTTGTTGGCTGTCAAACAGTCGGGGCAGTGGGAAAAAATATCGTTGGGTAAATAAATTAAGAAATTGAACGAAATAATTGCACTGAAACAAAAATAAAACCCAAATGGCCGTAAAGAGCAGAAATAATAAAAATCTGACTGGGAAACTAAAACAGAGGGAACAAGTGCAAGTTCAAAGGGGCCACGAGTGGATGACGTTTGTTTGCATTCAATTTGAATTTTCAGCGAGCCGTGCATCGGAAGCTCATTGCGGCACCGATGTCATTATAATTGTAACCCGATGTCAAACATTGCAATTTGGAAACGGTGTTGGACCCGCATGCCCACGGGGTGCTGCAAACACGCTTTAGCCGCAGTAAATAATTGTCCGTGGAGCTGTAATCTTTCGGTATTTAAAACAATAATGGACTAATTAATTACTGTTTAATCGTAGCAAACCGGCTTTGGACCAGTGATTAATCATCATGCCTTCTTTTGTGTGGAGATTTTTTCCGCTGTTGGTGATCACTTTGAAGTAGGCGTCGGGTTATGACGACCGATTGCAACTTTTGTCGTGTGAATAACAATGGAAGTTGCTCTTTTGTTTGAAGTTGGCTTTACTGGAAAGGTTTTGATGTTAAGAAAATGTTTTAAGTTTTCCAATTATGGAGGCATAACACAGATCTTAATTTTCCACTGATGATGGTGTGCAAACATATTTTTTTTCCTATCTTCAAGGAGACAGCTGTACTTTTAATGAGCTTTGATAAACATGAACATTTTGAGCTCCATCTACTGTTGGCTTATGAGAAAACTCCATTGCTTCGGGTGAAGCAGATAGTTGTTTTCAAGTACGAGCCAAGAATGCTTCGGTTGTTGTAGCAACCATCAGTTTCCGGTTTGGTGAATCTCGGCAATTTTCCGCAAAACATATTTCCGGACGGAGTGGAAATTCCATTCAGATTGCAATTTAACGATGAAAAAGGATATAGGGCTGGCAGTTGCGTAATATCTGTGAATGTTGAAGGAAACATTCTTCCGGAAAGATGCGAGTTTTGCGATTATGCAACGATGCAATAATTTGAATACGCACGGAAACCCTATAAACGAAGGCACCGTTCCTTTGCCTTCATCAATGCACCGGCGTTACGAAATAAACTTGTATCTTCATCCATTTGCATCCATGGTTACAAGACGAACATCTCAGGAGGACCAGGATTTAATGTTGGGTGAATCCCTACCGTCACAAATACTCTGCACACTATAACAGTAACGCTTCTGATTCGAAAGTCGTAGAACTGCTATTATTCGCAATAAATTTCAACCAAATCAGAACTCTCCTCGCAAAGATGCCAGCACCGCGAAATTATCGTTAACCGTTACGATTGAACCGAGATTTAATTAACTTCTTTATTTCCCTCCATTTTCCCTCCCGACATATTTATACATCCACACATATATCCCTTCGAAGTTGGCAAGATTAAGTGCTTCCACACCTTTGAACAACATAAATCGTTTTTCCTTCCACCGACGACCGGGAGTCGTCCAACCAACCACTGCCAAAGTCAAGACAAACGAAACGGTAGATTTCGCATTTAAAATCGAGTATTCCGAGCCGGTGACGGAGGAGCAACTCGCACCACTCGCCGAGAGAATAATAAATACTAGGGAAAATCTCGCGGGAGTTCCCCCCGCCCATTCTTGGATTTCACTAAGAAACAAGAACACACATCGGTTCTGGCGTGGAAAATCCTTCAGCACACCAACGGTTGTCCGTGGCGAGAAGAACGGCTCGTAAAAAAGTGTAAAGTTGTTTATACGTGATTATCGCCATACGCCTAATAACTCTTTCGGGTCGTAAAATTTATATCGAAAAGTGCTCGCGGTGGTTGTATATTCTTTTCGGGGTGCTCTATCTGCACTCCAAACGGGAGGAACGCTCGGCGTGGTGCAGTCCAAACATGGGACTTTTCCGAGTAAAGTTTTGCTTCGGAACCACAACATCATTTCAGCCGGCAGCAGGGCTAGTTTCTACATTTCGTGCACCTGATTATTGTGGCTTGGGGAAGGAGGAGGGGGGGGGGTGCTGGTGTTTCTAGAAACAAAACAAAACTTGTACAATTTTTTGAACTTTCCATGTTTTTGTTTGAGAACAGGATCGACAGGCGGTGGGTGGAATATGTGCTAGATTGGGTGAGGTTAGCTCGAATAAAAAAAACTTCTTCGCCTGTCTTGTTCATGTTAGTTTACATTCGAAATTTCTCCTTTTCGTTTTAATATTCACACCTTTGGAGCATTTTTTTTTCTTCTTGTGCTGATTTTGAGAAGTTGGCGGAACTGTGGATGTGGTTCCAAATGCATAGACAAATGTCGTTAAACGTAAAACAGTGATACGTTATTCTGAAGTCTGTGAAGGGGAAAGCACAGATCAGGTGACGTTTTCTATTTTAGTGGCACCTAGTAAACACACTTAGAAATCATTAATTTCATACTAGACGTAATTCATCTTTGATAAAACTCGGAGAACGTGAACAAAGGTTTTATGTAAAATTATGTCTTCCGAAACCGAAATATACGCAACACGATAAAAAAGTTGGTTTGATTGAATGCATTTTCTCGTCACTTTCCACTCATTCTTGTGTTCAAAATGTTCGCTTGCATTCAAGACACCGAAATTTACATCCCAAGCAACACAGCTTGTTATAAATTAGAGTAAAATACTGTCCAATGAAAAATGCAGGTATTTAAAGACTGTATTCGATGAAATTTGGACACACAAAATAGGTCACCAAAAATTTTCCTTGAGCCCGATTCTTTTCAAACTTTTTGGAAATAAAGTACTACTAAATGGTTAAGTTTTGACATCATTGGTTTATTGAACCTCTTCTCTCAACCCAAATGCCCGCACCTTTGCCTTGACCCCTTTCATCAAATTTTGGGCAATGATAAGACCGACTTGCTTACTTACATTTAACCACACCTTTCTTTAGTTCAAGTTCATTTTCCATCAGTTTTGGAGTTTTAACGAGCTTTGCCTTCATGATTGCCCAACATTTTTCAATTGGGCGAAGTTCCGGAGTTGACGTCTTTTGGTACAAAAACTACATTATTATCTTTGTACCAGTCTAAGACGGGCCGGGCATAGTGGCAAGATGACAAATCCGGCCAAAACAGTGTCGGGCCATCGTGAGATCTCAAGAAGGGCAGAAGTCGTTTTTGGAGGCATTCGTCCTTGTAGATTTGTCCGTTGACGGTCCCAGAGGTGATGAAGGGCTGACTCATTTTGCCACATCCGCAGATCGCTTGCCAGACAAGGAATTTTTTGGCGAATTTCGACAGTTTCTTCTTCCGTACACTCTCCGGAACGGCCAACTTAGAGGTGGCGACGTAGTGTTCCTGTCCTGGCATTTGTTTGGTGTCGGCTTTAATGTAGGTCTCATCGTCCATCACAATGCAGAACGGTTTTGTGAGCCACTCCCTGTACAGTTTTCTTGCACGAGTTTTGGCCACCGAGTTCTGTTTATCGCTCCGGTTCGGTGCCTTCTGGACAAAACAAACTGAAACTTTCGCCTTTTTCGCAACATCTCTGATCGAAATGTTGGGATAACGCTTAAATTGGTTCAATACCATCCTGGCCTTCTCCGGATTTGATGTGCCACGTTTTTTGCCACTACCATTTTTCCGCTTGGTTGTCTTACGGTCCTTGAACGTTTTGATCACATACGGACCAACTTGGCGGACTGGCGCTGGATACCAAGTAAACTAAAAATCGCTGACGTACTGACCAAATGAGGACAAGGACCACCCCTTGAACCAAACGGTCCGAAAATTGCTGGACTACTCAAAGACTCCCACCGACCAACATTGGTGAAGAAATGCGTGCCAATCTTTTGTTCTTCGACGCAACAACTCAAGTGAATCCGTCGCATCATAAGAGCAACATAACATGCACTCCGGTTTATCGAAAACTGTCATCGCAAGCAGAAAGGTCAACCAATATGGACTACAAAGACAACAGAAAACCAAGCAAGGCTGCTGAAGGCACAGTAGCGCCACATCTGCTGTCCGGCTCAACAAGAAGAGTTCCAGAAAGCAGAAACGGTATTGTGGAAACAGGCACAGTTAACCCATTTTCCTGATGAAGTTTGTACATTGAAGAGAATTCATTCGCAACTTGGACACGTGACGTCGAGGATCGGAAAGTCAAGCTCATTGTATAAATTAACTCCAGTTATGGACGACAGCGGTGTGATCCGTGTTGGAGGCAGACTTGAAAAGGCAGCGTTTCTCCCGTTTGACACAAAATATCCAATTATTCTTCATAAAGACGACGTCATCACAAGGAGAGTGATTCACCGTTATCATGAGCAGTTCGGCCATGCAAACCGCAAAACAGTGTTCAATGAAGTGAGACAGCGTTTTTACGTCCCAAAATTACGATCCGTAATTCTTAAAGTTATGAAGACGGTGCGTTATCGAGGTGCAAGATCCACGAGTTGTTTGCCCACAAATCCGTTCTTTTTTAGCGAATTGCTTCACGCAAACGTCTCATAATGCCCAAATAATACTTCTTGTTGACGGTCTGGCCTTGTGGAAGGAATTCATGATACACAACACTCTTGTAATCCATGAAACTGCCACTGACAAATGAATGTTTTCTTCAGAGTATCGTTGCCGAAACACTTTTCTAACATTTACAATGTCGTCATACCATTGCAACCGTTTTTAACGCATAAATTAATACAAACTCGTTGTTGCAAATTTTTGTTGCGTTTCCATTTTAAAAATTGTACAATATCGAGTACACACACAATCGCAGATGTACTTAATACGACGTAACTTTAAAAAATGTCAAGCTATCAAGTTAAAAATTTCATGACAGTTTCATGACGCATTTCAATGACAGATGTGGCAAGCTCAAAAAAAAAGAAAACAGCTTTTGAGATGGTGTTCCCAGCACCATAGATGGGAAAACCGTGTCTAGTCATGATGCTTCAGATGCGTATAAACCCGGATGAAGTAATTGAAAAATTAGGAAAATGTAAGCTTACACTACACTTAATCGATTGTTAAAACTGAAACTCTGCCAAACTGTCCCTAGCTAACGCGAGCAAATTCCTTGAGAAACATCTTATCCTTTTGATGAAGTGAAAGTCAGGGTGAAGTCAGGGTCGATCTTAAGAAAATGCCGGCTTCTGATCCCACTATGGAGCCATGTAGCTCCTACTCCTTGACTGAACCATTGATTTGCCGCCTACCTTAGATGAGCCATTGAGGTCTCACTTCCCGAGCCATTCAGTTTCGCTGTTTGCATTCCACGCCTTTTCGTCACGACTCATTCTATAGACGACGTTAACTGAGGTGGTATCTAACCCGCTGATGGTCATTATCTTGCTACGCAATTAGCCTAAACGTGGGCAGATAAAGCCCACGTGCTCCGGTGTTTCTTGGGCGTCTGCGAACTCCGAACAGAAGGGTGTTCGAATCGGTGTAAGTATTACCTGAGGCATTCATGACCAGACAGAAACTTCGTTAGGTGGAAGTTTACCTCTCCGCGCATCCTTTTCATCCAGATCGACAGATCCGGTATGAGCTGGTGCATCCATCGACCGCTCTTCCCCGTGTCGCATTCTCGCCACCCATTTGGCCATCGACTCCGCTCTTACCAGCTTCCGAACTCCCCTGATGTTTCTTCGCTGATAACACTTACTGTCCTCCGCCAGAGTGATGCCAATTGGGATCATTCCAGCAATGATGCATACTGCCTCCGATGAAATAGTTCTGTACGCACTCATGACTCGCATAGCCATGAGGCTGAACGTACTGTTCAACTTCGCCCAGTTTCTCTTGGTCCCCAGCACTGCGACACAGGCTGGACCTCCCTATCTCAGTATCGATGATGATACACTAGCCAGTAGACGCCGCTTACTACTGCTAAGTCCGTAGTTATTTGGCATGATTCTGGCTACTGCATTACCACGGGCATAATCTACGTGGCTGTTGAAGTTTAGCCGGTCGTCGATCTTCACACCCAGATACGTCAGCACGCGCTTCGAGGCTATGGCATGCTCTCCGATGGAGTTTTCTGCCCGCTGCACCACTTTGCAGTTGCTGATCAACAGATCCTCCGTTTTGTGGTGGGCTATCTGCAGCTTTGCCCCCTGAATCTCGTTTTCAATCTTGCCGATCGCTTCGGTCGCCAGCATTTCCACTTCGTTCAATGATTTGCCTGTTACTGACAATACGATGTCGCACGCAAATCCAACGATCACTAGGCCTGTGGGAAGCTTCAGCGTCAGCACACCGTTGTACATACCGTTCCAAAGTGTCTGTCTGTCTGTCTGTCTGTCTGTCTGTCTGTCTGTCTGTCTGTCTGTCTGTCTGTCTGTCTGTCTGTCTGTCTGTCTGTCTGTCTGTCTGTCTGTCTGTCTGTCTGTCTGTCTGTCTGTCTGTCTGTCTGTCTGTCTGTCTGTCTGTCTGTCTGTCTGTCTGTCTGTCTGTCTGTCTGTCTGTCTGTCTGTCTGTCTGTCTGTCTGTCTGTCTGTCTGTCTGTCTGTCTGTCTGTCTGTCTGTCTGTCTGTCTGTCTGTCTGTCTGTCTGTCTGTCTGTCTGTCTGTCTGTCTGTCTGTCTGTCTGTCTGTCTGTCTGTCTGTCTGTCTGTCTGTCTGTCTGTCTGTCTGTCTGTCTGTCTGTCTGTCTGTCTGTCTGTCTGTCTGTCTGTCTGTCTGTCTGTCTGTCTGTCTGTCTGTCTGTCTGTCTGTCTGTCTGTCTGTCTGTCTGTCTGTCTGTCTGTCTGTCTGTCTGTCTGTCTGTCTGTCTGTCTGTCTGTCTGTCTGTCTGTCTGTCTGTCTGTCTGTCTGTCTGTCTGTCTGTCTGTCTGTCTGTCTGTCTGTCTGTCTGTCTGTCTGTCTGTCTGTCTGTCTGTCTGTCTGTCTGTCTGTCTGTCTGTCTGTCTGTCTGTCTGTCTGTCTGTCTGTCTGTCTGAACCTTACAGACTCGGAGACTACTGAACCGAACAGCGTGAAATTTTGTATGGAGGGATTTTTGGGACCGGGTTAGGTTCTTAAGATAGTTAGAGATCCCTCCCTCCTCGGAAAGGGAGGGGTCTCTAACTATCTAACTAATTAACTAATCTAACTAAGCTCCCATACAAATGAAACACATATTTCTGCATAACTCGAGAACTAATCAAGCAAAGGAAACCAAATTTAGCATGAGAGAGTTTTCAGAAGCAAGAAATGTTTTTATGGTAGTATGAGACCCCTCCCCTCTCTGGAAGGGGAGGCTCCCATACAAATGAAACAGAAGTTTCTGCATAACTCAAGACCTAATCAAGCAAATGGAACCAAATTTTACATGTGGAGTTTTCTTGAAGCAAGAAATGTTTCTATGGTGGTTCGGGACCCCTCCCTCTCTAGAAGGGGGGGGATCTCATACAAATGAAATTGAAATTTCTGCATAACTCGAGAACTCATAGAGCAAATCAAACCAATTTTGGCATGTGGGGATTTTGAAGGCAATACATGTTTATAGGATAGGAGACCCCTCCTATTTCTGTTAGGGGGGGGGGGGGGGCTCCCATACAAATGAAACACAAGTTTTTGCATAACTCGAGAACTAATCAAGCATATGGAACCAAATTTGGCATGTGGAGGTTTTTGGAGGAGAGAAATGTTTTTATGGTAGTTGGAGACCCCTCCGTCCTCTGGAAATACAAATGAAACACAAATTTCTGCATAACTCGAGAACTACTCAAGTAAATGGAACCACATATGGCAGGTACAGGTTTTTGAATGCAAGAAATGTTTCGTATGTGACTCGAGACCCCTCCCTTTTCTGAAAGGAGCGTTCATATACAAATGAAACACAAATTTCTGAATAACTCGAGAATTTATCAAGTTATTGGAACCAAATTTGGCATGTGGAGGTTTTTGAGGGCAAGAAATGTTTCTATTGTGGTTTGAGACCCCTCCACCCTCTGAAAGAGGGGTCTCCCATACAAATGAAACACGAATTTCTGCATAACTCGAGACCAAATTAAGCAAATGGAATCAAATTTGGCTTGTGGAGTTTTTTGAAGGCAATCAATGTTTCTAAGGTGACTTGAAACCCCTCCTCTTTCTAAAAAGGGGGCTCCCATGCAAATGAAACACAAGTTTCTGCGTAACTCGAGAACTAATCAAGTATATGAAACCATGTTTGGCAGGTGGAGGTTTTTGAAGGAGAGCAATATTTCTATGGTTTGAGACCCCTCCGCCTTTTGAGAGAGGACTCCCAAACAAATGAAACAAAATTTGTAGCATAACTCGAGAGCCAATGAAGCAAATGAAACCAAATTGGGCATGTTGAGGTTTTTGGAGACAAGAAATGTTTCAATGGCAGTTCAAGACCCCTCCCCCTGTTGAAGGGAGGGGGGGCTTCCATACAAATTAAACAAAAGTTTCTGCATAACTCACGAACTAATCAAGCAAATGAAACCACATTTGGCATATAGGGGTTTTTGAAGGCAGGCTTTATCTGTCTATATATATAATAATGAATTTCTGCCTGTCTGTCTGTCTGTCTGACCCTTATAGACTCGGAGGAGTTCTGAACCGTCGAGCATGAAAATTTGTATGCAGGGGAACGTTCTTATGATGTTTGAGTTCTCTCTCTCTCTTCTCTCTCAGGAAGGGGGGCTCTCATACAAAAAAGACACACATTTCTGCATAACTCGAGAACTAATCAAGCAAATCGAACCAAATTTGGCATGTGGGGGGTTTTGAAGGCAACGATTGTATGATGGTTTGAGAAACCGTGTATTTCTCGGGTAAGAAGCATGTTCTTATAGAAGTTTGAACTCCTGCTTAGTCAAGAAAAAAAAAACTCATGCTGAAAAACAACCATAAACGTGCCAGTTCTATCAAGAAAAATCATTTAGTTGCAAACGTAGCAGAGCAAACGTAGCAGCTTGCAAACGTAGCAGCTAGTAGGGTAACGGGATGTAATGTCAGCCTAGCTCCTTCATTCGGCCTATGTACCAAAAATGTCATTAATTCCCCGATAATCAACAAAATTATATTCCTATCAGGATGACCGATTTATTTCAAAGCAATTGAGACATAATTGATCAATTAATAGTTGTTCTCTTCCGCGTAATTTTCGATTTCCTCAACTTTTCAGACAATATGACTTTACTGGTTAGGCTGAACAGATTATCTACAAGATCTTCGAATGCTCTTAATTTGCAGAAATTGAACCTATAAACCGAATAATACTGCCAAGATGTACAGAAAATAGTCACATAGGTAAAATAACGATGATTTAACAAGAAAACCATAGACCCAATGTTAGGAACATATTTTTTTTCATGTTCCCAACTATGGCCTGTTATATGGAAAGCGTAGTAAAAATGTTGTTATTGGTAAAGTTTACAATAAAAATGTCTGAGTTTCGGTTGAAAGTTTTCCATATGGGTCATCCTTACACAAACTAAAGGAACAAAATCTGTGTAGAGTGAATTATAATGTTTTGATTATCAAATGGTCGCTAAATCATATGTGAAAATCACTTAAGTGTTTCTTAGCAGTTTTAGTATAGTTTGATTCATGAAATTGTTTATTGGGTAGAGCGAATACAGCTGGAAACGCATTGAATCAGAAAATCAGAAAAAAAAATCGTACGAAGACAATTTATACATTTCGAATGGGACGAACTTGCATCCATGAATAGACCCAATTTGGCACTTATAGACCGACATTACATCCACATCCCTCGAAAGTTTCTGACTTTATAAAATGAGTTGTGTAACTTTTCGTGATACATACTACCAAATGGCAGATTGAACATATCTAAGCAAGTGAATTACTAGTTAAATATCGCTTCCAGCTCAAATACTTTATGAGTTATAGTAAAAATTGTAAACGATTGTTGCATATTAGGCTGAGTCAAGGGACACATACCCTATTTTATAAATTATAGTGTACAATCACGAAAATTTAACATTCGGTTGATCTATTTTTTATTTTAGCTAACTACTTATTTAACTTGTTTGCAGTATTGCATGCCAATGTGTTAAGAAATGAATATATTGAAATTAATGTCAGCAAGGAAAAGTACTGATAATTTGATAAGGAAATGTAGGTTGTTATTCTACATAATTGCATAATGGAAAAAAGAACAGCTAAAAACAAATTTCATCATTTATTGTCTCCTTTATCTATGAAACCTGTTGTGTCACTGAGCAAATCTTTTTCATCACTTCAACACTTTTTTAAGGGCATCAACAGCATCCTTAATGTTGGTATAAATCAGTTTTTTTCCTCTGTTTGGGACATAAACCACTGCGACCAGTAATTTGATCTATTGTAGTATATCCCGTATCCTTTGTTTAGTGCATGTCGAGTTACTTCATCACTATTGAGAAATGATGAAGTATTCGGTGTTTTTTACAGTTGTCTTTGTTTGTTTTATTGGCAATGAATCGACTTTTATTGAAAGTTTCCGCTATTTAAACCCTTTGTTAGTGACAGGACTCTTCAAAGGCGCGCCCTTTTATCAGTCAAAACCGGATTCATTGCAAACAAAACAAACAATGACTCCGATACTGACCATGCATCAGAACCCTAGTCATAACTAATTCAAACTATAGAACATTAAATAGAAAATGAGAATTCATTTTGTTAGTAGCGTCAACAGCATCCTGACAGTTAGTATAAATTGGTCCAAATTGGCTCTTATGTGTAACTGAAGTATCTTGTCTTCCCAATTCTTCTTCTTCTTCTTTCTTTCAAGCTTATTGCTTGCTCTCAACTTAGTGTTCTAAATGCACTTCCACAGTTATTAACTGAGAGCTTTCCATGCCAGGTACCATTTTGCATTAGTACGATTGTGTGGCATGTACAACCACACTCCATGCTCAGGGAGTCGAGAAATTTTCCTTAACGAAAAATGTCTAGACTAGACCGGGAATCGAACCCAGCCACCTCCAGCATGGTGTTGCTTTGTAGCCGCGCCTTTACCGACTGAGCTATGGGAGGACCCAATCCCAATTATCTTTATTGCTGGTATAAATCAATGTAAAGCGGCTATTTAGTAAGCTACCATCAAACTTTGTGAGTGGCCTCAACCGCATCATTACTGTTGGTTCAAATGGGTTGAGGTAAATGGTTTGAATCGATTCTAAATTTTATTTATATTAGCTTGTCCGAACAATAAATATTAACCATCACACTTTGTGAGAGGCCCCCGTAGAATCCTTACTGATATAAATTGGTCTAAATCGAATCCCAAGCATTGTTAAAAATTACTTTGTCTTTTCAATAAAAATAAACTACTCAACAGCTTTTTTCTGTTCAATCGGTCAAAATCGGGCCTTGAACTTTTTTCGAAAATCTTACCAATGGAAGATTTTCATCATATTTTGTGCGAGGCTCCAAAATCACCCTAACTGTAGACATCAATCGGTCCAAATCGACTCTCAAGTGTCATTTAAAAATACCTTGTCTTCTCAATGAAAAACCACCATCACACTTTGTGACTGGCCCAAATGGCATCTTTACCGTTGGTATAAATCGGTTTTATGCAGCTATTAAGTTTAGTTTAAAATATTGTTTTCCCAATGAAGTAAACCATCATCACACTCTGTGATTGGCCCCATGGTATCTTTACCGCTGGTTTAAACCGGTACTTGTATTTAAATTTATAATTGTGCATCTCCTTAGAACCAATAATCAAAACATCCGAGTGATTTCGTGGGAAAGTGCAGCGGATTCCTCGGCTTGCAACAAAGCTAGTATCAAGTCAACACATTCCAACCGTTTCCTTATTTGACCTGCATTCGGACGGAGCCGGCGCCGGAACTGCCTTAATTTGAGATAACCATTTTTTTCACATTGGCGATGTATGTTAGTCCAAATTTGTTTGAACAAACAGTTATTTGGCATTGATGTTTGTTGGGCGGAGAGAAGCAGGGTGTTGAAAATGCCCAACATTTCCAAAAAATCTGGACCACTGCTGTCAGCAAGCAAAACCTAATGGCTAGAGTGAAGCGCAAAGTTCGAGCTTGTTATATTAAAGGGTGTTTCGATCAAAATTTGGTCGACTTAAACTTGACGCATTTCCTTTCATCGTGCATTAAAAAATTTTGCACACCCCTCATTTTGAAGATGTGTGCGTGTAGCATCATGCCTCTATTTTGATTTTGAGATTAGCACTTCAGTTATCAAAATGTCATCGAAGGAAGAGAAGCAACGCATCAAAATTTTGCACGTGCATGGCGAAAATCCAAACTACTCTCACGCCAAGTTGGCGAAATTGTTGAATGTGGCTAAATCAACTGTTACCAACGTATTAAAAGTATTCGGTGAACGTTTGTCGACAGCCAGGAAAGCTGGATCGGGGGGAAATCGAAAGCCGGAGGCCACAGCGACGACAAAAAGAGCTGCCCGCTGTTTCGAGCGGAACCCCAACCTCTCCGTCCGAGATGTCGCAAAGAAGCTGGGAGTGGCGCCTTCAACCTCGTGGATAGAGCTAAAAAAGGAGCTGGACTGTCGACTTACAAGAACGTGGTGACTCCAAATCGCGACGATAAACAAAACACGTCGGCCAAAGTACGATCTCGAAAGTTGTACACGACGATGCTGACGAAGTTTGATTGCGTGGTACAGGACGATGAAACTTACGTCAAGCTGGACAGAATTTAATGCGGCAAGCGGACGGGGAAAGCTGGCAGATGTTTTCAAGCACATTAAACGGTCAAAGTTTGCGAAAAAATATCTGCTGTGGCAGGCCATCTGTACCTGTGGCTTACCGGAGCCATCAACCAGGAAATTTATCTGAGCGAGTGCCTACAAAAACGTCTACTGCCTTTCCTGAAGCGACACAATTGTTCCGTTCTATTTTGGCCGGATTTGGCATCTTGCCATTACGGAAAAAAGGCCATGGAGTGGTATGCTGCCAACAACGTTCAAGTGGTGCCCAAGGACAAGAACCCTCCCAACACGCCAGAGCTCCGCCCAATCGAACAATATTGGGCCATCGTCAAGCGGAACCTTAAGAAGACTCAAAAAGCTGTTGTGAGCGAGAAACAGTTCAAGGCAAACTGGCGTTCTGCGGCGAATAAAGTGGACAAGGAGACTGTACAAAATTTTATGGCAGGTGTTAAACGAAAGACCCGGCAATTCGCATTCGGTAATAAGGAAGCTTAGCTGAATATTTTTCCTTTATGTGTATTAACTGAACTTGAAAAAGAAAAAGAATTTGACTAATTAATAAAAACTTTGATCCACTCACACACATTACTGTTTGACCAAATTTTGATCGGAACACCCTTTAATACAGTATAACAATGATTTGATCGTGTTATTTTGTAAATCATATCGCAAACTTATGCACTAAAATGCTTCTTGCGATTTACTACAGATTTTGGGTGTCCAAATTATTTCGGATACAGACCTTAGGCTCTTCAATCCTCGCCATTTATCTGAGCCAAGCAAAAACTAGAACACGTCCAACGTGAGTGGAGAGAAGACAAACTATTGTTGTTGTACTGAACAATGTTTATTCTTCTCCGTCGGGCAGAGCAAAGTTAGCAGGGCTTGGCTGGAATTTTTCGCACCCACGCCCTCTCCAGCCGATGAAGGTCTTCTTGTTCTAGATCAAACATTCTTCCATCATCATCATCATAATCTCCTCCTGCACCGTCTAGCCAGCTGCATCATTGTGGGGCAGATAGGTGGTTATGGTCCAATATCCCATCGAAAGGTTTTGACGAAACCCTCAGTCCCTGGAAGGATAGGATTTTAATCAAGTAGGACGCTCCTACTGGTTTAAATGCAACATATAACTTTCCTCGCATGGACCGGATGGATGGGACCGGGTAGTTCATTAGAAACGGGGTCGCGTTACTGTCGTCGGTGTTAATTTCCCATCAGATAAGTGGACACCGGCAAACGGACGTGAACACTCGAATGAAGCAAATGGAATCGAACCGCTATCGACAGCTAACCTCAAATTTATTTGACACCTACATAAACATCCACTTTGGGGTCGGGAACTCGCACGCTATTGCCAGCCAACAGCGTGAAATCGTAGCTGGATCGATCCTGGTGAAGGAGGAGGGGCAGAGAGACAGAGAACTGAATTGGTACTATCGGACATGACTGGTGGTGATGATGATGATGATGATGATGATAGTAAACATTTCCACCACGAGTGGCTGTCACAAGCTGTGATGGGTAAACCATTCGAGTACGGTTGGTTAGAGTTGGTTGAGTGGGTATTGATGTTTCACGAGCACTGTTTTGATAAGTTAAACAATATCCAAAAAATGGTTCGTGAAATACTTTGTTCTTTCGTCGGGGAAAGAACCATATGATGATGCCCATTTTCAAGAAATATCTATTTAATCCACTCACGCTGTTTACCCCAAATGGCTCAACTGCCAATTTCAACTCTCAAGAGCTCTCATCCATTGGAATTTCCATCTCCCGACCTTGGCTTACATTATTTCCAGCCGAGGCGATTACCACCAACTCATGACTCAGATCAGATCCACATCGCATCTCAATCAGACGGCGAACGAAGATGACGTTTCACATGTCGATGTCGAAGATGCGAAGAAGACGACGCTGATGCTGTAAATGATCATGACGAACCCCAGCCGTCCGTCGTCGTCGATTGCGTGTATGATGAAAGTGATCCGAGTTTTTCCCCCGCTAGAAAAACCTCAACGTTCTGAGCGTTTTGGATGAGGTAACAAATTTACGAGACACTGTTTTTTGGTCGTAAAATTAGCGGTTGACTCACTTGATGATGTGCATGACTGGAGAAGAGTGAAAGTTGACGACAGAGATTTAATTGTTCCAATTCGCCTGTTGGAGTGGGTCAATGTCAAACGGAGGGTCCATTAAGGTCGGATTTCAAGATCATTACTTTCAAGAATCAACCACCAGTGCTGATCGTAAAATCAATAAATTCCCAAAAACATATCTGGTTTATGTTTCTTCGGAATCCGAGACGAAAAGTTAAAATCTTTCACGGCAACGGATCCAAGTGGATTTGACGAAAGATGTGCCGCCATAAATCTCGGACGATTCCACTGGCAGTGAAAGTGAAAAACGGGATTACGAAATTTGTGCTGCACGGCAAGATTTGAATTATAAACGAAACCGGTTGAAGGCAAAATTCTCCGCCTAAGGTAAGCAAAACAACATGGCACAAGTCGCTTGCCAACATAATCCCACTCGACATATGCAAACTGTAAATATGAATTAATCATATAAATACAAACCCACACAAACACATATGGTTGGGGTTTGGATCGTCCGTTGGTCGTCGGTCGACCGAGAGCCCGAGAAACTACGGAGTGAGAAAAGCACCTGCTAGGTTATAAGTTTACGATTTTCATAGAGTGCGATGAGGATTACTTACCATAGCGACAGGAAATGAATCTTCTCTTCTGGAAACGAGGAGGAAATGTTTTGACGCTTCGCTTCATGAATGAATTAGTAAGGGAACATTGCGAAACTTTAAAGGCATTTGGATATTTAACCATTAAGGCGATGAAGTTTTTCAACCGTGATTTTCCATCGAGCATTCCCACGCTGGGCTGAATCTCCGAGCATTTTCATCACCTTCAAAGGGCATTATAAAATTCAACAATCAAGTGTCGAGCGATAAGTGCCATCGCGGCACATTCGTCTGGCTGTCTCCCGTCAATGTAATGGAGAAAAAAAAACCTTACACCATACACAATCCAATTGACCTAAATATCAGTGGAAAAAAAAATGACTCGTGAGAGGAAGATCCAAGCAAGCCGATAAAATCCCGCGCGCCATCCAATCGGTCGACCGGACCAAATTCGAGGAAATACTTTTCACCACTTTCTGCGCGCAACAAGACTTCGTTGGAGCTGTTTTCGTTTTGTTTTGTTCCCATTGCAGATGGATCACTTGCTGGTTGAGCTGTTTTACTGGCCTTTCGCCGAGGGCCGGAATGGCCGGAATGCTTGCCACCTATTCGGAAAGGGGGTTTGTTTACAGTTTGTTGAGGGTGCGCATTACTCCGGTTATTGCTTGAATCGAAGTAAATAGAAAAGTATGCCTAACAGTCGATCAAAAGCTGGCGATGGGAGACTGCAGACGGTTGACGTCTTGTTGACTGCCGGGGAAAGTATCGGGCTGTGGATTATTAGTCATTAGCTGGTGAGCTTGAACAGCTCCTACCTAATCCGCACAGCAGCGATAATTAGCGTTTTTCACTAAGCCGTGTGGTTCATAGCAGTAGCGGGTTGTAATTTTTCAGGTGCTTTTTGCGCTCGCTAGATGTTGATTAGAAAATTGAAAACAAGCTAATTTCAGTTTTAATCGATTTTCTAAGCATCTTCGTAATGAGAAAAAAAACTTCACCATCCATTTCAATAGCTCCAACATGTATGGAATAGAAGTTTTATTTTCAGAACGAGCGTCGATTGCTTTCTGAATTTCTTACCTTTTCATCAGTTTTTATATTTAT
Organism: Aedes koreicus; assembly: GCA_024533555.2. Taxonomy (NCBI): domain Eukaryota; kingdom Metazoa; phylum Arthropoda; class Insecta; order Diptera; family Culicidae; genus Aedes; species Aedes koreicus. The sequence continues at coordinate 138,782 of JAHHFK020000064.1, forward strand.
TTCAATAGATTTGTTTGTGCTCTTCAAGATGTAGTTCGGAAGAAAACCTCTGAATAGCTGCTTAAATCTCACTAACCTTCGTTTCTAAGGGGTGTATCCACATTAATCCGGACATCTTCAAATCAAGGAGTGAGGTATAGCTGGGAGTCTCTGATGAAAAAGACTATGATTGGTGTTTACATTCCATGTTTTGTGTTCAAGATGGCGACGAAAAAAAAGCACGTGTGCGAGCGGATTTATTACGGACGTAAGGAAATCCTGACTTGTCAATATGGAAACATGCAAATAATTTGGATTTACCTAAATCCACTGCTCACGGTGTGCTCAAATCATTTTCGGAAGTTTGAATGTCGTGCTGATCCTGTCATGGATCGAAAAGTGAAGAGAATATTGGAGGAAAACCCGAATATCTCTGCTCAAGCGGTGGCTCGTAAAATAGGAATGGCAGTGGCTTTGTCCAAACATCAAAACAGCGTTTGAAGCTGAAGTCGTATAAAGTAATAACAGCTGAAATCGCAACGCCAAATAGAATTTGACAACAAAATCACGGGCTCGACGTTTGTACTGCGAATATTTGACGAAGTATTCGTGTGTTGTTATGGCCGATGGAACTTATGTCCTGGAGGACTTCAAACAGCTTCCAGGGCTGGTTTTCTATTCTACTTCTATTCTAGCCAGAAATGCTTCAACTGATCATTTAAGGAAAGCATAAAAATTTCCCAAAAAATACCTTGTTTGGAAATTTGCAAGTTCGGCAAAAAGTCCAAAAGGTGTCAAAAAATGCAATTGCAATTTTTGCCATCATATCTTGAGAAATCCGCATGATCCAGCAAAGGCAATGTGGCCCATCTTGATCCAAAAAGCGTTTTCTGGTACAAACGAAGCTATGCAAGTGTGTACAAGTGGCTGGCAGACACAGATAGCTTTTTTTTCGCTATACCGTTTAGTGCCTCGGCAGTCGAAGAAACCGTAGCGTCTTTGTTCAACCATCCAACATTGTAATATGGGTGAGTAGATACTACAAAATGCCGCAACGGATGTCATAATGTGAATATGAAACACCAATTGTCGTACGATGAGCTGCTTAATGTTACTCATTCATCGTGGAGCAGGGAATGAACAACTGAAAACAGCAAGACAGAGAATTGATATCTCGGTCTATAAACGAATCTTCAACTGCTCCGATATTATGGACACTTAATAGCTCTCGTCAGCTAAACGCGTTAGCTGCTCCAGGTATTACTTTTTTGGATTTATGTCCGACCGAAACGGCTATGGATACCGCACCCTCCCTAAATCGAACTCAACCATTTCAGACAAGGTTTAAGTCTGATCTCAACGTTGACTCTTCTGGGGCTACTTAGCCCGACCTGTCGTCTATGGATTCTGTCAATACTCACCAGCTCAGCGAACTTGCTGGTGCTTTATTGAGTATATGTCCTTCCGAAGCATCCGCGGACACCGCACCTTCTCTCAATTGATTTCAACCGTTCCATACAATTTCAGTGCCGGATTTTTATGATAGTTCTGCGGAGGCCATCGCTCACAAGCTAGCTAGATTTAGTCATCATGAATCAGGTGAGCGAACTGACTGATCCAGATGGGAATAGTACCATTTAAGAAGCTGCATTTCACCATTCACAGTTCACTTAACCCTTCAATGCGCACGATACTAAAGGATTATCATAAAACATAAATTTCTTTTTAAACACGTTTACTGCTGTTAAACTAACAAAATGCTTTGAAAAAGTGCTCCTAGTTCACACGACTGCTTCATCGAAGTCTACATAACAATTTTACTGGATTATTTCCTCAAAATGAATAGTATTCTTTTATTTTTAAGCTTTTTCCGGTATGTTGTTTTAAAGCAACATTGCGCATTTAAGGGTCAAACAACTCTGGGTGACTTTAAAATTATCGTATTCGTCAGATTCGAATGTTAGATCACGCAGTTTTATTAGGAGACTATAACCAATCTGGATTAGTATGGAAGTCCACCACTTCCGACTACCTGGTCACGTTTTCTGCGTTTATTCTGATCAGCAGAAAATGGTCGCAAAATATAACAAGCATCGGCAAGTTATGGCCTTTCAATTCGAAATCGTAATCGCGGAGTGTTTATTGCTCGAAACCTAAAGTTGTGAGCTTCAGAAAGAAGGCAAATGGTAGAGGTGCGGCTCCACACGAGAAACAATTATAGTGTTCTTTAAGTGTGAATTCAGAACCAAGGAGTGACGATGAATTATTCAACCTAAGTTGGTGGAAAAGAAGAAACAACCGCGAAAGATAGGAAGATTTGTCCCAGAAAAAAAAAATAATGAAGAAGCCAACCAAGTATTGCGCTTAAAGAGGCGAAACACCCTAAAAAGGGGGTGGTTTTTAAAAAAAAAAAAGCAACAAGCAGAAAATGGGGACCGCGACAATAAAATGTAAAAATGCAAAATTTGTTTTTTTAAAATTTTTTAAAAGTTAAATAGTTGGTTTTTTTTTCAGAAAATCCATTATGGTATGTTGTTGTAATTTGTTGTTACAAATAAAAAAAAACGAAACCGATCTAAAACGCAGCACCACACACTTTTACTCTCTAAACTTTTATTACTTTTTTTGCTCATCAGTAAAACGAATGAGAAGACATAAAGGGTGTCCACGATGAAATTGCCACACTATGAAATTGCTCTAACTTTTTAACCGTTGGGTAGAATTTAATGAAAATTTGGGTGGATTTAGTTCATAGTGCATTATTTATATCCTGCAAGTTTTAAAGTCCTGTGATCAAAACTCGCGGAAATGGAGTCGAAAGAACAGCTCGTGCGTGATGAAATCTTGCGCATTCATCACGAGAACAAGGATCTCTCGCATCGTTCCATCGCTAAAACGTTGGAAATCGCGAATTCCACGGTGTCGCGAGTGATTAAGCGGTTCGAGGAACGGTTGACCACCGATCGGAAGCCCAGAAGTGAAGGAAAAAGTATTCCGTACAACACCAAAAATCACAACCGCGTAGTTGGGGCCTTCAACCGAAATCCGAACGCCTCCGTTCGGGATGTGGCTAAGAAGCTGCACCTAAGCCGAAGTTTTGTCCAGAAGGCCAAAACTAAGGCTGGGCTTCGAACGTTCAAGGTACAAAAGGCCCCTAATCGCGACGAGAAGCAGAACAAGTCCGCCAAAACCCGTGCCAGGAAGTTGTACCTCAACATGCTGACGAAAGTTGAATGCTGCATCATGGACGACGAAACATATGTGAAGGCCGACTTCAAACAGATCCCCGGCAACCTGTTTTTCACGGCCAAGGATAAGTTCAGCGTTCCGGAGCATGTCCGCACTCAGAAGATGTCCAAATTTGCGAAGAAATTCCTGGTTTGGCAAGCCATCTGCACGTGCGGGAAGCGGAGTGCACCTTTCGTGACCCAGGACACGATGAACGGACAGGTGTACATAAAAGAGTGCCTCCAGAAGCGGCTGCTTCCTCTCCTGAAGGCCCACAACGTCCCAACAATCTTCTGGCCGGATTTGGCCTCATGCCACTACTCCAAGGACGTGCTGAACTGGTATGCGGACAATAAGGTCAATTTCGTGCCGAAAATGTTCAACCCTCCCAACACTCCGGAGCTCCACCCCATCGAGAAGTACTGGGTGATTATGAAGCAGCACCTTCTTAAACGACCTAAGGTAGTGAAGACAGTCGAGGAACTGAAGAAAGTATGGGTTTACATGCAAAAAACGGTTGATTCACAGGTTGTGCAGAATCTTATGGCCAGGGTTAAGGCCAAGGTGCGGGCATTTGCGTATGGACTGTAAATAAAATACGAGTAAAATGGTAAAATTAAGTTTAATAGTTATTTCTCAATCCCTGAAAATTTGATGGCAATCGGATGAAAACTCGAATTTTGCGAATCAATTTTGTGTGTGGCAATTTCATCGTGGACACCCTTTATGTAACATGTGTTAGGCCCCTTCTTGAGTACTGCAGCGTGGTTTGGGATCCATATCAGAATACACATAAAGACCGTATTGAGTCGGAACAGAAACAGTTTTTTTGTTTTCTTTTTTTTAGTTAGGAGGGGACTCTTTTTGAGTACCTTCTTTTTAAATTTGGTGTTTCTTTTTTTAGATTGGCTTGAAAAACGACGTGGGTTGTCTATTATTATATTTATAATACATGATGTTGGGGGGTAAGGAATAAACGCCGAAGTTATAGGAAAACTTAACTTCTCCCCCCCCCCCCTTACGTAACAAAAAGAAAATTAATATAAATTATATAATCAAAGAACTAACTATGCCTAAAATGGACCCATAAATAAGATGATGTCTTGCTATAACAAATACTGCACCACAATTGATATAACAATGAATAAAAATCAACTAAGAAAAGTATTTTTCTCACAATATCAGTAAGAGTAGAATTAAGACAAGAATGTAAAACCGGTCTACATATATGATTGACGACAAATAAAAAGTAAAAATGTAGTTTGTGAGTTTCTTCATTTTCTGTTTGTCTGAAGCCACTTCGTGCCATTGTGTAATATGAATTCCACTCCGATCAATGTCTTGCCATATGCATGAACTATGGCCGACCCGCTTGGCTGTTTTTAGTATACTCCCGTGATCTGATGATAATGTACCCTAGCAGCACACTTGTTGCCAATTAGTTGAAGTCACCTGAATGCAACTCAATTAAGTCAAAATCAAGTTACTACAACCAACTTGGTCAGTTTTGTGTTGCTTGGGTATCGAAAATAGTTCAGTCTGGTAGTTCTAATTTTCTTGTTAATGGTTCTGTTGTTAAGCCAATTCTTCCTTCTACGACGTTATTATTTGCACTTTCATCTTCTGTTTGCTCTGTTTAGTTAATGCATCGTTCATTGTCGTTGTACACACTAAAAGCTGCCTTTTCTTCAAAACTGTGTATCTAGAATTATACCAGCAAAATCGCCTCACGCTAAAAGACATCGATACAAGTTTGGAGGTTGTGGGTTTCCTTTTCCTTTTTTTTTTATTTCTTTGGTATTTGTGGTGGGCAAAAAAAAAATATTTGTGTGTGTGCGTCTTTTTTTTTATTTTTTTTTTTTTTTTTTTATTTTTATTTTTTTTTTTTTTTGGTGAAGGAAGGAAACAAAAGAAAAAAAATTAGATAAAGATATTATGAAGAATGGATCATGAGATGATTAATGGAACAGATTCCCTACGTAGTAATGCTTTCCAAAAGTGTGCTGATTTGTGATAATAAACTATTTCAGCTTTTTCAACTGATTTTATACGTTCAAATGCAACATTTCAACTATTTGCAAATACTGTACTTGGCCATTGATCACCATCTCAGAACTATAATGTTCATCGATAAGAAGTACTAGAGGATTTTCAGAAGCACTTTTGAGCTGCATTTCCACTGATCTGGCAACACTTGTGTGCTTCTTTCCAAAATGGTAAAGAACCAGACCAGCCCTGGGACCTGGCAGTTGAAGTTAAACTCCTTAAGGTATTGCCAGTGCCCAGGAATTAGATCACGCACTTTTAATAAGAAGACTATAACCAATCTGGATTAGTATGGAAGTCCACTGCTGCCGACTATCTTACCGTGGATGTTATGGAATCACACGTTTCTAATACGAGTGCAGCACAGCTAAATGGATTCAATTTGAAAGGATTGATGCAAATGAACGGATTCTTGAATAGCGATAGTCGAATTCTTGACCTAGCGTTCGTCATGAATTCATTAATAGGACTATGCAAGTTAAATGATACAGTTGAACCACTGACTCCTATAGACACTGATCAGCATTTCTCCTGGAATTTGAAATGCCAACTCTACCCATTTTTGAACAGTTTTCAAACGAATCAGAGTTAGACTACAATAACGCTGATTATGAGACGCTGACTGAAGTATTTTACCAAACGGGTTCGTTAGTCCTGGAGTTACTACCGAACATTGACGAAGCCGTGAATAATTTTTCCCGTATTAATCACGATGCCTTAGCGGATCATGTCCCAATATGCAGACCGGTTTCAAAACCACCTTGGGGGAATGCTTGCTTGCGGTATCTCAAACAGATTAGATCGAGAACACTTCGGATCTATCTCAGAACCTGTTGCCCATTTTTCAAGCAACAATTCACCCGTGCAGGCAACAACTATCGTCTCTGCAACCGGTTTCTGTAAAAACGTTACTATCTACGTACACAAGACAATCTCTGGAGAAATCTGAAACAGTTTTGGACTTTTGTGAAATCTAAACGGAAAGAAAACGGTCTACCCGTAGAAATGATCCTGAAAAATGATGTTGCTCGAACAACTTCAGACAAACGTGAACTTTTCACTACACACTTCAAAAGTGCATTAAACACTGCCATCTCATCCTCTGAACAAGCAGCAAAAGCGTGCAGGGACACACCAAGGAATGTCTGTGAGTTAAGAAATACTGCTGTCAATCATCAACAGGTGGAATCTGTTATATCGAAGATTAGAGTACTTCATCTACTTCATCAGCTAGTTCAGATGGAATTCCATCCTGTGTTCTGAAACGATCTTCAAACGTATTGATCAAACCGTTGGCGATACTCTTCAACATCTCTTTGTTCGCGGCATTCACGGAAGTGCCTCTGTTTACAGGCCCGCCCAACCGTTTTTGGCCCTTCATACAGCAGCTCGTTGATCAAAAAATAACAAAAAAATCCTGATCTAATCATTTTTCAGATTATTCCACTGCTATAGAAAGATACTTTTCTACAATAGATGGTAGTATTAAAGCCTATCCACGTTAATCATAGCATACCAAACCAGCAAAAAACAAATTACAAATAATCTAACAAAACCGATTATTTACTCCACAATAATTATTTATTCCACAATGATATCTACATTAGAAACAGTTGATTAAGATGTTAATCCTTCTTTCTGTAAAATTCTCGAACTTACGCCCGCCGTGACGATTCTCCATCATGAAATCATCGGTACTATTTGCTTTCTTCTTAGTTTCGAAGAGTTTCCGCTTAACTTGAGCCCAGTATTTCTCTAATGGGCGAAGTTCTGGACAGTTTGATCCTCAGTATCCTCAGATACGCCCGCCGTGACGATTCTCCATCATGAAATCATCGGTACTATTTGCTTTCTTCTTAGTTTCGAAGAGTTTCCGCTTAACTTGAGCCCAGTATTTCTCTAATGGGCGAAGTTCTGGACAGTTTGATGGATTGGCTGTTTTTGGCACGTATTTGACCTCTTGTACCTTATACCATTCCAGGACGGATTTCGCATAGTGACAAGAGGCCAAAACAGAGCTGGAGAGTCGTGGCTTCTGATAAACGGTAGCAGCCGCTTTTGCAGATATTATTTCTCGTACACATCCTTATTGATAGTGCCGGTAGAGACGAACCTTTTTAGATTTTCAACCACAACTACATATGGCCTGTCAAATCAAATACTTCTTCGGGACACCTTCTTTGTCAGGAAATGGTCGGTATTGCGGTATAAAAAGCCAGACTCGGAAGTTGTTTAAAGTCTTCGAGTACGTATGTTTCGTCGTCCATTATGAAACAAGAAAAATTGGTGTAAGGCTCCTTAGCCCGACTTTTTGCAGTGAAATTTTGCTTGCCATCACAGTTGGGTACTTTTTTCACTTTGTTATCCTTCAGTCTTTGTTTCTGTTTCAATTTTTGAACGTATGATTTTGACTTCCCAATTTTGCAAGCCACATTTCACACAGAAATATTTGGCTTTTTTTTCAATAATCGCTACCACCTTCTTGTTCATTTGTCAGCAAAAAATAATGAAAATTATATGTGATGTAATTTGCAGTTGTGATGCTTTGTACAAGAGCAGACTTAAATTTCTGTACAGTGGCTATATGCAACCTAAAGAAATTTGGACTGCAAATCCTCGAAAGGTGGTGGGTTTTATAAACTCAATTTTGACTGACTGGGAGACGCGTCTTGGGCTGGTCACTTGACAAATGGTGATCTAGCTTTAAGATGCGAATTAGAATAGTAAACAGGGGTATACCACAAAAGTTCAACTCAGTGGACGCAGTGGTTCTACGCCCCAAAAAAAAATGTGATGTAAAACGTTCAAAAGTGAAAATATATCAATGCAATCCATTGCTTTGTTAAATTTTTAATAAAAATGTATGCACATATCTGCAGCATTGACAAACATTGAAAAATACGTTTATTTTCATCGGATCATACATTAGTACACGTTGCAAGGATAATAGTTCTCACTGAACACGTTTTCCGATGCATATTCATACGAATTAACATGATCGTGTAAATATAACCCTTCTAACATTGAATTTTTTTTCGAATAAGCTTCCGTGCTGCTTTTCTCAATCAGCTTGAACGCTGAAGCGGAGGAAAAAAGAGCACATTTTGAAAACATCTAAAGCAGTTTACTCTCGGTTACTTGTTGAATAGTAAGTAGTAAATATATGAAGTAATAATTGCCAAATAGTGTGAAGCAAATTTTATTGCTGTTTCAGAATACACTTTGTTTTGAGCTGTTCACTGATACTTGTCTGGATTCGCACATCGCATCAACTTGAATCTTCTCATAATATGACGATAAATGTAATTAAATGTAACCATGTTGAATGAAACTTACCAGTTTCGAGGAACGCATTTGATAAACATTTTGTCATGTTGAAAACATGAACCGCAGCCACAGCTTTAATATTTTTGTTTTTTTTTAAGATATGAAAGTCGTATGATTTGGAAATTGATATTTTTCATAACTTACGATCCCTCCCTCCACTTGACGACCCTGGCTTACATGTTTCGATAATCAAGTTATTGGTTGAGGTAATCAATAAGCCAATAATCACTCTCTTTCTCTCTCTCGATCATTATCTCTTCTGCTCTCACGTGAAAAAAATACATTTGGATGTAATAATCAACGATACGAGCATCTGAAGTAGGTCTTGTAAAATTCAAACGAACAAATATTACAACATGTAATTTTCAAGTCGTGTAAATTAAAAGCTTCATGTGATTTTGAAGTTATTCACAAGCTCTTTTGATGTGCATGAAAATAGATTGAAAATTACAAAATAGTTTAACTGCGTACTTTTCGATTGTTCCGCTTCCAACCTTACGATCCACAGTCAAGCGCTGGTCAAATGATTTGCAAACACAAAACACGGCACTTTTCGATAGTTTTAGTTGCTTGGCAAGATCGCGTACCGATAAATTCGGATTTTGCTGCTGTTCGTACAAAATACGTATGCACACTTCCACTTGATTCGACGCCATTTTACGGAATGTATCAAGAATGTAAAAGTGGAGAGTTTCAGCGATCCGTGAAATAATTCAAAGTCTACAATGAAAGCAAAGTGTCCAAAATTTAACGTTACAGGCCTTACATTATCATCAGCATCATCGTCACTCAACCTCTTTGCAACATCGCCATGAGACATATTCGGATTTTTCATCTTTTCGTGCAAAATTAGTTCGCGCACGCGTTCTTGATTCGAAAAGGTCCACTACACAATCATCATTAGAGCTGCATCGTTTCGTCACTCACAAGAAACTCTGATCATGTTTTGAAGAAACAATGCTACCAACTAATTTCCAGTCAAATTTACTGCTTGGCTAGTCATTCCAATAACTGTAAAGGTTGTTTCTGCTTCACACTGTTCAGCGGTTCACTTTACCAGAATTAATTCGTAAATATAGCCCAAACAATGCAATTTTTTCGCACATTACAGTTAACGACCCACCATTAACCGTAACGCAATACTTACTTCAGACAGCGATTCAAAATTGCACAGTTAAAGAGTGACATAAGTTTGAATGCTATCATAAACCCGAAGGCACAACTGTTTTAATGCTTTAGCAGTAACTTCATCGCCACCACCAAATCCACCACAAAACAATAGAATAGGCCTCGTCTCACACCTCGGCCGCCAAAGTGAGTCAGCATCTTTTGTTACACCGAAAAGCCGTACGGAATGACAGATTCCGCGCGCCGTTTTGAACGTGACTTTTCGACTTTTAGCATTTCCTCACACTTGCACCGCGCGCCACGAGTGAGTCGCTGTCTAGTCATCGTCATCATTAAATGGTTCCTTTGTACACACTCACAAAACCGAAGCCGTCTCCGAAATTAAAAATATCAGCGAAGCAGTTGTTCCAGAGACGTCTTGTCTGCCACGGTTGTTGTGAAATAATTATGCCCCCAAGGCCAACTAGATACAACGACGCTGCAAATCCTGGGACATTTGTTGTTTCAAATTACCGCCATGTGTCGAGAGTCCGTTGTAATTTTCGCAAACATTGCAAGCAGCGCGGCAATTATCAGTGTCTACATTTTAACAACCATTGGCGGCAATTTATTCTCCCAGGAGAATCGGATTTTCCCTCCTTTCTCAACACGAATGGCATTCCTCGGAAAGAAGTGCGCTGCCAATGTAAGTAGCCGATTGGTGTCACTGTGCCAGACACGTCGATAGAATAACAATCAATCGAAGAATTATTTAAGGGCACCTCTCCGTCTCTCGTGGCTCAATCGTCGAAATCCCAGCAGGCGGCAGTGGTGCGCCTCGGTGCTAATCAAACACGGCACGAAACGAAAAAAAAGTCAAAGATCGAGGCATGCTCTGACACCCGCCCTGTAGGCTCCCCACGCGCCTAGGTCGTTTCCATAGTTTTAGAAAATGGAATTGCTTGCATTTACAGGCCCAGCATATCGATTTCGAATTCAATTTTCACCCTTTCTCTTTCGTCGTCGGAACGTGTCTTGCGGAATCATTTGCCGGACTTACTACTTGGTATTTGTCTCTTTGGACTGTTGTGCCGAGTTCAATTGGATGTTGTTTACGCTTTTACTTCTGTTCGAAAGGATAAATTGGAGGTTATGTTTTGCACCCTAATATGGGGAGGATGGGATCGGGAAGGCAGCCGTGTTGAACCCACGGGGGTTCGCGCATTCGGATTTCAATTGGCAGCAATTTGCCACTAGTCTGGTTGCGGTCACCAGTAAATCATAGGGAAAATTAGCTGGTCATTAGGAAGAAAGTTGCTCGCTGGGAAGATGGATTGCTTCTTAGTTGGAAGAGAAGGGATTTCGTTGTATGGTGGTGGTGGTGGGACCAAAAAACTACAAGGTACAGCCCCATTGGGTTGTTCGAATGTTAACGTCGGACTACGACTAAGTGTAAGCCATTTTAATTGTACAATGTAATATTGTTTTAAATAATATTCTTTTATACCATATGTATCATATCAATTGATTTCTTTCGGTATTAATGATTATTAGTCTATTTTCCGTTTATTCGAAATGAAATTCTTTTTAGGTTCCCGAGATATTATTGTTGTTTGAAGATCAGAAGAATCGTAAAAATTAACTGTGGTGGCCTTTTTTGTTTTTGGTTTCTGTGGTTCTGAATTAAAAACGGTGTTGATGTTGGAAAAGGATACTGTGATGTTTAGTGTCCAAATCAGAACGATAATATCTTACTGTTGCCACATCATCGGTGCCTGTAAAATAAAATGTTTAAAACACCACTGTTTAAACTTGACAAGATAATGTTCGTTAAGTCGTTTTAACTCGCTCAGCGGCCGTATTCGGTTGCTTCGAATGAACGTTCGCCTGTTGAGCCATCTTGCGCTTCCGGGAATTGCGTTTGTAGTTATATAAGGTCTGTATCCACATTAGTCCGGACACCTTCAAATCATTGTAACTTTTGAAATATTGCACGTAGGAATGAAAAATTTCACTGTGGTATAGCTGAGAGTCTAAGATGAAAAAGACTATGATTGATCGGTATCCTCTCCACCGTCAAACGTTCCGAAAATGATTTGAGCACATCGTGAACAGTGGATTTAGGCAAATTCAATGTTTTGCAAGGTCCCGTATTGACAAGTCAGGATTTTTCTTTCGTCGCCATTTTTACATTTCATTTTACATTTCATGTTTAGTATTCAAGATGGCGACGAAAGAAAAATAAGTGCACGAGCGAATTTTGTATGGGCGTACGGAAAATCCTGACTTGTCAATACGGGACCTTGCAAAAACATTGAATTTGCCTAAATCCACTGTTCACGATGTGCTCAAATCATTTTCGGAACGTTTGACGGTGGAGAGGATACCGAGAAGTGACAAAAACATTGGACGCGCTGATCCTGTCTTGGACCGAAAGGTGAAAAGGATATTAGCGAAAAACCCAAATCTCTCCATTCGAACGGTGGCTCGTAAAATAGGGATGTCGCCTGGTTTTGTCCAAAAATTAAAACAACGTTTGGGACTCAAGCCGTATAAAGTAAAAACAGTTCCAAATCGCAACGACAAACATAACTTGGCAGCAAAATCACGGGCTCGACGTTTGTACTGCGAATATTTGAGTTTTCATGCGTTGTTATGGACGATGAAACTTATGTCCTGGAGGATTTTTAGCAGCTTCCAGGGCAGGCTTTTTATTCTGCTATGGCCAGAAATGCTACAGCTGAGCATTTCAGAACGAAGAAGGCATCGAAATTTCCCAAAAAATACCATGTGTGGCAAGCAATTTGCACGTGTGGCAAAAAGAGTAAGTCTTTCGTCACTACAGGCACGATCAACAAGGAGATCTATCAGAAAGAGTGTCGGCAGAAGTGATTGCAACCCTTCATCAAAAGTCACAAAGAAAAACCTTTGTTCTGGCCCGATTTGGCATCATGCCACTATGCTAAAACTGTGATGGAGTGGTACCAAGCAAATCAAGTGAACATTGTACCAAAAACCTCAAACCCGCCAAATTGCCCAGAGCTACGACCAATCGAGAGATATTGGGCTCTGATGAAGCGAAAGCTTTCTGGAAAGAAGCAAGGAATCAAAGACATCAAACACTTCCAGCAAATTTGGACAAAGACGGCTTCTACGATTTCTGAAGAGTCTGTACAAACCCTAATGGACGGAGTTAAGCGCAAAGTTCGAAAATTTCAAGCAAATACCGAATAACTATGTTTTGTCTTCACGAATTGTTAAAACACATCCCATGAATCTGAAATAAACAACTACGACGGAAATATAATGCGAAATTTATGTTTGATTCGTGTTTTGAGGTGTCCGGATTATTGCGGATACAGACCTTAGTAGCCAAATGATATTTCAATGGTTTGCAAAATTCTCAATAACTATTTCCAATTAGTACCCAACGCGAAACGAAATTTCACTAAATGAAGATAATTGAAAATGTGTCATTCTGTCAATATATTGATATTGGATTTTGAAGTCCGTGAAAGGGAATTAGCATGAAAGTAACAGAAAAATTCCTTCTTATTCATCATTTCCTTTTAGAACTTTCCAGCTTATTATTTGTCATAATTAGCATATTTCGTCGATTTCTTGCAATACTGGCAAATTGTCGAAAATTCCACTTTGTTTGAGTTTTCATGTAGATGTATTGCCTGGATTGCGATATTTCGTCAATACTCCACTCTAAGAATGTACGGGTAATGTGTAATAATGATAAAATTTCAAATCAGCCAGAATTTACGGGTAAGGTCAGGCAAACTCTTATAATAATTCAGTATAACCCTCTTTCCAAAATCATTATAATAGCCCTGAAAATGGCCTTTTGTGTCTTATATGTCGGATTATCATTTTTTCCTTCTTCAACAAGGAAAGCAATCTCTTGGAACAAGTCACTCGTAGTTCCTTGACCCGGTCCGTAATCAAGTGGCGTTTCACTCTGGCTCTGGAAGATGCATGCAGGTCTTCTTTGATGATTCTCCACATGGATTTCTCCGAAACACTGGCTTCCTTTGCACGTTTTCTTATGGAACGCACCGGGTTGCGAGCAATTTTGCACCGATTTGCTCACGTTCGGCGTGCGTGCAACGCGCGGACGTCCGCTTCCCGGCTTCCGCTGCTTAGGACCATCCTGCAGGGACTTTTTTATGCGGTAAACTGTTGCCAAATGTCACCCTATCACCTTGGCAATCTCTTTCGGCTTCTTTTGGGCGAGCAACAAACTGGTGATCACTTCTTTCGCGAACATTTTGACGAATTTGCAATAAAACAAATAGAATGTTTGGATGCAGCACTCGAAAGTAAGCATGAACAAATACACTTTCTACAGAAATTAGTCACTAGCTACACGAATTAACCCAATACTCATGTTTGAACATTTTCGCATTATTTTCTGCCGCACCCTGTACATATGTTTGTTTTTAATTTTGTACACTATTTGAAGTTTATTTTTTCAAAATTTTATGAAGATTGGATGAAAATATGGGTCCTACATGGTCGTGTTTTTTTAACTCCCATATAAAATGTATGGAGAATCGGAAAAAAAAAACTTCAACAAAGTTTTCAAATGTCAGCACACATGCGCACATACACCACAATAGGCTTATTTTAAAGATTTTTTTGCCAGCTTTTCGAAAATCATGGTTTCAACTTGCGCAAACTTACGCAAATACGGTTCCGGGTCGTCAGAGACCTGGAATATCTGGAAAACTCACAAGATTGGTGAATACATAAATTTTACGAGTGACGTAATCCTTACAAGCTGTACATATTTTGAACTTAAATTTACACTTGCTTCCGTTTATTTGGATGTATTCTTAAATCATCATTCGAAATTGCACATTCAAGTGCATCCAAATTTAGAAGCATGCCAGTTCGTAGTGGAATTCAAATCCTTCGTAGCATGTCAGGGAAGCACCGGCATCGCCAAAGAAACAAAACAAACTAAATTTGTCAACACTGTCTGACACTCGGTTGTGAATAATACGTCACACATGCCCACAAGGATGCTTATTTTCTGGCCATCTAAATCATTGAACGGGTTATTTTTTTGCATAATCACGAAGTCCGAAAATCGATTTTTACTGTGCATTTACGTGCATTGAGAAATATTCTTGAGCCAACCGTTCGAAAATCATTATTTCTAAAAATTGACGTACTCTTTCCCTAGTTAATGATTCGTTCGTGCCATTGGCGGATAAAGTTAATATGATGTTCAAGAATAGATTTTTTTAATCTAAATGAATCTAAATTAACTATGATCAAAAGTAGGCAAAGCAATGCATTTAAAATTACATGAACGATAGGTGTATTTAAAAAATCTAATGCTGTGTATCATAACTAACATTTACGTCATGGCATGTTAACTTTCAATTTCAGTTTAAAACTGTCATGTAATTTTCAGAATAGACATACATTTATGTCCATTGGGCCAATCCCTTTATGTGCATCCCAGTCGACTTAAATTTATATGACTTTTTCTAAGTGTGTATATCTTAGAAAAACTTTTCCCAGGCCTGGAAGGCCGTGTGTCATAGACAACGAACCCAGCTCGATGAACTGAACTTGCATGTGTGTGTGTGTCTAGTGTATGTGTGGAACGAAATTTCTAACTCTGTTTTCAAAGCAACTACTGAACCGATTTGAATGAAACAATGAAACAAACACCCAATGAAAGGTACTGTGATCCCCTACGAATTGTATTGAAATTGGTTGACTGGTTTCGAAGATGACTCCTGGGAAGTGGCCAATTTCTGACTTAGATCAAAACCCATCATGTGACACCTTAAATTACATGAGAATACGAAAATTAGTCCAATGGTGATGATATCAAAAGTCCAGATCCACATTGACAATATCCGGGTTGATGTTCCGGCTACTCGCGGGAAAGTGGCCAGATTCGGATTTGGATCAAAAACCCATCATGCGACACATCAAATAACATGAGAACTCAAACATAAGTGCAATGGTGATGTTATTAAGTTTAAAGGGCTACTAATGACCTCATCCGGGTTCGTATTTCTAGCCCTTCCAGGGAATAAGGGTAAGACCACACGATACGAGGATAAATTTACATGTAATGTGAGAGCGAATTCACTTTAGTTACCCCTTTTGCGATTTAGGCTAGTCACTGCACGGTCCTCCGGATCATCCAAAATATCTGAAGAGCTGTGTATCAAATTCGTTTTAGAGTGACGCGATTTTTACCATAAAGTTCTATCCAGTTGGAATCCGGAATCACTTATTGTGTTGCAGCAGCACGGAAAGTGACCGCTGCAAGAGTTCTTTCACAGCGATTTGTTTACCTAGCGCCCATTTTCTGTGGTATAAATTCCACGGTGTTTTGTGCAGTGAGTCAAAAGTTATTCCAGATGGAAGCCGAGAGAAGAGAAAAAAAATCTGTACACCCACGTTGATAATCCATCGTGGTCCGCAATAAAAACCGAAAAAACGTTGAAAATCGCAAAATCAACCCTGTATGATGTGCTCAAACGTTTCAGGGAGCAAAAGAGCGTGGATCGAGTACCTCAAGGTAAGCGTCGTAGTGGAACATATGACCGCAAGCTGAACCAGAAGGTGTTGAGAACCGTCAGAGCAAACCCTGGACTATCAGATAATGAAATCGCACAAAAAATACGCTGCTGCTCGCAGTACCGTTCGAAGAATTCGTTTGCGAGCAGGATATCGTTCTTATCGAGCCAGCAAGCAACCAAACAGAACGTTGAAGCAAAGTTTCGCCACCAAAACTCGAGCTCGGAAATTGTACCAGCAGGTTTTGACCAAGGATTCCTGCTCATCGACGAAGAAACCTACGTCAAAATGGATTTTGACCAAAAATTTTACATCGTGACGGCACGAGGAGATGTTCCTGCGAAGTTTAAGTTTGCTTTTATGGACAAATTTGCCAAAAAAAAACTGATGATCTGGCAAGGGATATGCATCTGCGGAGCAAAGACCAAAGTGTTCGTGACGAATAAGACGATAGATTCGAAGCTGTACAAGGAAGACTGCCTCAAAAACCGCGTACTACCTTTCATTAAAGCCCATAAAGGTCCCGTGAAGTTTTGGCCAGATTTGGCGAGTTGCCACTACAGCCGGGAAGTCATCCAGTGGTACCGCGATAATAACGTAGATTTCATCGATAAAAACATAAATCCACCCAACTGCCCGCAGTTCCAGCCCATCGAGAGATTTTGGGCAATATTGAAGCGGACGCTTAAGAAAGGTGGAAAAACGGCTCGAGACGCGACTCAGATGACCAAAATGTGGAACAAATATGCCAAGGAAGTTGACTCCGGAGGTGTGCAGCGTTTGATGGGAGGAATAAAGAAGAAAATGCGAATTTTCATTAGAAACGAAGAGAAATGATTCGTATTGATATTGTTTCCCCTTAAAGTACAGTGAATTACCTTTGTTTTGATGTATTAAACTTATTTGTACGTCAATCCGTTACCGAGATGCAGATGATTTTATTATTCCGGATTCTAAATGGACATAGCTTTACATTTTGACAAAGAAAAAATATAGATTGCTTGGGAAACCGATTCCTGGTTCAAGGCCCGAGATGCCTAAGGCGAATCGGTCCCAAGTTCTAGCTCCTTGGAAAAATGCACTGGCACTTCGCATCATTGAAGTGGTAGATTTCAGTTATTGTTGTCATTCCAAATTCAAATTCGTTTTAAATTCATTTCACCATGTTTTCTGCGTCACAGAAAGCATGATGATGAATTTTTGATATTGTTTATCTTACAGAAGCTGATATTTCAAACCCGGAAATGCGATCTCAAGTAAAATTGCTAAGACCATACTGCTTTATTAAGTTTTATTAAAGTTTTATGAAAGCCACTTGAAATCAATTTGGTTTTATTATGGCACCAAGAGCTGCCAATAGGCTCCATATTTTAGTCAGGTTTATGAGAACCTACACAGCTTGTTTACAACAATCTTAAATCCTTGTTTCTAAAATTCCATTTCCTCCTATCAAAGGTTTTATTTCGACTTTATGAATTCGTGAAATGCCGCTTTAGGACTCATTGATATTATCTTATTGTGGTCAGTTGAAAAAGCATTTCAAACCCATTTTGCCTCCAATAAATGCATCAAACGGCAAATTTGCATTGAAGGAAGTCACCATAAGACCAAATAGTTTTATAATAGTCATTGCGAAGAAAAATTGGTTTTATGGCAAAACTGTGCTTTTTTCCAATCGCCATATTGAAATATAAGAAATAATTGAAATGTGGAAAAATAAACGCATCAAACTTTCAATGGCATGCAAATAAACTGCAGATCGGAGACTAATTTCGGCATTCTTTTAGATAATCTCATCCAATTCCAAGCACTTTCCAGGAAATTCATGATTAATTTATCGAATATATTTGTTTTAATTTGATTTATGTTGTTGTAAATTCGCATAATTTCCGAGGCGCATTAATGTCCGGTTCTTATCGTGTCATTATTCACCATAAAAATAAATGTGCATATAATTTTGAGCATAATACGCTGTGAAATACACATTTTGTTTTGGATAGTTTGCTAACAAACAAAATTTCCTGCAACACTAGACCTTTTTTTTACTGCTTAATGAATCAGAAGAGCAGAGAATTGAACAAAGTAGAACAACAAAAACCAACCTCGATTTCACAGTGAAGTTTGACAGCTGTGGCCATCTGGCCACATTCTGGTTTTCATGGCAGCCAATAGGTTTTATGAAGGTTCTCAAGTGGTCATAACATCTTTCAGTAGAACAATTTCGAAATCTTTATGTTCTCACAAAGGTTATATTAACTTGTTTTCACAACCGTCTATAGAGTGGGCCATTTTGTACAAATTTCGGCTTTTAAGAAGCATAGCAGAGGTGCTGGTAGACAAAACAGTTTTGAATGTAGTTTTATCAACAAAGCCGGGAGGAGTGCTGTACGGCTGAAATAAAACTAAAATTGTTACTTGGGAGCCCTTCATGTCTCCGATCAAAAGTCGATTTTCCAAAACGATTCGATTTTTAAAACCCTTCTTTTGTAAGATTATAACAATCATTATAATGACTGAACGTAAAATCGTCTGAATTTTCTTAGTTGAAATTTACAAGAAAACTGTAGTCGCCAGCCAGATAATAAAAACTGGACATTTCTATTATTGATTTTTATAACAAGATTTATTTTTACTATAACTCATTATTTTTCATTTTCTTTCATCTTAAATTTTTTTAAATCGGTTCAGTAGTTCAAAAGTTATAGTTATTCAAAAAATATATATTGTATAAAATTTCGTTTTTTGGACCACCCTAAAAATGGGTAACCCTAATGACAAAATGAAAAATTGGAATCATTTATTTTTCGCAAAGGAACAAATTTACCAAATATTGCGAACTTTTATGATCCACTGCATCTATTTGGTATGGAAATTTTACTTATTTATGAAATGGCCGCTCCGAGCCATAAATTGTTCCCCACATCGCTTTACTTCTTACATTTTATTTACAAATGGTTTTGAAAAAAATTGTATTGCTTTCGGACTAGACTAATGAGTTTTCCATTTTATCGGATGTTCCGGATATTCCAGAGGACCATTAGGTGGCCATATCTCAGAAGTGTTTCTTAATATGACAATTTAGATAGCATATTTGAAAACAGTGGCGCAAAATTACTTGTTAGCAGATAACTTAGCTATGTGAAATCCATTTTTAGACTTTTTTCCGCCTTTTGTACGGAATGGAATCATTGTGCGCCACTTTTTAGCAACAACCAACTAAACCATCGCCTGTTTGGCTAAAGGCTGCTCGAAAATTTGCCCTCCACAGTGCTAACTGACCTAAACCCAATAATAAACTAACCTAATCTACTTAATCCACTATGTAAAACTAGGAACTACAATATGTGTACACATGGTCGGTCAGCTGTTAATAATATTTTGTTTGTTGGTTGTCCAACGTGCTTGGACATTTACTCCGGGACGCGACGTTTAAAACAATTCCATATTGCGCCGGTGCGTGGTAGTGGAAATTTTGATGAGCGCATGAGAAACTTCAGTTAAACAAACTCTTCAGTTGAGAAAATGGATTTGTTCGTCCTGAAAAGGACGGGTTTTAGTTTTAGGAACATGGTTCGCGATTGAACTTAGACTTTCTTCTCAGTCTTCTTGTGCAGCAGGACGTCCTGAAAAGGACAACACCTTGCGAAATGGTCACACCGGAGAGAAGGTTCATCAGCTCCTCGCCGTTGCGGATGGTCAGCTGCATGTGTCGTGGGAGGATTCTGGTCTACTTGTTGTCGCGTGCGGCGTTTCCTACCAACTCGAGGACTTCAGCCGCCAGGTATTTCATCACCACAGTGAGGTAGACGGGGGCACCGGTACCAACGCGCTCGGTGTAGTGACCTTGCAGAGCAGACGGTGAATGCGACCGAGTGGGAACTGCAATCCGACTGCAAATTTGGCAGGCGACTGTGCAGGATGAATTGACGGAACCCAGCCGAACGCTGAAACAACATCTTCGAGATTCCCCCGAAAGACTGAAGCAAAATACTAACGTGTCCCTCTTGAATATCTTTTATTGATGCATAGGAGACGTTCCGTACCTCAATTTGAAGTCTGTGATAGGAGAATACTGTGCATTTAGAAAATTTACTCTGAAATATCGGCATAATAAGACATCACCTTATATTTGCGTAATTTTAAATAGTTTAATGTTGAAAATTAATACTTTTCATTATTGGAATCGACACGTAGAAATATTTCCGATCGATTGAGGCAAACATAGAGAAAATGTTTGGAAAAGCGACTGAAATATTAACGCTCAAAACCTGACCGCATTTCGGTCGCAATAGATATTTATTTAAATTGTACCCCAGAATAGAAAACAAAGACGTAGTAGGGAGGTCTACTGTATCAATGTCAACAAGTAAGCCCATTCAGACGCATCAAAATGCCTCCAAGTATCGCAACATCAAAGTCGATTGCCACCGCTTCATTTCCGTCGGATCACATTGCACGCGTCGATTCACGATCGACATAAGGCGAAAGTGAATGACGACGCTATGCCCTATTCGCCATCACTTGTAATCACTTGATCTTGGCTAATGGATTGTAAATTGGCACTGAAAGTTAAATTAATCCTCTGTTCATAGGGCAACTCAACATCTGAGATGTTGCAAGATGCGCTCCCCTGGCGCCATTGCGAGTCGCCGTTTTGTGCGCATCGTTTGAACGATCGGATGCGCTCTACGATTCAAGGACTGGATGCCGATTCATATCATCAATAACGATCGCATGCGCGTTCGCTTTGCAAAAAATAAAAAGTGAAATCATTAAAATCCACCCAAAGACCCGGCCCATCAGCTCGCCGAGCTGGAGATAATTATTTTGGTTTTCTGCGAACGAAATAATAAGAAAAATGCTGTAATCTGAGCAAAAGTGGGAAATTGAACTGCTCATTTATAACGGGGTAGCGAAATGAAAGGGAAATCACTGAACAGCAGTTGTTATGAAAATGAAAATGATGAAAATTGAAAGGTGAGCTCTGAGGTAGTTTCAACAAGGGCCGATGCAACTGACTTGCCAATTTACGATAATTGTAAAACAAAGCAGATCAGACAAAACAGAGCGATTCGCGCTGTACGCTGAAGATTGAGTTGAACCTGGTCATTGCCATTATCCACCACGTTGCTACGTATATGCGTTCAGGTAATTATGGGTTGGGGCACTCATCTACCTAAAAAAAAAGAACCAGCACTTGTCTAGGGATCGCAAAAAATAGGGAGAAGATCTTAAGTAGTCTTTATACACGCTTTGTAACAAGAGGATTAAAATGTTAAAGAGTATCAACAACATTTTCGTAGCTTCTTGTTTCTGCTCTTTGTGTAAAACAACATGCTCTCGGTATAAGAGTTACGCCGGTTGATAAAAGTCGGGATTGAGTATTTTTCTTTTCCACGCTTCCAGTTTTTCGACGTTTACAATCCAGAACAGAGTACGGGTTGGTGTGCGCCTTCCCAGAGCATAGAAGCGCATAGAACAACAAACAACATTGCCCAGGCCAGAGCTAGGGAAAACCATGCATAGTCATGAAAGAAAGCGCTAAAAACTCTCAACAACAAAGTATGCGAGTAAGATTTGGTGTTTATTTACTTGCTCCTCCTCGGCTCGTTCCCCCTTCCATTCGTTCGGTCGTCGGTTTGTTTATATTGCTTTCAACGCGCTCGGATCTGCCAGAACCGAATGCAGTGTGAGGCTGCTCTTGATCTTGGACTGCTTTCAACCTATTCGTCGTTCCATTTCGTCATTAATAAATTATGTGAAATTATAAAATGTACAAATAAACAGATTTTTGGGGCTCCATCAGCAGCTTCCACAGACGGATTGTGTGTAGTGAAATGGCTGAAGGCGTCAACTTGGAATGGTAGAGGGACGGGAAGTTTCAAGACAGACGCTTGCTCCGAAATTAAATTCTGAACTCTATATGCAGTCACCACAGTATGGTGGGTCAGCTTGAAGCTATTATGCGTGTTAATCACTGCATCATTTGTGGGTGAAATAATTTAGAATTGTGGATAATTAGGTAAAGTTGAGTGATGGTTATTCTTCGATCACACCCCATTTTCAAAAATGTTAATACAATTGGAAAACACTAGTTTGAGCCCTCCCTTAGCTCAATCGGAAAAGGCGCAGCTACGAAGTAACAATATGCAGGAAGGGGCTGAGTTTGATGCCCGGTCTGCTCTAGGAATTTTTCGTCAAGGCAAACTTCTCGGCTGCCTGGGCATGGGGTATGACTATATTTGGAACAAAAGCACACAGTTTGAAACAAATATAGAATTTTCTGCGTGATCTTATGCACATAAAAGGAATGCCAGATTTGGCATAAATCTAGAGTGCCAGCCAAAACCGACTTTTCGAATTTCAAAAAACAGTAGCGCTCAAAAGTTTTGTCTCCCCAAAAGAAGTCTCCATGCAAAATTTGAACTCAATCGGACTTCGTTAAGTGACTTTTTTGACCCATCAAAAATTTCCCACCTTGCACGTTGCGCGCCTCTTCTTCTTGTACCTGTCGCTTCGTTTTCGAGAACCATTTTCACAGGGCTGTCGTTCGACATTCTTACGACATACCCAGCCCATCGTAGTCGACCGATTTTTGAGATGTGTAGGATGGGAGGTTCTTCCAGCAACTGGTGCGATTCGTGGTTTATTCGCCTCCTCCACGTTCCGTCTTCCATCTGCACTCCACCGTAAATCGTACGCAACACCTTCTGTTCAAAGACTACTAGCAACTCCACTAGCAATGTCCATGTTTCGTGGCCGTAGAGAACTACCGGTCTAATTAATGTCTTGTAGATGGTCAACTTTATGGTTCGGCGAACTCTGTTCGATCTTAGCGTCCTTCGGAGTCCAAAGTAGGCACGATTGCCAGTCATAATGCGCCTTTGTATCTCTCTGCTGGTGTCGTTATCGGCGGTCATCAATGAGCCCAGATACACGAATTCGTCTACTATTTCGATTTCATCACCGTCGATGGTAGGAGGCTAACATTGTGAACTCGTGGTAGGAGGCTAACATTGGCTTCTTGTGAGCCTCTTCCCTTCATGTGTTTTGTTTTCAACGCATTAATCACAAGCACAATCCTACCAGCTTCAGCCTTAAGTCTGATGTACGTTTCCGCCATCGTCTCAAAGTTACGTGCTACGATATCAACGTCGTCGGCGAAACCAAAAAGTTGGACAGACTTCCTGAAGATCGTACCACTCGTGTCTATCCCAGCACTTCGAATCACACCTTCCAGTGCAATGTTAAACAACAAACACGACAATCCATCACCTTGCCGTAAACCGCTCCGAGATTCGAAGAGACTCGAGAGCGTCCCTGATACTCGGACGACACGCATTACTCGATCCATCGTTGCTTTGATCAACCGCGTGAGTTTTCCGGGAATCCATTCCATTACAGGTTTCATTTTTATTGTATTAACATTTGATCAGTGCTATTTCATTGGAGTGGTTTACTTGTTTCTATTGAGATGGTTCTTTTAGGGGAAAAAAATTAAAAGAAATCCAATATTGTTGACATTTGATTTGTCAGGCTGGCTCACTCCTTTATCATCGTAAGACACCGTTAACACATTGAATGTGATATTTCATTTAGTCGATTTCTTCATTTTCCATTAGGATGGCCCTTTAGTTTGGAAATTAAAAACAAATAACGAGTATTTCCAGCAAATTTAACCAGGAACATTTTTCGTAAAGTTTGAAACCATGATTTCTCGCAAAACTTTCGTTCTCTTTCATATATTACTGTGTCATTATAATAATTTCAACCGATTTATATCCACTGATCGAAAGATCATGGTACGGGCATAATGTTCGACGAAAAATGTAGGGATAACTTAGTTATTAACAAAAGAGAATTGTTTACTAGAGAACCTCTCATTGTTAGATAGCTTCTTTTGAACAAGTTTTGCGCGATTTCCCAGAAAGTCGACCAGTTTCGATGTTTCATACATTTCTAAGACCTTTGGCATCGAAAAAAAATTGTTTATTGAGCACTACTGTTTTTTTCCCCCTTACATTGGATTGGCACCCTAGTCTATCTTCTATATATAGAAAAATGAATTTCTGTCTGTCTGTCTGTCTGTCTGAACCGTATAGACTTATAAAACTACTGAACCGATCAGCGTGAAATCATGTTTAGTGGGGTTTTTGGAGCCGGAGAAGGTTCTTATGATAGTTAGAAACCCATCCCTTATCTGGAAAGGGGGTTCCCATACAAATGAAAAACACATTTCTGCATAACTCGAGAACTATTCAAGCAAAGGAAACCAAATTAAGCATGTGAGGTCTACTTGAGGCAAAACATGTTTCTATGAGAGTTTGAGACCCCTCCCTTCTCTGGAAGGGGGGGGGGGTTCTCATACAAATGAATTAGAAGTTTCTGCATAACTCATGAACTAATCAAGCAAATGGAACCAAATTTGGGATATGAGGGTTTTTGAAGGCACGAAATGTTTCTACACATGGTTTTGAAGGAAATGATTGTATGGTGGTTTGAGACCCCTCACCCATGGAAGGGTAAATTTAAGCCAGATATCGCTGATATCAGGTCTATTGTAAGAAAGATTGTAAGCAATGTCGTTTGCTTTGGATTGCAATTAAACGAGGGGAAATTTTACGTGTCTGTTAAAATTCATTTTTTTCTGTGCATACATAATGAATAGTGGTACTTTGCATCGAAAACTGTCAATTTATATCTGTGGAAGTATATTAAGTATGAGCATGAACATGATTTATCACCCGAGGTTGCTACTCTGTTATTGGAAAACTAGGAAAATTGAAATTAACACTTCACTTGATCACTTTATAAAAAAAATAACACTAACAAACTGAACAAACTGAAACACTTTTTAATATTCTTTGCTTATTTCGTCAACCGGACGTAGACTAGTACATATCCAGTTGCAGTTGCAGACATTAATTTGATTTGGCAAGCCATATGAAGTTGTGGTCGAAAATCTAAAAGTTTCGTCTCTACCGGCACTATCAATAAGGATGTGTACGAGAAATAATGTCTGCAAAAGCGGTTGCAACCGTTTATCAGAAGCCACGACTCTCCAGCTCTGTTTTGGCCTGATTTGGCCTCTTGTCACTATGCGAAATCCGTCCTGGAATGGTATAAGGTACAAATACGTGCCAAAAACAGCCAATCCGCGAAACTTTCCAGAACTTCGCCCAATAGAGAAATGCTGGGCTCAAGTTAAGCGGAAACTCTTCGAAACTAAGAAGAAAACAAACGGCACCGATGATTTCAAGAGAAGGTGGAGAATCGTCACGGCGGGCGTATCTGAGAATACCGTACAGAACCTGATGGCGTGTGTACCACAGAAAGTTCGAGAGTTTTACAGAAAGAAGTATTAAAATCTTATTAAACTGTTTGTAATGTAGATATAACTCTATTATTGTGAAATAAACAATCGGTTTTGTTGAATTATGTGTAGATTTTTTTTTGCTGCTATTATTTTGGTGTCCGAAATTTAACGTGGACAGGCTTTATACAAGAATACAGTTTTTGTTAGCGTAAAGATAATTTGTAGCTATCATTTGGACACCAAATTAGTCTGTTGATAATTAAATCAAATAAATAGATGAATAAATAAACTTCAAACTGCAGCGGAATAAAATGCTCAGAATCATTAAGCCTTTTAAGATAAATAAATTCCCGAACCGGAGGGAGAAGTAGAAATCCAGTGCAAAAACTCGAGCACATAAACTGTACGACAGAATGGTGACAAAATTCATCTGTGTCGTAATGAACGATGGAACGTCAAAGCAGACTTCAAGCAGCTTCCTGGTCGTGAGTTTAATACCACATTACAACGTTACAACGCTGAAGATTACTTTGAGACTAAGCTCGAAGTTCAAAGTTCGCTAAAAGGTATATGGTGAGGCAGACTTATGCAGTTGTGGATTGAAGAGCAAAGTCTTCATAACTACGTGGAAAATAAATCAGCAAGTGTATGTCAAAGAGTCATCTTAATAAATAAAATACATACATACAGGGTAGGCCCTAATAAGTGACGCAGTATTTTGTTTCAGTGTGGAATTCTTCTAGCCATCTGGTTGCCAGCAAATTAAAGAGGGACTGATTAATATCCAAACAAACTAGTGTTCGCTAGATTCCGTCGACAGGAAGTGCCTAAGAAAAATATGGATTTCAAAAGACAACGGATTTTCCAGTTGCATTTGGCGGGAAAGCGTCCCAACCAGATACTGGCCGAGACCCGGAAGGAAGGAATATGCCGCACATTAATCGACCGGACGTTGAGAAGATGGAGGACGAGGGGAACCATCGATCCAAAGACAAAACCAGGTCGTCCTCGCAGTGTACGAACCAAACGGCTTGTAAAGGCGGTGCGTGACCGAATTCGCCGGAATCCTTGTAGTTCTTCATATAAACTGGCTCAGGATGTGGACGTCTCCAGGAAAACTATCAGATCAGTTCTCAAAGAGGATTTGAGATTGGTGCCGAAGAAGAAAAGAAAAAATCATGGACTTTCGGAGGCCAACAAGAAGAATAGAGTCATTCGTTGTCGCGAATTACTTCGTCGGCACGGCGATTCCATGATTGTGTTTTCGGGTGAGAAAAATTTCGTATTGCAGCTAAGTTTCAACGCTCAAATGACAAGGTCTATGCAGCGAGTATTCAGGATATCTCTCCTTCAATTCGCGCAGTTCAATTCCAAAATCATACTTCGGTCATGGTATGGGGAGCGATTTCTGCGGAAAGTCGTCTACCAATGCTTTTCATTGATAAGGGTGTAAAAATCAATGCAGCGTACTACGTAAAAGAGGTTCTAGAAAAGCAGTTGAAGAAGCATATTTCAACGATGTTCGGTAACCGCAAATGGATGTTTCAACAGGATTTTGCGCCGTCCCATCGAGCAAAGATTACCCAAGCATGGTGCACCAAGAATTTGCCAGACTTCATTCCTAAGGAATTATGGCCAGCTTCTTTGCCAGATGCAAATCCTCTGGATTTCTCTATTTGGGGAATCATGGAAGCTCACTTTCGAGATCTCAAACCAATGGGTATTGAAACATTCAAAGCTATCATACGGAAGATATGGGATGAAATGGAAAAATCAGGTGCGTGCCGCTTGTGATACCTTTCCAAAGAGACTAAGGGCAATAATTAAAGCTAAAGGCGATAGAATCGAAATGTAAATATGTAAACATAAACAATAATATATAAGAAACAGAATAACAAAGAAACATTTAAAATATTTGTCTATTCGTGGGAGATACAGTCTTTGTTTCATACGTCACTTATTTGGGCCTACCCTGTACATCCAAAAGCACACATGTTGTGTAATGTGTTGTCTGATTTGACGTCTTGTAATTATGAAAATAGCTCAAGAATGGTATGTGGAAAACAACGTCAACATTGTGCCGAAGGATTGCAATCTTTCAAACACCCCAGAACTTCAACCAATCGAAAGATACTGGGCAATCGTAAAGCGAAATCTTGGAAAATCAACCGGAAATACCAATAATGAGAAACATTTTACCAAGCAGTGGAAAATAAACTTCACATCAAGTGGTCGAGGAAACTGTAGATGGAATTAAAAGAAAAGATCGAGCATTCGGATAAAACAAGTCAATTTACCCTGCTATGATCAATTATCTCTGATTCTAAAATAAGTTGAAATCAATTTGAACTGTGAGTTTTTTTTTTTGGCTAGATTTTGCTGTGCGCGTACGTTTGCCAAAATTTGTATGTAAGTTATAACTTTGTAAATGAGATCAATTGTAAATAAACTTTCGGTAACCATTAATAAAATAAGGATAACAAGAAAAACATATTCAACAGTAATTTGAAGACCGAAAAATAGTAAGATAACGGTCACATAACGGTTAAGCCACCTTTCTCAACAAGATAGTATTAAACAGTAGCTGCTTCATTTGTATGATAGCAACCCCCCGCAGAGGGAATTACCATAGGAAAATATTCTGTGCACGTTATAATTCAGCAACAACCGTGTCTCATTGGAACTGAGAAGCATTACGTAATTTCTTTTATTTTGACATTCGAGCAGTTGGAAGGAAACTTTTAGACCTACCTAAATCAGGATTGTACGAGGTCTCGGTTCGATCAAAATTTTAGATGAAATCATCTTCCTTGTTCGGTCAATCTTCCAATGATATGTGAAGTTCTGAACCAATTAGTTTGGATTGTATGGACTTTTACACAAACCTGAGTAAACTTTCAGAAAGTAATCAAAAGCTGAAAAGTATTCCAATTGTTTGATGGAAATATTTTTTGAACCATAGATCACGTGTAAGGCCCTGAAACTGTTAACAAGTGACTCATTTCCTTTGTCCTAGTAGAGCAATACGCTGCGTCCCAATCCTTGCGGTAGCAAGCGTCAGCATGAATAACTATCAACACATACAACTGTTGATAAATTTTTCGACAACCAAGCAAACGCATCTCCAATACTAGATTGACTCATCCGTTTCAACAGGAGTGCTAATATTCAATAAATGAAAAAAAAATAAACCGCTCATCCCTCAAATCTCACCGTTCACATTCAACAATCGAACACTAATACCACGGGTAGGGTAGAAAATATTGCACCTTTCGCACATAAATTGTAAAATCACAACAATCACCGCACAGCCAGTTGGTCTGCGAAGGTCAATTCGGCACTCGACGGGAGATCTCCCCTTGAAGCGGCTTAAAATGAAAATAACTTACAAATCACCCCCGAAAAAAAAGAACGAACGACCGGCTTTCACAATGAACGGCTGATCCCCGCTGTGCGAGGTCCGATAAGTGGCTTTGCAGATTCCCTACCGCTTCTCTCTCGGAAGCTGCCAGCATGCAATCAATCTCGTCATATGGAACAAGACAAAATCGAACAGCTCACACACATGAACCGAAACAGAGTAATAAATCGATGAGGAAATGAATCTTTGCCGTGAAGGTGCCAATGTTTTGAATGCATAACATTTCCACTTTGCCACCTGAAAAATGACCCATTTTCAAAAAATACGCATGACCCTTTACCAACGACCGCGAAGTCGTGATCGCAACCGTCATAAACAAGATTTCACTTTTCTCTTCCCGCTCGGTCGCTTCCGTCTAAATGCTATAACTACATCCAAGTAATCCATTCTGGTGGTCTTGACTTTGACCGCTTGCGGGTCCCTCAAGCCGTTTCATATTGAAAGCAGTATCATAATAATAATAAAAAAAAGAACTACAGAGACAAAGACAGACCAAAAGGTCACGATTGCCCTAACTAGTTCGAAGGCATCAAACGTGGGGACACGGCGACGATGGGTGCCTTTCTTCCATTCTTCAAGAAGGTAGGCAATAAATTTCTGGAAAACAAGTGCAGCATTAAGCACTACTTACCGCGGCCGGCCTTAGGGAACAAGAAGAACCGAACGGAGATAAATCGATCCTTTTAGGGAAATTAAAGCCAAACAGCGACACCGCAGTTCCATCCGAAGTGAACCATTTCCCGGCACTTACTTGATTATGGATCGTTGAAAGGAATCTTTATTTATTGCCCGCTCTAGGTTTTACGGTTCAGCTGCGCGGGAAGGGGCTTGAACTTGGAATAAGTGGGTGCGAAGAATCGGTTGTTTAGGATTAGAAATAGAGCGATTATGGGATGAGTTGTAATGAGATTGTTTTCAAGCGGAATCCATTTAAATTTGGAGAGGAATTCGGAGGGGAGCAAACCTGTTTCCGATGATTTATTGCCCATTGAGAGGTGTACCGAATGGGTGTTTCGTTCCGGGAATGGGCAAGCGATGGCTTCGTATGACTCACCTGTAAAGAAAAGGAGAAAAAGTTAGTCTAAGCGGTGGAATATTGACTTTTATGTTTGAGGGTAGGTCAAGTTTTTGTGGTATGGGACCAAAACAAAGGTTTTTGTTTTGGTTATTTACGTTTGAATGTGAAGCATAGATGATGTAAAAAAACCTAACAAAAAAGACGAATATACTCTATGGTTCTAGAAGAAAATGTTCAGTTCTTTCGTTTACTTCATTCCATCCTTGAATCAATAATCATTAAACAAAACGAACGCAAATTGGTACCCTGAGGGCACAGTTTCGCGAAATTATACGATAATGACCCCCAGGAGAAACTGCAGTCAGCAGCTCTCATTGATATGCGTTGTCAAAGGCGTAGCACGAGAGGGCAGGATGATGCATTGGATTTCTCCCTAGTTCAATGAGAAAGGATTGTGTTGATGTTGGATTACATCCTTCGGCAACATATGGCAACAAATTGGAAAAACTAAAAACCAAAAATCATTAATTTGTCGTTAGATTTTCTCAATTTTGTGTCAACCGATTGGAATATTTCTAGCAGTCGGTTGCCGTATTAAAAAAAAAAATAGTGTTTATAATTAAAGTATTAACAAGTTACAGGTAAATTCATGTCTCATAATTGTAAAAATTGATGACCCCAATTGATATTTCATGACTGCTTCTAACACAGACTTCGCTTATTAAGCACCTATCGTGTTTGGACCTGATGGAAAACTTGTTAACGTTTGCATTTAAAAAATGGACAAAAATTGAATATTTTTCATGGGTTTACCTTCACCCGCACTGACGAAACTACCCATGTACCCATGCACAGATTTATCTAGATTGACACAGATTTTTTTTCATATTTTTTATACAAATATCTGTATGCAAAGATTACAGATTTTTGAGATAAACCAAGATTCTTAAGATTTTTGGCAATGGCAGTTTTTCAAAACTTTCTGGTGATAAAATTTTTGGGGGAATCCCTGAACTTGTGAAGTTTTAGAGTTCTAAAGGAATCCTTGGAAGACACCTCAGGGAACTACACAAAAGTTATAAAGCAATTCCTGAAGTGATTCTTGGAAAAAATCTTGCTTTATTGAAGAAATCTAAGAAGAATTTTTTGCATGAGTTCCATAATCTCATATATTTAATTCTTAATTTTCATAATTTCACAAGTGGTTTTTGCAGAATTATTTTTAAAAACATTTCTAGGATGTCTGCAAGGATTCTTACGTATAGTTATCCAGAAATAATTTCAACAATGTCTCAATGGTTTGCTCCAGAAATTTTGGTTGTATTTCCTGCAGGGACTTCTACAAAAATACTGTTCATCCAATTAAGAAGTATTTTCATGTATTTACACAGAGGAATTTCATGAAGTAAGATCTCGATGGTATTATTGTTATTCGAAGCATGGTTATGTTGAACGTGGTTTTTGTTGCCTGTAATATAATCTTGAAGTGCGAAAACCTATACAAATATTGTGCAATTGTAAAAAATTCTTGTGGGTATTGTATCAGTTGGAGCATAGGTAATGGTGGGTTCTGGCCGATTCGTCAAGAAACTGCTGCAACGTGACTGTCCTTATTTGATAATTATCAAATTATCAAATTGTTTGCCACTCTTTGGCTTTTCGCTCAAGCTATGCATGCAAAAAGCTGTCATTGTACAGGGAACAGTCCCTGCCCCAATCGATTCAAGGAATTCCAAATGACACAAATTTTCTTGGAATTGAAGCCTTTGAAAGTCTACATTCATCTACCACCAGGTGGCAGTCGTTAGAGTCAGTCAGAATTTGGAACGGTTTTGCAATCCAACTGTGACAAAGATGACCTGATGACGCAGCCACTTCTCCACTTCTTGAGCTACACATTGCCCCTTATCAACAAAGCGAATCGTATCTTCCAGTCAGAAGCTCCGGAATTCCCGAACAAGTGCAATTAGATAAAGTCTCGCTCATAGCTCTCCTTGCAAATATTTGTGAAGATAATTACCTAAAACACCTGCCGGATTTAGGATTGCTTTTGAGAAACGCGGTTTTAGCATGGGAAGTGTTTGGATCCGGAACTATCGGTGATACCAGGAAGGAGGCTTTCTACTTGATCTATACCGGAAGAGTAAGCAATTCATTAAACGCTTTGATCTTAACGATCTTGACTACTGCATTGAGCGTTGACCACATGAAGTTGCACACTTTGAAGGAGTTCAACGCGATTATTGATTAATATTCGAAAATCTTTAATAGCGTTAAGGAACAGGCCATCGAAAATTAGTTTCATGAGCTGAGGATGGCAATTATTTGCAAAGACATTGAGGTGGAAGAATCAGATGAATTGGACACTTGTTGGAGAGAACTGCTGTTTTAAACGAGCAGATGGGAAGCTGGCTTTTCCCTTGCTAAGAAAGTTCATTGCGAACTTTCTACTAATTCCGCATTCTTCGGCCACGGTAGAGCGAGTTTTCTCGCAGTACATTCTGAATAGGTTCAAAATCCGGAACCGCCTGAGTACGGAGACCATGGATTCCATCCTACGATCCAAGTGTTACATGAAAGCGAAAAAAAGTAGTTGATTAGCTAACATTACCATCACAACTAAAATCTAAATTCAACAAATATATGTACACACGGCATAACAATGATTGATTTTGAATTCCGTTCCGATTTTGTTCACGTATCCTTGAACTTTTAGTGATCAAAACAAACACCTCATGATTCATTATCATGTCAATACTGGCCTTTCAGAAGGGCATAATGTTCTGTCCAGTTAGAATCCGGAATCACTTATTGTGTTGCAGCGGCACGGAAAGTGACCGCCGCAAGAATTCTTTTACAGCGGTTTGTTAACCTAGCCGCCCATTTTCTGTGGTATAAATGTCACGGTCTTTCGTGCAGTGAGTCAAAAGTGAATCCAGATGGAAGCCGAGAGGAGAGAAAAAATTCTTCGCAACCACGTTGATCGACGATGAAATCTACGTCAAAATGGATTTCGGGCAGCTTCCTGGCCAAAAATTCTACATGGCGACGGCACGAGGAGATGTTCCTGCGAAGTTTAAGTTTACTTTTAAGGTCAAACTTGCCAAAAAAAAACTGATGATTTGGCAAGGGATGTGCAGCTGCGGAGCAAAGACCAAAGTGTTCGTGACGAATAAGGCGATGGACTCGAAGCTGTACAAGGAAGACTGCCTCACAAACCACGTACTACCTTTCATTAAAGCCCATAAAAGTCCCGTAAAGTTTTGGCCAGATTTGGCGAGTGGTACCGCGATAATAACGTAGATTTCATCGATAAAAACATAAATCCACCCACTGCCCGCAGCTCCGGCCCATCGAGAGATTTTGGGCAATAATGAAGCGGAAGCTTAAGAAAAGTAAAGAAACGGCTCGGGACGCGACTCAGATGACCAAAATGTGGAACAAATGTGCCAATGAAGTTGACTCCGGAGGTGTGCAGCGTTTGATGCGAGAAATAAAGAAGAAAGTGCGAATTTTCATAAGAAACGAAGAGAAATGATTCGTATTGATATTTTTTCCCCTTAAAGTACAGTGAATTACCTTTGTTGATGTAATAAACTTATTTGTACGTCAATCCGTTACCGAGATACAGATGATTTTCTTATTCCAGATTCTAAATAAACATAGCTTTAAGTGCATGTCCACCCTTAGCTCAGTCGGTAAAGGCGCAGCTACAAAGCAACACCATGCTGGAGGTGGCTGGGTTCGATTCCCGGTCTGGTCTAGGAATTTTTTGTTAAGGAAAATTTCTCGACTCTCTGGGCATAGGGTATGATTGTACTTGCCACACAATCATACTCATGCAAAAATGGTACTTGGCATCGAAAGCTCTTAATTAATAACTGTGGAAGTGCATTTAGAACACTAAGTGGAGAGCAAGCAATAAGTGAATTGTGAAAGCAATAAGCTTGAAATGCTAAAGAAGAAGAAGTTAAGTGCATTAATCGATTTCCCCGAACAACACGAATCTCTCGTAAACTGATCCGTTTTCCTATAGAAAGAGGATTTGTTTTGTTGTAGAGTGTTTTGTTGTAGGGAAACTGATAATTGCACTTAAGCTCTACTGAAAAGTCCGTTTTGTATCGAATAATCAAAATAAATGTATGTTGATGAGTATTATCTGTTTTATTTTCCATTCAACTCAATAGCAATTCTAAAATAGATGCGCATTAGCATTCAGGTTTCTACTTTTACAACACAAAGTTTGAAGCAAAGATTTTTGCCAAGATTTTCGGCAGTAAAACACAGACAAAAAAGATTTTTTGGCAAAAATTAAAGATGGGAATGAAAAATAATGTGGCAACCTTGCCCATGTAGCATCAATCTTTTTTTTTATTCCTTGTCGGGTATTTTCATCACTGCGACAAGTTTTTAGATCTGTTGTGATACATCCCCACTTTTCTTTGAGCTCTGGATCACCTTTTCGTGGTTCGTTACTGGGTATCAGGTCTTCCATTGACCTCTGGTCGGGTTTTTTTTTAATTTGGGAAACCATTATTTTTTTAAGTTCAGGGGGTTTTTTTTGTTTTTTTTTTTTTTTTTTTTTTTTTTAAAAGTGAAAATACCCCCAGAAGGTGGGAATAAGGTCTGTATCCACATTAATCCGGACACCTTCAAATCATTGTAATTTTTGAAATATTGCACGTAGGAATGAAATTTCACTGTGGTATAGCTGAGAGTCTATGATGAAAAAGACTATGATTGATGTTTACATTTCATGTTTAGTATTCAAGATGGCGACGAAAGAAAAACAAGTGCGCGAGCGAATTTTGTATGGGCGTACGGCAAATCCTGACTTGTCAATACGGGACCTTGCAAAAACATTGGATTTGTCTAAATCCACTGTTCACGATGTGCTCAAATCATTTTCGAAACGTTTGACAGTGGAGAGGAAACCGAGAAGTGACAAAAACATCGGACGCGCTGATCCTGTCATGGACCGAAAGGTGAAAAGGATATTAACGAAAAACCCAAATCTCTCCATTCGAACGGTGGCTCGTAAAATAGGGATGTCACCTGGTTTTGTCCAAAAATCAAAACAACGTTTGGGACTTAAGTCGTATAAAGTAAAAACAGTTCCAAATCGCAACGACAAACAGAACTTGGCAACAAAATCACGGGCTCGACGATTGTACTGCGAATATTTGACGGAGTTTTCATGCGTTGTTATGGACGATGAAACTTATGTCCTGGAGGATTTCAAGCAGCTTCCAGGGCTGGCTTTTTATTCTGCTATGGCCAGAAATGCTACAACTGAGCATTTCAGAACGAAGAAGGCCTCGAAATTTCCCAAAAAATACCTTGTGTGGCAAGCAATTTGCACGTGTGGAAAAAGAGTAAATCTTTCGTTACTACGTTACAATCAACAAGGATATTTATCAGACAGAGTGTCTGCAGAACCGATTGCTACCCTTCATCGAAAGTCACAAAGAAAAACCTTTGTTCTGGTCCGATTTGGCATCATGCCACTATGCTAAAACTGTGATGGAGTGGTACCAAGCAAATCAAGTGAACATTGTACCAAAAACCTCTAACCCGCCAAATTGCCCAGAGCTACGACCAATCGAGAGATATTGGGCTCTGATGAAGCGGAAGCTTTCTGGAAAGAAGCAAGGAATCAAAGACATCAAACACTTCCAGCAAATTTGGACAAAGACGGCTTCTACGATTTCTGAAGAGTCTGTACAAACCCTAATGGACGGAGTTAAGCGCAAAGTTCGAAAATTTAATGCAAATACCGAATAACTTTGTTTTGTCTTCACGAATTGTTAAAACACATTCCATGAATCTGAAATAAACAACTACGACGGAAATATAATGCGAAATTTATGTTTGATTCATGTTTTGAGGTGTCCGGATTATTGCGGATACAGACCTTAAGGAAAACATGGTAAGTCTTTATTTATGTGAATTCTCATTTTCAAGATTTGATGTTATACAGTTTAAAGTGTTTAGAACTAGGGTTCTGGTTCATGATCAGTAACGGAATCATTGTTTTCTTTGCAATGAATCCGGTTTTCACTGATAAAGGGCCGCCCCGTGCTCTCACTCCTCAAAGGGTTTAAAAGGCGGAAACTTTCATTAAAACTCGAATCATTGCCAACAGAACAAACAATGACAACTGTAACAACACCAAATACTTCATCATTTCGCTATAGTGATGAAGTAACTCCACAAACAAAGGATACAGGTTATACTACACAAGATCAAATTACTGGTCGCAGTGGTTTATGTCCCGAACATAGGAAAAAAACGATCTTCTCAACGATAAATTTGTTAATCCAAATTTCTTTCTTCGTATGTTTGAATCACTGCGATATTTGTGTTGGTTAAATCCCTTCTAATTTTATAAAAATCTTCCCTCCCCCCATTTCCAAACCCATGCTCACTGTAACGTCATACCACCCGAATGATTCTCGGAAATAACTTTCCTTCACTTCCTGGAACCGTGCAGCAGAACCCATAATCTGCAAATTGACAGTCATAAACGCCGTTGCGTGTTCTTAAACAATTCAGCCGCCAAACGCTGCAAAAACAGAACCTTCAAATCATAATTCCGCGAAAACTTTAACTGCAGTTTCGAACCACCACATCTGTTCGGTTCGTTCCGCAGGGTTGTAGTCGTGTCATTTCTTCCAACCAAAAGACATCAATTTTCTATACTGCACCAATCATCCGGGTCTTCCTAGTGCAGACATCTGGAAATTGTGTATTCGATTCGCTTCGCAGCGCTTGGTCACATACCGAACTACGGTCCGACCCGATCTGCCACTTGTTATTACTGGCACCGCAAACATATACCACACCACACAAATTGAGACGGGACTCGTTTCTTGTATGGCGAGGGTGAAAGTGGCTGTTCTGTGTTCTTCTGTGGCGCCGCCAGTCTGTTCCGGGAAGCCTTTCCTTTTTCCCAACAACCACTAGGGAGACGCCGACGACAACGGAGCAGACCTTATCGCTGTAATTAGATCAACCCAAGAACCCCAATTTCGAATCCCACAGTCTAGCTAGACTTCTGGTCAGATCGGTTGCGAACTGCTCGAACATGACGGGAATCCCAACGCGTTTTTATAAATATCGTATGTGTGGAAGAAACTCCAACCGATTTCGCTTTCAACTGGAACGTCTTCTACATTCCATGAAGCATCCGCTCGACTACAATTACATGGCAAATAGTAATCCGTTCAAACATTGACCGAACATGCAGTGCTTTGAGCAAAATTATCGTTATTTTGAAAACGAAAGTGCTGAATTGGGCGAATAATTGCCGAAAACAATTTCATTTTCATCCCAAACAAGTCGGTAAGGTAAAATTGCTTCAATCTGCAACTGTTTGCACCGGCCGGCAGCGGTGGCGGCAGCGCGTTTCCCGTCTTCCTCGGAAACACCGCAAACATATGCATGTAATTATGATAATTAAGAAATGAAAATAACCACGAAACGGATGCCGGCGCAAAAAATCAAGAAAAGACTGAAATGCGGCCTATTCGAAGCGCGAATGTTTTTTTTTTGTTTTCCTGGGAGATGCACAAAAACGACGCATATGAGAAATGGCTGCTTAGCTCTGAAGCCAGCCAGCGTTACAAGCTAGCATTTCTCAAAATTTATAGGTCGGAACAAGGGACTCATTTCATGGGTTTGTTGAGATGCACTTGTTCTTGCTTACGTCGGAGGTATTTTTTTTTTTTGTCTCCTCGGGTAGAAAGGAACAACACCGCGAGCAAGTAGAAATTTTGATGCATTAGCGTCATAATTATGCGCCGTGTGGATTGTTATGCTTCTTCTTTTGTTTGTGCACGACTCGAGAGATCCTCGAGGCGACATAAATACGAATGAAAGCAGACAAGCGAGCGCGTACACAGTTTTTTGTTTTGAAAAATAAAATGTTACACTATGCAAGGTATGTGAAGTGCATTTTCGTGTGCTAAGTATAGTGAAATGTGATACGAAGTTGAAAAAAAGGTTATTTATATTTTTGCTATTTGAAGGTAAAAAGTGCATAATTAAAGATAAGAAACTTCTGAACATTCTCCTTCGCCTAAACGGAAAAATGAACATTAATATTAATACAGGTCGGACTCGATTATCCGAATTATATTATCATTTTTTTTTCACTCCGGATAATGGAATCCTCCGGATAATCGAATCACAAAAAAATCAAATCAGCAATCGAAGAAAGTTGAAATAGTATATTTTGTTTTGTTTTTATTATGCAGTAGCATCTTGACAAGTGAAAAAAAAATTATCCGGATAGAAAATAACCATTTCTATTACATACAATTCAACCTTTAGCTGCATTTTAGCAGCCATGGTAACTCAATACAACAAGTTTTGCTATTGTTTATGAAATGATTCATCCAAAAACATTGCTTTCTATTGTTACAGTTCGTAGTATGTATGCTCCAAAAGCATATTGTTGTGGTTCCTTAATCATATTTTGATGTTTTAAAACGTTACGCCTCGACGCGTCGTTACGCCCACACGTTATTGTGGAACGCTGTTCACACTGACACTTAGTTTGACAATCGTAGCAAACTGTGCAATTTTTTCTTGTTGCTGGGCAGTCGTGTTTCCATCTGTGGTGTTCAGAAAATTCAATTCCAAAAAATGGTGAAAGTTGCAGTGAAAGGAAACAGAAGCAGAATTGTTCTAACATTTGCTACAAAGGCAAACATTTTGCAAGATTTCGACAGAGGGTTAGCTATGATTGAAATAAGGCGGAAGTATAGCATCGCTGAATCGACTGCATACGACCTTAAAAAGAACAAGGCAAAAATCATGGAACAGATCGCACAGCGTCAACTTCGGATGGGTAAGCTTTTAGAAATTTATGTCTGTACATGTTCTCATATAACTGCGCCCCAAACTATCCGTCGTAAACAACGTACAGTACCGACGCCCGCCACGGTACAACCTAGGGCGGCTGAAGCAACCGGATGTCGCCACGGATTACGCGCAGAATATCGATGCAGCGTTGCCGGATGAGGATGTGCTCGACAAAGCCCCTCTCGAGGACTGCTGGAGGAATATCAAAGCAGCCATCAACGACGCAGCAGAGAACGTCGTCGGGTACGTTGAGCGGAGTCGAGGGAACGACTGGTTCGACGAAGAGTGCAGGGAGGTTTTGGAGGAGAAGAACGCAGCGCGGGCAATAATGCTACAGCACGGGACCCAGCAGAACGAGGAGCGTTATAAACGAAAGCAGAAGCAGCAGACCCGCCTATTCCAGGAAAAGAAACGCCGCCTGGAAGAAGCTGAGTGCGAGGCGATGGATCAGCTGTACCATTCCCAAGAAACACGGAAGTTTTATCAGAAGCTCAACACGTCCCGAAAAGGCTTTGTGTCGCGAGTCGAAATTTGTAGGGATAAAGATGGGGGCATTCTGGCCGACGGCCGTGAGGTGATCGAAAGGTGGAAGCAGCACTACGACGAACACCTGAATGGCGCAGAGGACGCGGGCGTTGAAGTCCAAGTCGGTGGAAGAAATGACTACGTCAGCACAGCAGAGGATGGGAACGAACCAGCTCCCACGCTGAGGGAAGTTAAGGATGCTATCCAACAACTCAAGAATAACAAAGCAGCTGGCAAAGATGGCATCGGAGCTGAACTCATCAAGATGGGCCCGGAAAGGCTGGCCATCTATCTGCATCGGCTGATAGTCCGAATCTGGGAAACAGAACAGCTACCGGAGGAGTGGAAGCAAGGGGTTATATGCCCTATCTACAAGAAAGGCGACAAGCTGGAGTGTGAGAACTACCGAGCGATCACAGTCCTAAACGCTGCCTACAAAGTGCTATCCCAGGTCATCTTCCGCCGGCTTTCACCAAAAGTAAATGAGTTCGTGGGAAGTTATCAGGCCGGTTTCATCGACGGGCGCTCGACGACGGACCAGATCTTTACTGTACGGCAAATCCTCCAAAAATGCCGCGAATACCAGGTCCCGACGCATCATCTGTTCATCGATTTCAAGGCGGCGTACGACAGTATCGACCACATAGAGCTATGGAAGATTATGGACGAGAACGGCTTTCCCGGGAAACGAACATTCCAGCTCGTTTGAATCACGCCGGGGACTACGTCAAGGTGATGGACTTTCGTGCCTGTTGTTCAACATTGCATAGTCATGCGAAGAGCCGGGCTCAACAACGGGGTACGGTTTCACTCGATCCGGTCAGTTCGTTTGTTTTGCGGATGACATGAACATTGTCGGCAGAAGATTTGAAACGGTGGCAGAAATGTACACTCGCCTAAAACGCGCAGCTGCGCAAGTCGGACTGGAGGTGAATGTGTCGGAAACAAAGTACATGCTAGCAGGAGGTACCGAGCGCGACAGGGACCGCCTAGGCAGCAGTGTTACGATAGACGGGGATACATTCGAGGTGGTGGAAGAATTCATCTACCTTGGATCCTTGCTTACGGCTGACAACAACAACAGCCGTGAAATCCGAAGACGCATCATCAGTGGAAGTCGTGCCTACTACGGGCTCCAGAAGAACTTGCGGTCAAGAAAGATTCACCCCGCACTAAATGTACCATGTACAAAACGCTGATAAGACCGGTTGTTCTCTACGGGCACGAGACGTGGACGATGCTCGAGGAGGACCTGCAAGCACTTGGTGTTTTCGAACGCCGGGTGCTTAGGACCATCTTTGGCGGCGTGCAGGATGATGGAGTGTGGCAGCGAAGATGGAACCACGAGCTCGCTGAACTCTACGGCGAACCCAGCATTCAGAAGGTCGCGAAGGCTGGAAGGATACGGTGGGCAGGGCATGTTGCGAGAATGCCGGACAACAACCCTGCAAAAATGGTGTTCGCCTCGAATCCGGCCGGTACAAGAAGGCGTGGGTCACAGCGAGCACGATGGGCGGACCAGGTGCAACAGGATCTGGCGAGTGTGGGTCGTCAACGAGGTTGGAGAGAGGCAGCCAAAGACCGAGTATATTGGCGAAATGTTGTAGATGAAGTCATATCGTAAAGGGTGTCCACGATGAAATTGCCACACTATGAAATTGCTCTAACTTTTTAACCGTTGGGTAGAATTTAATGAAAATTGGATTTAGTTCATAGTGCATTATTTACATCCTGCAAGTTTTAAAGTCCTGTGATCAAAACTCGCGGAAATGGAGTCGAAAGAACAGCTCGTGCGTGATAAAATCTTGCGCATTCATCACGAGAACAAGGATCTCTCGCA
This sequence comes from Aedes koreicus, assembly GCA_024533555.2. NCBI lineage: Eukaryota > Metazoa > Arthropoda > Insecta > Diptera > Culicidae > Aedes > Aedes koreicus. The sequence continues at coordinate 180,015 of JAHHFK020000064.1, forward strand.
TCGTTCCATCGCTAAAACGTTGGGAATCGCGAATTCCACGGTGTCGCGAGTGATTGAGCGGTTCGAGGAACGGTTGACCACCGATCGGAAGCCCAGAAGTGAAGGAAAAAGTATTCCGTACAACACCAAAAATCACAACCGCGTAGTTGGGGCCTTCAACCGAAATCCGAACGCCTCCGTTCGGGATGTGGATAAGAAGCTGCACCTAAGCCGAAGTTTTGTCCAGAAGGCCAAAACTAAGGCTGGGCTTCGAACGTTCAAGGTACAAAAGGCCCCTAATCGCGAAGAGAAGCAGAACAAGTCCGCCAAAACCCGTGCCAGGAAGTTGTACCTCAACATGCTGACGAAAGTTGAAGGCTGCATCATGGACGACGAAACATATGTGAAGGCCGACTTCAAACAGATCCCCGGCAACCTGTTTTTCACGGCCAAGGATAAGTTCAGCGTTCCGGAGCATGTCCGCACTCAGAAGATGTCCAAATTTGCGAAGAAATTCCTGGTTTGGCAAGCCATCTGCACGTGCGGGAAGCGGAGTGCACCTTTCGTGACCCAGGACACGATGAACGGACAGGTGTACATAAAAGAGTGCCTCCAGAAGCGGCTGCTTCCTCTCCTGAAGACCCACAACGTCCCAACAATCTTCTGGCCGGATTTGGCCTCATGCCACTACTCCAAGGACGTGCTGAAGTGGTATGCGGACAATAAGGTCAATTTCGTGCCGAAAATGTTCAACCCTCCCAACACTCCGGAGCTCCGCCCCATCGAGAAGTACTGGGCGATTATGAAGCAGCACCTTCTTAAAAGACCTAAGGTAGTGAAGACAGTCGAGGAACTGAAGAAAGTATGGGTTTACATGCAAAAAACGGTTGATTCACAGGTTGTGCAGAATCTTATGGCCAGGGTTAAGGCCAAGGTGCGGGCATTTGCGAATGGACTGTAAATAAAATACGAGTAAAATGGTAAAATGAAGTTTAATAGTTATTTCGCAATCCCTGAAAATTTGATGGCAATCGGATGAAAACTCGAATTTTGCGAATCAATTTTGTGTGTGGCAATTTCATCGTGGACACCCTTTATAAAGCTTGCTTCAGATAGAATTGGAACAAAAACAATTGCCTGTATTTCAGTTATTTATTATTGAATTCAAGATCTTTTTCTATACAAATGTAGCGTTTTCTTCATACTTTTAAGAAAAAATACGGATAAAATTATTCGTCACGGTTTCGAAGGAATTCTCGAATTTTTTCCTGTAACACGGCTCATTAGGCGGCGCACACCTTCTTCGTCCATCGTTTTAGCTATCTTATTCCACAAGGTCTTCATCTGATTGATGTCTTTGACAACCTTTCCCTTTGCCTTGAGTCTCCTCTTCATGATTGCCCAGTATTTCTCAATAGGGCGGAACTGGGGGCAGTTGGGTGGGTTAAGGTTTTTCGGAACAACCTGGACCCCTTTCTCTGCATACCATTCTTGAACGACTTTGCTGTAATGACAGCTTGCCAAATCTGGCCAAAACATTACGGGATGGTCGTGGGATCGAATGAACCGCAAAATTCGTTTTTGGAGACACTCTTTTTGGTATAGTTCCGACGTCATTGTCTTATTTGTAACGAAAACTTTCGTTTTTTTGCCACAGCTGCAAATGCCCTGCCAAATCATGAATTTTCGTGCAAATTTGTCGGCAAAAACAAATTTAAATTTGGCTGGAACATCCCCCCGAGCCGTTGCCAAGTAAAATTTTTGACCTGGGATTTGCCCGAAGTCAGCCTTGACATAGGTTTCATCGTCCATCAGAAGACACCCGTCGAACTTGGTCAGCACCGGTCGTATAGCTTCCGAGCACGGATTTTGGCCACACTATTCTGTTTTATGGTCCGATTTGGCTGTTTGCTAGCTCGATACGACTTGATTCCTTCCCGGAGTCGAGTTCTCCTCACGGTACTATGGGCAGCACCGCATTTTCTGGCCAAATCACGGTCCAACAGATTGGGATTCCTCTTAATCGTCTTCAAAATCTTACCACGCAGTTTCCGGTCGACAGTTCCACTCCGACGATTGGCTTGAGGCTTCCGAATCGTCGTCAATGTTTCCTTATACCGTTTGATAACGCGCCATACGGTATTTCTGGGCAATTTCAGCTGTTTAGCTAGCCTAGATGCAGACCACAATGGATTTTCCAAATAACTGTGCACAATTGTTTCCCTTCTTTCGGCTTCCATGTTGATTGTTTACAACGTACAGTCGATTTGCGGAATGTCATAAATACATACGTGAAGCTGACAAAATTCCCGACACGTGGGCGCCAAGAACTTCCAAATCCGTCCACCAGGAGCGCCACAATATGAGCAAAAGTTTGTTCCAATTCTAAATGAAGCAAGCCTTAACACAATTAGATATAAATGATAGCATATAAGGTTGGAATGTTAATTACTTAGCAGGAGCAACTAGATTAATATATGAATGTAAAATAATGCAAAATTTGGAATAAATAAAGGGAAAAAAAATGTGGTTTTGCGGTTTATGAACATGAATTATTTTGGTGGTATAATAGAATCAGATTATTTTAAAATGTAGACAAATCTATGCAAATGTGCTTCAGGGATCAGTTATCAAATTTCAACAACACTGTCAAATTGACTCCACCTGGCATTCATCCTTCCATTTCTAACTGGATTCGGTTACCCAAGTTTATTTGCAATTTATGGCTTCATCGAAAAACCGCATCCAATTCGTTGAACCACAACTTCCAATATGGAAAAAGGTTGAACAGCCTGCAGGCCAAACCAAAGCAAAATAATAAAAAACATAAACTGTCACCCAATAAAAACAAAATCGACTGACCAAACACAGGAACGACATATGTCGATGAATACCACCATCCGGTCGGACGCCAAGAATCTACCCCAAGTTGACTTGTTTGCCCGGTGCGTTATGAATTCATGTTTCCAGTTCGGCAGACAGTAAATTTCATCTACACCAGCAGTCGGCAAGGCATTCGGCACTTCTTCAATTTAGGTAAATCGTTTTCGTGTGCCATCTTCAACAGCAACGAAAAAAGGATCCCTTGAGCAAAAATAATACAAACAAATTGATGTTTAGGCAGCAGGCGAAACAAAAAAGTAGCAATAAAAGGGCGACAATATGACGCCACATCATTTCTTGTCTTTGAGTGTATATCGAATTCATCATTCGCGTCCCCTTCTCGATGTTGTTTTCGTTTGAAGTCGACCTACGATGTCATCCCTCCTTGCGAAAACAGAAGCAGACAAGCTGACATGCTCTCTGTCTTTTCCACCCCTAATCCCGCAAGGTGATACCGAAGCAGCAAAAGTTGAGAATGGAAAATCGCATTTCGTTCCGCCATCTAGTTATTTTTTCATGTAGTCTTCGGCGGAAATGAAAAATTATGTGAGAGCATGACATGAAACGTGCTGCGCTTCACGCAGGTAATAATCATCATCATGATGGAAATATCCATAATGATGTAGTAATTTTGAAGATTGTGGAGGGTGACAGTTTTGTAATTCTTTGAGCTACTCGTAAATTGCAACTTCGTTCCATGGTTTTTCCACCTCCAATAATCCTTAATGCAAGCTAATGAGCATTTGGTGACATTTGAAGTTTTAAAGCGAAACGAATTAAAAATCCAGTCAGGATCCTGCCCGGGAAATCACCGCTGGAGGATGACCGGACGTAATTATCTGGGGAGCAATAGCCTCCACCGGCAGTGAATTATGTACCTACGTGGGATGATTTACGGAGAACAAAGGGCAGGATTCCTCGGAGAATCTGAACTGGCAACAAAGGCCGGCGGGGTAGACAAAATTAAATGTTTTCCTATGCGTGCTTTCACTCGGCTCGTTGTGTTTAATTTAATTGAAAATTTCCCCCATCAAAACAGGGCTCGAAATCAAACAACATTCTAAACTCCCCTTTATAACCCACGCCCGACGCCCGTACGACGATGCTTGTGATAAGGGTAGAAATTCAAAGGGCCAACATATCATAGTTTACCCAATAAACAGAAAACTAAGGACCGAGGGCGAGGAGGGCGTGTTGCCCGCGATACCCATCAACGCGCAGCCAGCATCGACATTACTATGGAATGAGTGTAGAATTACATCGAATGAAATCAGAGATGCAAATCATGCTCCTTTCCTTTCATCGCCATCGGATCGCACTGCCAGTGCAGCAATACTTTAGCATTAAACCGTGAAAATTCCGGCAGCGTGTCGAATTTCCTGAGGTTTCCAATCATCGTGCATCAGCCGGATTTGAATCAAAGTAATGCATCGACGCCTGTTGAAATGTTGAGGCAACTCATGTTTGTTTGATGGTTTTAGGTTTCTTTAATAAATTGACGAGGAATTTGTTGTTTTGATACAGGAAGCCGAATACGAAAGGCTTCTTGATGAGGATTTTTTCGGATACAAACAATTCCATTTTGGAAGAATGAATTGAGGAATCATTGAATTCGATAAAAGGTCCAAAGTGCGTTAAGACATTTTCCCATGGACTTCGTTTGTTTCTAATAACTCAGTATACATTCCTTGATTTGTTTGGCAAATTGGCTGAAATGTGTATTATATATATACTCCTTACTACTATTATTTTTAATACACTGAAAATTAAATTTAGTTTATATACGGAAATCAAAGATAAGGCATTTTTTTTAATGAATCATTTAATACCTGGACACACTGTCTATTTTACTACAGCGCTTTTAGTAGTTGAATCTGAAATATTTTGAGAGCAGTTTGTTTTGAATTGTTAACGCTTTCAGTGCTAAATATTTCGACACGATTCATTTTGTTTCAAAGAAGTTATACATGATTGAAGCCTTAATTATGGACACCCACTTCGAAAATCCGAAGTGATCAGCTTCAAAAATCGCGAAGTCGTTGAAATTAACTGAGTGCAACGTTATCAAACATTTCCGCAAGCGGCATACTATGGGATCAAAGCAAGCGTCATTGTGGAACTAAAGGAGCCGCCACACGGCGCTTGAAATCTATGCTCTAGTTCACTATGAAATAGCCGTTATTGATATCTATTTCATAGTTCTATGAGATTCGCGAAACGGTTTTGGAAAAATGTGAGCTATGAAGTAATAGAAGCTATGTAAGGTCTGTATCCGCAATAATCCGGACACCTCAAAACATGAATCAAACATAAATTTCGCATTATATTTCCGTCGTAGTTGTTTATTTCAGATTCATGGGATGTGTTTTAACAATTCGTGAAGACAAAACATAGTTATTCGGTATTTGCATAAAATTTTCGAACTTTGCGCTTAAATCCGTCCATTAGGGTTTGTACAGACTCTTCAGAAATCGTAGAAGCCGTCTTTGTCCGAATTTGCTGGAAGTGTTTGATGTCTTTGATTCCTTGCTTCTTTCCAGAAAGCTTCCGCTTCATCAGAGCCCAATATCTCTCGATTGGTCGTAGCTCCGGGCAATTTGGCGGGTTTGAGGTTTTTGGTACAATGTTCACTTGATTTGCTTGGTACCACTCCATCACAGTTTTAGCATAGTGGCATGATGCTAAATCGGGCCAGAACGAAGGTTTTTTTTTTGTGACTTTTGATGAAGGGTAGCAATCGCTTCTGCAGACACTCTTTCTGATAGATCTCCTTGTTGATTGTGCCTGTAGTGACGAAAGATTTACTCTTTTTGCCACACGTGCAAATTGCTTACCACACAAGGTTTTTTTTTGGGGAAATTTCGATGCCTTTTTTGTTTAAAAAATGGGGGGGGGTTGGTGGAAAGGGAAAAAAAATTGAGGAAAAAACTCTAGAAATATGGGTATAAAAATTTAATATATTTGGAGGAATATGTCAAGTTTAAGACCATTTGTTTTTTTGGGGGGGTTTTAAAGGGGGGGGGAAAAAAGAAAAAGGATAGTGGGTAAAAAATGTGTTTTTTTTGTGGGTATTTTAGTTTTGTTTTTGTGAGATCGCAGCAAGCACTGCCCACGCACGGTTGGGTTCTGTGAGCTGTCAAGTTTTTGGCGTTTAGTCTGATCAGCAGAAAATAGTCGCAAAAGTATACAAGCAATTTTTTCAATTCTATATAGTAATCGCGGAGTATTTATTGCTCGAAACCTAAAGTTGTGGACTTCAGAAGAAAATCAAATATTAGAGGTGCGGCTCCACGAGAGAAGAAAATTATAGTGTTCTTTGAGTGTGAATTCAGGACCAAGGAGTGACGATTAATTATTCATTCTATGTTGGTGGGAATGAAGAAATAACAGCGAAAGATGAAGATAAAATTTGTCCCAGAATGAATGAGACAGGGTAAATTTTATGCTGCGCGCAGCTGCGGGGAATTAAATTTTCAACAACAACGGAGAGCAGCCGAAAAGCCAGCCAGTCAGCCATCAGATAAGTAAAATGGGCTATTAAATCAATATTCCTCCCCGTTCGATTCTCATCCGTCTTCGTCTCCGTTTCTCAGTCGTCGAACCTTGTTAGTGGTCGATCATAATGAGCAGGCTCCCTTAGACGGTCGCGCTCAGAGGCAAAGGGCTCAAACCCTTATATGCAATATGCGCTAGTATACCAAAACACCCAACCCAACCAACCCTGTATGGATGTGTGTCCCTGTTTATGCATGTGTGTATGTTTGTGTGTATGTGTTGTCTTTGTGTCGGCGCGCCCTTCTTTTCTTTTCAGAAAGCGAGTAATGGCGCTATAACCATAAGCCATAACAGGCTAGGACAAGAGTTAGTGCTCATGTCCCAACCGACTGACAAGCTCTCACGCAAGAAAAGGTACTATACTCTTGGCTTAGAGTCAAGATACCTGGATAGACTGGAAGTAAGAAACGCCTGCGTTCCAGGCCAGAAAAGTGGACAATAAAGAAGTGCATTAACTTTCTTAGCTTCGTCACTCCCAACGACCTACATTCATATAAATATACATTTGCTTTCTCGCCAAGGAAAGCCTCCCGCACAATCCCATCCAACTTCCAACTCCAGATGTCTATGAAGATAGCATGAGTTCTCAGCATCTTCTTAAGTAGACATCTAATCAACATTTCCATCCCATCCCTTGCTGATCATAAGGACCTGGCCAGGTGTTGTGCAAAGAGAACGCTGGATGAAGAGCCTGCCACACCCAAGGTAGCTCTTCTGGCGCTTCCAGGATTGTGTATGGTCGGAAAATGCTATGCTATGCTATCTTATGATTTGTCCTTGGAGCGGTCATTCCGGAACAGGATTCCGTATGGCTTCGATTGGCCATAAACATTTTTGGAAAAATTTTGGGGCAATGGGGGTAAAAATTTTTGTAATTTTTTTTATGTGGTTTTTTCTCATTTTTTTGTGTATTTGTGACGTTTTATGTGTTAGGGGTTCTTGGTAGTGTTTTTTGTGTGGGGGAGATTGCGGGTTTTTTTTTTTATTTTTGTGGGTGGCGCTCGGGGCTTGGGGGGTGGGGCGGGGGGGGGGGGGGGAAAAAAAATATTATACCCCAAAATGGTAATAATTTTTTTATTAATTTTTTTTATTTTTTTTATTTTTTGGTGGGTTTTTTTTTTTTTGTTTGGGGCGGGGGGGGCGAATTTGGGCAAATCATCAATTGCCCATAAAGCGTTGAGATATATCCTCATAGACTGCAGTGCCATCTCTGCGGCATGATGTGGAACTAATATGATAATGTCAAAAGACGACGAATGACACACTGAGAAATTTTGCCGAAGACGAAAACTCTCTATAACTACTCTGGACTGTTTTGCTCACACATTGAATTAACAACCTCTATCCATTTGTAGCAGATTCCCGGTGGCCAATGTTACTGGAACCATGTTTTTCCACCACTAATAAATTTTTATGACCATATTCTTTCAATATGAATATGAAATATAATTTTTATTTTCTTGACTTTTTCTACATAGTTTTTTGAAATAACGCGTTTTTTTTACGTCGTTTTTTTAAATAACGCGGTTTTTTTACGTCATTTTTTGAAATAACGCAGGTTTTTTTAAGCGGACCGCGTAAAAAAACCGCGAAAAAAAAAACTTCAGTGTACAAGGAAGTTCTTCACAGAAATTCAGGAAAGTTCTTTAAAGAACTTCAGGGAAGTTCTTCAGAGAATTTAGGGGATGTGTCAGAGAATTTCGAAGAAGTTCTTCAGAAAACTTCGGTGAAGTTCTTCGGGGAACTTCAGGGAATTCGTTTAGAGATCTTCAGATAAATTCGGGAAAATTATTCAGGGAATTTCAGGAATTTCTTCATTTCTTCGGAGAAATTTCTGGGAAATTCTTCACCGAAATTCAGGGAAGTTCATCGCAGAACGTCGGTGGAATTCTGCACAGAGCTTCGGGGAAGTTCTTCAGAGAACGTCAGGAAAGTTCTTCAGATATCTTCGGGGAAGTTCTTCAGAGAGCTTTTTGGAAGTTCTTCAAAGAAGCTCAGGGAAGTTTTCTGAGAAGGCCAGGGAAGTTCCCAGGGAAATCAGGTAAATTCGTTGCTTTGAGGTTTCAAAACAATTCGTACTGGCTCTAAGAACAGCAAAAATTAAATGTAATTAAAATGACTGCTTTATCTAAAACTAGCTGAACCCGGTGCGTGCGCTGCTACGCTTGCAACTAAATGAAGGAAAATTTCATATAACTGTCACGTTCCTGTTTTTTTTTTTTCGAAATGAGTTTTTTTCTTCTTGAATAAGCAGGGGTTCAAACTTCTATCAAAACATGCTTCTTACCCGAGAAATACACGGTTTGTGTTTAAGTAACCTGGATAATTCTCATTTTTGGTTGAAATTTGTGTTTCATTTGTATGGGAGCCCTCCCTTCCAGAGGGGGGTGGTTTCTCAAACCACCATACAATCATTGACTTCAAAACCCTCCACATGCCAAATTTGGTTCCATTTGCTTAATTAGTTCTCGAACCATCATACTGGGCTCATCGATTATAATAAAAATGTGAGTTTCATTTGTTCGAAGACCCCCCCCCCCAGAAAAGGAGGGGTCTTGAACTACCATAGAAACATTCTTGCCTTCAAAACCCCCCACATGCTAAATTTGATTCGATTTGCTTGATTAGGTCTCGGGTTATGATGAAATTTGTGTCTCATTTGTATGAGAGCGCCCCTTCCTGAGAGAGAAGGGGTCTCAAACAATCATAAGAACCTTCCCCAGCCCCAAAAACCCCTTCATATAAATTTTCACGTTGGTCGGTTCAGAACTTTCCGTGTCTATAAGGGTCTGACAGACAGAAATTCATTTTTATGTATATAGAAATCTAGCCTCCAAAAACGTCCATATGCTAAAAGTGGTTTCATTTACTTGATTTGTTCGCGAGTTATGCAGAAATTTGCTTTTTATTTGTAGGGGGAGCCCCCTCCCCTTCAAATGGGGAAGGGTATTGAACTGCTATAGAAACATTTCTTGCCTCCAAATACCTCCACCTGCCAAATGTGGTTCCATTTGCTTGATTAGTTCTCGAGTTATGCAGAAATTTTTGTTTCATTAGCATGAGAACCCCCCTCTTACAGAGGGCGGAGGGGTCTTGAGTTACTTTAGAAACATTTCTTGCCTTCAAAACCTCTACCTGCCAAATTTGGTTCCATTAACTTGATTAGTTCTAGAGTTATGCAGAAACTTGTGTATCATTTGTATGGGAGCCTCCCTTTATAGAGAGGGGAGGGGTCTCAAACTACCATAAAAACATTTCTTGTATGACACCCCCCCCCCTCCCTCCCCCTTACAGATGGCGTAGGAGTCTCAAACTTCCATGGAAACATTTCTCTCCTCCAAAAACCTCCACATCCCAAATTTGGTTCCATATGCTCGATTGGTTCTCGAGTTATGCACAAATTTGTGTTTCATTAGCATGAGAACCCCCCTCTTACAGAGGGCGGAGGGGTCTTGAGTTACTTTAGAAACATTTCTTGCCTTCAAAACCTCTACCTGCCAAATTTGGTTCCATTAACTTGATTAGTTCTAGAGTTATGCAGAAACTTGTGTTTCATTTGTATGGGAGCCTCCCTTTATAGAGAGGGGAGGGGTCTCAAACTACCATAAAAACATTTCTTGCCTCCAAAAACTTCCGCATGCTAAATTTGGGTTGGCTTGATCAGTTCTCGAGTTATACAGATATATGTATTTCATTTGTATGGGAGCCTCCCTTTCTAGAGAGGGGAGGGATCTCAAACTACCATAAAAACATTTCTTGCCTTCAAAAACTTCCGCATGCTAAATTTGGGTTTCTTTGCTTGATTAGTTCTCGAGTTGTGTAGAAATTTGTGTTTCATTTGTATGGGAGAGCCCCCTTTCCAGTGAAGGGAGGGGTCTCAAACCATCATAAGATTATTCTCCGGCCCTAAAAATCTCTGCATACAAAATTTCACGCCGATCGGTCCTTCCGCTCGCGAGTTAAATCGTGACAAAGGAAACCCCAACTCATTTTTATTATATAGATTCTTATATTATTCTCAAGAGGATTGGCTGCGGATTTCACGGGATTTTGAAGAAAAAAATGGCAATTTTCCAATTGTTTAGGCGCATTAGACGGAAAGCACGTTAGTATAAAAGCCCCTGCAAATAGCATCAGTGATTGTTTAAATTATAAAAAGCAGTTTACGTATGTCAACATAGGAGCCAAAGAAAGGATCAGTGATGGTGCGGTACTTGCCGATTGCTGTCCTGAGATGCCTGATTCTGCTCCGATAGCAAGTTGTATGGCCTGATTCTGCTCTTGAGACATTCTGAAAATTATTTTCTCTTCATAGGACTGCTCAAATTTGTTATTCAAGTTCCTTAAAGCCATCGAATATTTGTTATGCAAGGCAGTCTTCAGCCCATAACGTCTCCAGCAACGAGTTGGTCGAGTTACCCAAAATAGTGGCCCGATTTTTTGGTTTATTAAGCTCCGTGGGTTCGGACACGATTTCGACGAAGTTTGAGAGAAGCACCAAAATGCGCACTGCTGGCTTTGGCTTCGATCCCTTTCGATTTTAAAGTTTCAAAAAGGGGTGATTGTACGTTGGAGTCAGGGATCAAAACCAAAGGTTGAATATCGGAACTGGTAGAATCGTAATCTCCCTCTCAACGTTTTCATCTTGAAAATACTTAGTACTTAGCTAGGTATAAATATCCCCTGGTCTAGACTTTCTTAGGACGGGGAACTGCAAAACAGAATAATACACTCACTTTGAAGTATACATTTCCACAGGTGATCGGAATTAGATGGGTCCCACAACACCCGATGTTGCTCTCACAGCTCAATCAAGTAGAATTTCTTTTCCCTGTCCATTTTTGCTTTAAAAATACCGCGAGAACAAAAACTAGCAAAAAATTCAACCGAACTGTCAAAATGCTTCGACCAACAAACTATGAACTATTCCGTCAGGATGGAATAGTTCATAGTCTACTACTATTACATAGAACCTAGCGCTAGAGTGTACACACGACATCAGGCATGGTTCTATATTATAGCATCAAACTATCATTTGCAAGTCATAACTATGAGCTATCACAACATAGTTAAGGTGTTCCTATGAGCTATTACATAGTTCTCTAGCACATAGCTTACCATATACTAGAAATAGCCACCGTGTGGCGGCACCTTAAGGATCGAAAGTTGCGTTTGAAGGTGTTGAGAACGATTAGGGCAAACCCAGGGCTGTCGGATTATGATATTGCCAAGAAAGGCAACTTAAAGCAGTTAGAGCGCTATCAGAGGAATTCTTTCGCGTAAATAATTTCCATCTTCTCGGGACAGTAAGCATCCAAACAGGACACTGAAGCAGAGTCTAGTGGCCAAAAGACATGCGCGTCAAGTGCAAGTTTTTGCCGATGAGTTCCGAAGAATTATGGCAAGGTATTTGCAGTTGCTAACGAAAAACCCAGGTTCTCGTGACAAACAAGACTATGGATTCCAAAATGTACAAGCAAAAGTACCGAAAAAAACGTATTCTTCTGTACATTCAAGCTACAGGGTGAAACGGAAAAAACTTGGTCGGCTTAAATATGACGTCGTTTTTTAACCGTGCATTTAAAAAACTTGAACAACCCTCATTTTCTAAGTATCTGCGTACGAAATGTTGACTCTATTTTGTGTTTGCCATTTTCTATTTAGTTGTCAAAATGGAGTCGAAGCAAGAAGAGCAGCGTATCAAAATTTTGCACGCGCATAAGCAAAATCCAAATTATTCCCACGCCAACTTGGCAAAATCACTCAACATTGCCAAATCAACCATGACGAATGTTACAAAAGTATTCAAAGAACAAAGACGACTGCCAAGAAGCCGGGATCAGGAGGAAACTGAAACCAGGAAGCCGTAGAGACCGGTGCAATAGTGGCCCGCATTTTCAAACGAAATCCATTCCTTTATATCAGAGATATCGGAAACAAATTAAGAAAGTCCACACAACAGTGCATTGACACCAAATCAAGATGATAATCAAAACCCAAAAGCCAAAGGAAGAGCGCGTGAGTTGCACACGAGTTTCTTGACCAAGTTTGATTGCGTCGTAATGGACGACGAAACATACGTCAAAGCTGATTTCAAGCAGCTCCCAGGACAAGAGCTTTATACGGCTACTGGAGAAGGAAAGGTTCAAGTTAAGTTTTAGCAGAAACAAATGTCAAATTTCCCGAAAAAATACTTGTTTTGGCAGGCGATTTGCACCTGTGAGCTAAAAAACGATAGTTTCGTGATAACTGGCACTGTCAACAAAGATATTTATATGAAGGAATGCTCGCAAAAACGCTTCTTGCCTTTCTTGAAGGAACAGAGTTGTTCCATGCTGTTTTGGCCAGACCGTGCTTCTTGCTACTATGGAAAAACTATACAAATCGTACCAAAGGAGAAAAACCCTCCAAACTGCCTGAACTGCGCCCAATTGAAAAATATTGGGCAATCGTAAAGAAAAACTTCAAGAGAACTTAAAAAACAGTTGAAAGTGAAAAACAGCAAATTGGCAGAGGCAAATTGGCGTTCAACATCAAATAAGGTGGATATAACAGCGGTTCAAAACTCGATGGAAGGTGTGCAACGTAAAGCCCGACAGTTCGCATTTGGAAAATCAGAAGCCTGATCAAATATTTCTTCTGTGTTTTGTAGACGATGAATTTCAACAAGAAAAAAAGATTGATCATTTATATAATAAACTAATCAGAGTGCACTTAATCATGTTTGACCAATTTTTGACCGTTCAAACCCTTTATCGATGGACCTGTAATGTTTGGCCTGATTTGGCAAGCCGCCACTACAATGGAGAAGTGCAGCAGTGGTATCGAGACAACGGGGTGGATTTCTTCAAAAAGGACATCAATTCACCCAACTGCCCTCAATTTCACCCAATTGAGAAATATTGGGCAATTGTGAAACAGAAGTTGAATTTGAATTTGAAAGCTGACTAAAAGGAGTTCGTGGGACAAAACCAAGCGGGATTCATGGTGTCCACGCTACTATGGACCAGATTTTTACGATTCGGCAAGTGCTGCAGAAACATCGTGCCCACACATCATCTTTTCATCGATTTCAAATCGGCTTACGACACAATCGTTCGAGATCAGCCATGGAAGATCACGCACGAATATTAACTTTCAGAAGTCGTCCGAGTCTCTTGGAAACCCTCGAGTCCCCTCGAATCCGGGAGAGGTTAACGGCAAGGTGATGGATTGTCATGTATGCTATTTAACATTGCATTGAAGGATGTGATTCGAATAGCGTGTGGCAGGATCTTCAGGAAATCTGTCCAACTTTTTGGCTTCGCCACAACGTTGATATCGTAGCACGTAATTTTGAGACAATGGCGGAAACTTACTTCAGATTAAAGGCTAAAGCTAATAGGATTGGGCTTATGATTAATGCGTTGAAAACAAAGTACACGAAGGTAAGAGGCTCACGTGAAGACAGGGATGAAATCGAGGTGGTAGACGAATTCGTATTTTTAGACTCATTGCTGACCGCCGATAAAGACACCAGCATAGAAATACAAAGGCGCATTATGGCTCTTTAACTGCGGCCTTCAGACTGGGAACACTGTCATATTGCCGTCCAATTGCGTACCCAGAGGTTTTCGATGGGGTTGCAGTCAGGACTGCATGCCGGCCATTCAAGCAGTGGAATGTGGTTTACACCAAACCATGCCTTAGACTGTCTTTTGATATTATCATATTAGTTCCAAATTGTGCTGCAGAGATGGCGCTGCTGTCTATTTTTGCCAAATGAAGCTCTAGAGAGTTGCCGTCTTTGGCCAATTTGTTTGGAGTCTAAAATGTAGTCATTTGACATTATCATATTAGTTCCAGATGGCGCTGCAGTCTATCTTTGTCAAATGAAGCTTCAGAGAGTTGCCGTCTTCGGTATAGTTGTTGAGTATGCAAACTGTAGTTACTTGACATTATCAGATTTGCGTGTGATTTGCGCCAAAAAGATAGCGCTGCAGTCTATCGTTGCCAACTGAGGCTGAGAGTTGCCGTCTTCAACAAAGTTGTTGGGAATGGAAAATGAAGACAATTGAAATAATCACATTTGTTCCAGATCGTACCGTTCGATTTTTAATTGAAACGGGTTTTCAGTGTAAGAATCGCAAAAAATCAAAGCAACCAAAATCGAACGACTCTCAAGATTAATTTGGAAAAGATAGACTGCAGCGTCATCTGTGTGGTAAGGCATGAAACAAATATGATTAAGTCGAAAGACCTCTCTCATCAGATCTAACCCCCATTTTATATTTTTTTCTTTGAAGGACAATGAATTTCGTATAAAGTTAACGTTTATATTTTTTCTATGCCCTCATCATTTTGTTACAAATTTTTGAAAACTGGAATTTGTTCTACGTTTGGCTTCATAAAATCCCCTCAGTCGAATAAAGGTTGTCCATGTTAAAGTTGCAACACTGATAAATAGCTGTAACATTTTAACATTTTAAATACGATTTCAACTTTTCCACCGTGCGTTACATCCTTTCAAGAGAAGGATATAAGTCTTTTTGTGCCAGTAAACATCCGAATCGCTCCCTGAAACAAAATTTAGTGGCCAAAAAGCGAGCAAGATTACTATACGAACGAGTTTTGACGAAATTTGATGGCTGTATTTTAATGGATGACGAAACATATGTCAAACTGGATTATAAACAAAACCCCGGACGTAAATTTTACCTGGCAACTGGTCGTGGGGATGTCCCTTCCAGGAATAAATTTGTTTTTGCTGATAAGTTTGCTCGGAAACTTTTGATTTGGCAAAGAATCTGCAGTTGTGGCCTTAAACCCAAGGTTTTCATCACATCTCACACAATTAGGTCGAAGGTTTACATTAAAGAGTGTCTGAAAAAGCGGATTTTACCCTTCATTTGGCAACACAAGACCAACGTTATGTTTTGGCCGGATCTAGCCAGCTGCCACTACTCTAAGGAGGTACTAGAATGGTATGCTGCAAACAATGTTAATTTCGTCGCCAAAGAGATTAATCCTCCGAATTGCCCTGAGTTCAGACCCATCGAAAAATACTGGGCAATTGACAAGCGTAAACTTCGAGGATGCGGTAAAGAAGTGACAAATGCACAACAAATGCGTTTAAAGCGGAATAAGTTCGCCGGTACGTTGTCACCAGCGACTGTGCAGATCATGATGGCATCGATCACAAGTAAAGTTCGACAGTTCGTTCGAAACGGTGAAATGTAATAACTTGTTATATATCGTTTGAAAGCTGAATAAATATCCTTTTGATTGACGTTTTGATCTACCGTGTATGTTGTTTAATTCTCGAGTTATGATCACTTAAATGAGTCCCAATTTACTTTGAATCGGGCTTTAAGACTGTGCCGGGACCACAGTTTTATACCTCGCCGAAGAGAAAGGATGTTCCTGGATCAGTGATAACCATTTACACCGAAAAATTCTGCAAAAAGGTGATGTTGTGGCAGGCCATTTGTTGATGTGGAAAATATAAATATTTGGAAATATCTCGTTCATTCATTAAGACAGACACAATACCCTACGAAAAATCAAGCAAATTTAAATGAAGATGAAAAAAAACATTGTTATTTACTATGCTTGAGAATAAAATACTCAAACAAAAAACAGTTTGGTCTTTTTTCTTTGAGAAAAAAACGTGTATTTATATTTTTCGGAACAGTCTATATCAGTAGAACGATTGTTATTGGAAAACTAGCAAAAGTTAAATTAACACTTAAATTCTTCGCTTTTAAAAGAAGTAAAAAAAAACCTGGAACACGTTCCCCGACTATCCTAGTGAAAGGCGAGCAATTTTTTTTGAATTTCATAAGAAAACGCTTATCCTTTAAAAGATAGACCTATTTCGTCTGCGACTTTCAGAGTTCTTTAGTGCACTCGATACTGCAGAAATCTGTAAGTCACAGACGAAAAAGGCCTATCTGTCAAAGGAAAAGCTTTTACTAGTGGAATTAAAAGGAATTTGCTCGCGTTTACTGGTGATCGTTGGGAAAAGTTTTTCCGTTTAATATATTTAATTTTTTCAAAGCGATGAAGTGAACTATTATTTTAAGTTTTCCTAGTTTTTCAATAATAAACAAACAGTTAATCGTGTTCAACAGGTAAGGACATAAAGTGCTTGAACTAGCCACTATACAGCCAGCCAAATACATTTTGAGATACAACTACAGTTCAGTTCCAAGCTACTCCTAGACTCCATTTATTACTTCTCTGTAAAATGTGAATGTGATAAAACGGAGTTTTATCTTCAAAATGTAGGTTCAGCACAGAGGAAAGCGAATAATTTTAGCTGCGGAGTACATTGTAAATACTACCTACTTTTAATGTATACGCTACTTTCCAGCCAAAATAGTTTGTTGGCAGGTCACGTTAGACCGAATCATCACATCGCATGTTACATTACATATTAATCATAAAGACTTTCAGCTTTGGGCTGGTTCATTTGAGTCATTTCGCGTGGAACCGCTATTATTTATTCCTGTTGCTTCCCAGCGAAATTGCTCTTCCCCTGAAAGGTTTTCCATTATTGAATTAATCCATTTGCTTGAATCTCCCAATTCGGAGCCCCAAACCGTACATCAGCAACGCCCATACGTTCGTATAATTGTCAGTTTTGATCCGTAGAAGCCATCAATTCGAACTTCTATCCAGAACGGGATTCATAACTTAAGTCAAAACCAAAACCACCGCAACTCCAAAAACAGTCATCATCAAGTTCCCAACGAATCCAACTTCACTAAAAACATCATACACCAACACACGAACTCCAATCCCACACAGAATAAAAAAAAATTGACTAATGTGTTCTCTCATTCTATGGCGAATATCTCGCAAAACCAGCCCTCGCTAATGTTTTTTCCTTTCAACCTCTTCGATTCGTTTTTTCAGCGGCACCGTCAAACTGGAATTTATGCACGGCGCGTTTTTCGGTGGCTTCCAAAACGGCCAGACACACTGTCAGAGCATAGATGAAATGCTGGCCGTTTTTCAGCTGCTACCATGGGCTTTCCAACAGTAGTCGCCCAAAACGCGCGCAAAGTTCAAAACACAAACCTCTGGGCAAATTATATGGCTTCAGAACTTCAATAAGTGGTTTTAAATTACACACGTCGTCGTCGGCGTCGTCTAACGCTGTTTTGACTTTCTCATCGAAATCCTTCGAGCATTTTGCGTCCCACGATAGAAAGTTTCCTAGAATGCTAAATGCGATAAAATGAGGCACGGTGCTAGGTGCTTCTGTTCCCACTAAATCCGAACATGAGTCGAATCAAATTGCCAATGTCTCGTTTGCAATCGGATTGTTTTGCTTTTTTTCGTGAAAGGCAGAACTTTATTAACCCATACCTAAGGAGTGCAAGCAATCAGTTTTCGACTGGTTATTTTATATCAGTCATTTAGTTTTACGTCATCGGAGAACCGACGCCTGGCTCACTTGGATGGAAGCGAAATCCGAAAAGATACTCGCGCGCAAAGTTGGAAAATCGCTAAAAGTTGCCAAATCAACCGTTATAAATGTAATTAAAGTGTTTGGGACGTTTGTCGACAGCCAGGAAGTCTGGATGGGGGAGAGGAGGGAGAGAAGAGAGGGGTGGGAGAGGGGTGGTGTTGTTGGAGAAAAAAAGGACTATCGATTGAGGTGTGACTCCAATCGGATGATAAATAAAATACACGGCCAGCGCGATCCGGAGCGTAAGAGATGGAGAAGTGATGGTGGTAGGGAGACCTCGTCAAGCCGACTCAAGCAGCTTGGGTGAGGATTTTTATACGGCAAAGGAAGGGAACGGTAGCCGATTTTTTCAAGCACACGAAACCGTCAAAGTTCGCAAAGAAATATCTGGTTTGGCAAGTCATCTGTACCTGTGGGTTAAACGCAGCATTTTCATAGCTTCCGGGACTGTCATCCAAGAAATTTACGTGAAAGAGTGTTTGAATAAACGTCTGCTGCCTTTCCTGAAGAAACACGGTTGTTCTGTACTGTTGTGGGCAGATTTGGCATCTTGCCATTACGGTAAAAAGGCCATGGAGTGGTACGCCGCCAAGTGAGGTGGTTAGGAAAGATAAGAGAGTGATTGAGATATGGGTATTGTAGGGAAGAGAAGTAGGACGAGCAGCAGTTCAAGGCAAACTGGCTTTCTGCGGCGAAGAAGGTGGACGGTGGCTGTACAAAATCTGATGGCAGAAGGGTCAAGCGTAGGGCCGGCAATTCGGATTTGGAAAAGAGGATAGCCTAACTTAATATTTTTCGTGAATTTTATGCTGATTGTTAATTTGAAAAAGAAATTTAATTTGATTTTTTTAAAATCATTTTTCTATTTAATGTGATGATTAATGAGCTTCATAATCATGCTTTTGAATACTTTTCGTTTTGTTTAATAGTAAATTGCATATGTAATTACATAATATGCCTTACATTTTAATTTATTTAGGAAAAAGTATCTATGGGTATTTCAGAAATGTATAGAGGCTAGATTATTTAGAAATGAGGCACATTCTAATGTGTGTATTTCTTAAACTTTTCTTTCTATCGAAAAACTTTCTAAGAATGAAACAAAGGTAATATTATTTTATTTCATAAAAATAACTGAAACAAATCATTTATCGTTGTTTCAAAGAAATTCTCGCATTTTTCTGTTGATGTCGCTCATCAGCCGGCGCCAACCTTCTTCAGTCATGGTTTTGGCTAGCTGATTCTACCAATTCTTCATCTTGAGTTTCCACTTAATTATCGCCCAATACTTCTTTGTTGGACGGAACTGAGGACAATTTGGTGGATTCAGCTCTTTTGGGATGAACTAGAGCCCACTATCATTGTACCATTATAGCACTTCCTTGCTGTTATGGCAGCAGGCAAACGTAACTGTACCATCATCGGACTTAAGGAAGGGTAAAATCCGATTGTTGAGGCACTACCTTTTGTACACTTCCGAGTTCATTATCCGTCACAAAAACTCCGATCGTACAACTAACCGGCCCGAGTTCTGGCCACTGTTTGTAGTTTGAGGCTTCGGTTGGGTTGTTTGCTTGCACGATAACATTTATAACCTTCTCGGAGATCCCTCCTCTCTCTAGAAGGATGAAATGAAACAGAAGTTTCTGCATAACTTAAGAACTAATTAAGCAAATGGAACCAAACACGTGGGATTTTCTGGTGGCAAAAAAATATTTCTATGGTGGTTTGAGACCCCTCCCCTCTCCTAGAAAGGGGACTGTCATACAAATGAAACTGAAATTTCTGCATAACTCAAGAACTAAGAAAGCAAATGGAAAAAATAATTGGCATGTGGGGATTTTGGAGGCAAGAAATGGTTCTATGGTGGTTCGCAACCCCTCCTTTTTCTGGTAGGGGAGGGGGCTCTCATACAAATGAAACACAAATTTCAACCAAACATGAGAAATCTTCTTACTGTTATGAAAATTTGGGGTTTTTGGGACCGGAAAAGGTTCTTTTGATGGTTCGACACTCCTTCCCCGTCTGGTAGGAAGGAGGAGGGGGCTCCCATACAAATGAAACACAAACGGAAGCAATCGAGAACTAATCAAGCAACTGGAACCAAATTTAGCATGTGGGGGTTTTGGGGGCAGGATTTTTTATATGATGGTTCGAGACTCCTCCCCTCTCCGGAGGCGGTGGAGGGCTCTCATCCAAATTAAACAGAAATTTCAATCAGAAACAGAAACATGACAATCATCCAGGCAATTAAAACTCAAAATGTGTCCTTCGTGGGGAAAGCAGCATGTACTGATAGAAGTTAGAACCCATTTTTAGTTAATGAGGAATGCTTGAGTTACTCTCAGAGCTATGCACAAGAAGTTAATCTATGGTTATGCATGAGAAAATGACGTTCAAACTGACAGGATACGTCGTAGTTTTAAGATATATGTTTTGTCGATAAAATGCTTCTACACAGAAAGAAAAACCATGGTTGAAACTAAAGATCTGAGGGTATAATTAAAAATACACACCTACATTCAATTTTGCAGAAATTACACACACTAGCAAACGAAAATATTTGAACAACACTCATTTCTAAAAAAGACATAAAAGTGCCAGTTCTATTGTATTTTCATTCATTTAGTTGCAAGCATAGCAAGGCTCGCAACGGGTTCAGCTAGTTTAATAATAAATCTATCGAATGGGACGATGTTGCATTCATGAATAGACCCAATTTAATGCTTATAAACCAGATAAAATCCATCCCCTCGAAAGTTTATGACTTTCTAAAATGAGTTGTATCACTTTTCGTGATCTTATCCAAGCAAGTGTATAGCATGTTGAATATACTACTCAAAATACAGCTCAAATACTTTATGAATTATAATAAAAAATGTAACCGATCGTTGAATATTAGGCAACGGACACACACCCTATATAGAGAACAAATCTTGATTTTTATCGTTGCAAAAAAATGTTATATGCAACTCAATGTTAAAATCGATTTTCGTAATTATCCAACTCGGCAAACATCGATATATACGATTCAGGCTGAACGAATCAGTTTAAGCACAATTTCATCAGAAACCGTTCTCAACTCGGAAATGACAGCAGTTCTAGGAATCAAGTCATAAAATGAAAGAACATCAAACAAATTCTTTGAAACTAGTTACAAACATCAACCAAACGAAACACTACTAACAATAAAAACAGCAAGATTTGACAATCCTCAGCTATAAATTGAGCTGGATATTTCGCTAAATTAAGGACCTCCAACCAGATAGAGTACATTCCTACATTAACTACCTTAAATCCTACACTTCCGCGTTGGTTTGTTTTTTTATGTTATGTTATGCAAACATTCTTACTGAAAGAAATTAATCTTTTTGAAATCAGATCTTTTCATTTTCATTTTTGAGATTAATATGGGAACATGTACCTTAAATGAATAAGATGTCATCACTTTTTAGAACACATGAACATAGTCTGCTTAATAATTAGTCAGGTACCTCAAGGCACTCAGTTTTAAACAGTGTCCATTAATCATTCAAGACAGCATACCTGAAAGGATAAGAAATACATAATCATTAGAGTTTTATTTTAATTTTATTTTTCATTTAATCGAGGCCTTCCTCGAGCTATAGAAGAACAGGGTGCGGCAGAAAATAATGCGAAAATGTTCAAACTTGAGTATTGGGTTAATTCGTGTAGCTAGTGACTAATTTCTGTCGAAAGTGTATTTGTTTATGTTTACTTTCAAGTGCTGCATCCAAACATTCTGTTTGTTTTATTGCAAATTCGTCAAAATGTTCGCGAAAGAAGTGATCACCAGTTTGTTGCTCGCCCAGAAGAAGCCGAAAGAGATTGCCAAGGTGGTAGGGTGCCATTTGGCAACAGTTTACCGCATAAAAAAGTCCCTGCAGGATGGTCCTAAGCAGCGGAAGCCGGGAAGCGGACGTCCGCGCTTTGCACGCACGCCGAACGTGATCAAATCGGTCCGTGCAAAAATTGCTCGCAACCCGGTGCGTTCCATAAGAAAACTTGCAAAGGAAGCCAATATTTCGGAGAAATCCATGCGGAGAATCATCAAAGAAGACCTGTATGCATCTTCCAGAGCCAGAGTGAAACGCCACTTGATTACGGACCGGGTCAAGGAACTACGAGTGACTCGTTCCAAGAGATTGCTTTCCTTGTTGAAGAAGGAAAAAATGATAATCCTGTTCTCCGACGAAAAGCTTGTCAGCATCGATGCTGTGGCCAACAGCCGCACGGACCGGTTCATTTCACCGCAGAAAATGGAGAACGTTCCGGAAAAAGTGAAATTCAAATTTCAAACCAAACATCCGGCTGGTGTCATGATGTTTGGCTTGGTGGCGTCCAACGGTTTGAGAATGCCACCTGTTTTCATTGATGCTGGAGTTAAAATCAATACCGAAGTGTATATCGGTATTTTAAAGGACCAAGTGCTTCCCTGGGTGAAGGCCAACTTCTCCGAGGACCAAAACGTTGTCCTACAGCAGGATGGAGCGCCGTGTCACACGTCCAATCGAACTCAACAATGGTTGAACGATAACATGAAGTTTTGGCCGAAGGATTTGTGGCCCCCTAGCAGTCCAGATCTTAATCCGTTGGATTATTCGATTTGGGCATATGTTGAAGCACGAGCCTGCAAAATATCACACCCTAGTGTGAAAACCCTGAAGTCAACCATAACAAGCACATGGCAGTCAATGTCGGAGGACTACGTCCGAAAGGCATGCTCTGGCTTCCGGCGTCGGCTCGAGGATGTTATTAATAAAAATGGAGGACACATTAAATAAATTTGTTTCAAAGGACTTTATAAAGATAATTGCACTAGAACATGTTGATATTATTGCTTGAATTGGTTGAAAATGGGATCTGAAAAATATAGAACAAATTTTCGCATTTTTTTTTCTGCCGCACCCTGTAAGTCGACCAAATTTTGATCGAAACACCCTTTAGTACGTAAAATAAAGAAATGTTTTTGGTTTCTTCATAACATTTCCGAAGAAGCTCTTATCTAATCTAATCTAAACTCACACTAACGCAGCCAACTCTTGAAAGCATCCTGCAAAATGACGACTTCTTGAATGCATCATTTTTCTTGTCACCGGCCTGGCCAACTGCGAAGCATGTGCCGCAGACAGGACTGCAAGAAATAGAGCGATTCCAGAAAGAGTGTCTGAAATCGCTTTACTACTTCGAATCAAGGGAAGGAAGAAAGCGTGGACCTTAAAAAGTACCAAACGTTTCCATATAGAAGTCAATAATGTGATAATTTTTATTTTATTGTTGGAAGCATAGATGCTAGAAAGGTTAGTATATGCTCCTTTTGCCTGTGGGTGGACTATTGGCATTTGAACCAAAAGTCTGGCAACAATTTGCCAAAGTTATAGCGCCTTATCTCGCTCACTGAAATTGAAATTTAAAATTAACAGAATAATACATTTAGTAGCTAGAAAATAAGAAGAACGATTAGTAATTTCCATTTAATTCCAACTACCTTTATTGCTTATCTTGACAGATACGCGTATTTCGTCTACAATGTGCAGACTTCTTCAGTGTCGTGTACTAATACTCTACTAGTCGAGTCGAGTCGAGTCAGTCGAGTATTAGTACACGACACTGAAGAAGTCTGCACACTGTAGACGAAATACGCGTATCTGTCAAGATAAGCAATAAAGGTAGTTGGAATTAAATGGAAATTACTAATCATTCTTCTTATTTTCTAGTCACAGGTATTCCACAAAACAGCTCACAATCTCCATAATTCACATTTAGTAGCATATTATATAATCTTTCTCAAACCACCATACAATGATTGCCTTCAAAACCCCCCACATGCCAAATTTGGTTCCATTTGCTTGATTAGTTCTCGGGTTTTGAAGAAATTTGTGTCTCATTTGTATGAGAGCGCCCCTTCCTGAGAGAGTAGGGGTCTCAAACAATCATAAGAACCTTCCCCAGCCACAAAAACCCCTTCATATAAATTTTCACGTTGGTCGGTTCAGAACTTTCCGAGTCTAAAAGGGTCGGACCGACAGACACACAGACAGACAGAAATTCATTTTTATGTATATAGAAATCTAGCCTCTAAAAACCCCCATATGCTAAAAGTGGTTTCATTTACTTGATCAGTTCTCAAGTTATGCAGAAATTTGCTTTTTATTTGTATGGGGGCCCCCACCCCCCCCTCAAAATGGGGAGTGGTATTGAACTGCCATAGAAACATTTCTTGCCTCCAAAAACCTCAACATGCCAAATGCTAAATTTGGTTTCATTTGCTTCATTGGCTCTCGAGTTATGTTAAAAATTATGTTTCATTTTTATGGGAGTCTCCCCTTCCAGAAGGCGGAGGGGTCTCAAACCACATTAGAAACATTTATTTCTCTCAAAACCCTCCACATGCCAAATTTGGTTCCATTTGCTTTAATTTTTATCGAGTTATGCAGAAATTCGTGTTTCATTTGTATATGAGCCCTCCTTTCAGAGAAGGGAGGGGCTCGAGTCAACTTAGAAACATTTCTTGCCTTCAAAAACCTCCACCTGCCAAATGTGGTTCCATTTACTTGATTAGTTCTCGAGTTATGCAGAGATTTGTGTTGGATTTGTTTGGAAACTCCCCTCCCTCCCCCTTCCAGATGGCGGAGGAGTCTCAAACTTCCATAGAAACATTTCTCTCTTCCAAAAACCTCCACTTGCCAAATTCCGTTCCATATGCTTGATAAATTCTCGAGTTATGCAACAAATTTGTGTTTCAGTTGTATGAGAGCCCCCCTCTTACAGAGGGTGGAGGGGTCTCGAGTTACCTTAGAAACATTTGTTGCCTTCAAAAACCTCTACCTGTTAAATTTGGTTCCATTTACTAGATTAGTTCTAGAGTTATGCAGAAACTTGTGTTTCATTTGTATGGGAGCCCCGCTACCCCCCCTCTCCCCCTTCCAGAGAGAGAGGAGGGGTCTCGAACTACTGTAGAAACATTTATTGCCTTTAAAATCCCCGCAAGCCAAATTTGGTTCCATTTGCTTTATTAGATCTAGAGTTATTAAGAAATTTCAGTTTCATTTGTATGAAAGCACCCCTTATAGGAGACGGGAGGGGTCTCAAACCACCATAGAAATATTTTTCTTGAGTTCTTGAGATATGCCGAAACTTTTGTTTCATTTGTATGGGAGCCTCCCTTTCTAGAGAGGGGAGGGGTCTCAAACTACCATAGAGCATTTCTCTGCCAAATGAGCAAATGACTGAACTCGACCCTCTCCGATTTGGATGAAACTTTGCACATGTCTTCGGAATTGGTGACGATGGATTTTCCGCCGGTTAAGGGAATTTTTTGACTCAAGACAAATTTTTCAAAAGGGCGTATGTGTTTTGTCATGCGTATTTTTCAAAAAATCATAACTCGAAAACCGTTGGTTGTAATAAAATTGCGTCTGAGAAGAAGGTGTAGTTAATTAATTTGACTTTATGAAAAAAATATGTACACTGTAAAAAAAAAATTTTTTCTCCAAAAATTAAACTTAAAAATCAATTAGCAAATCTGTCCAACGTACGATTTTTATAAAAAAAATTTCAAAAAGGCTTTGAGTCATAAGAAGAAGAATAGAAGTTGTTCTACGATGGAGCAACGTAAGATAAAAAGTTCTTAGAAGTAAGAAAAATTCAAGTTTTTTCCAATTTGTTGTTTTTGCATAAATAACCATATTTTATAATACGATTCTTCTAGTGCTTTTAAACAAAAATGCTCTTGGTGAGCAACATTCTATATGTACCCGTTTTCGAGATAATTTGAAAGTAATGTCGAAAAAATGGCTTTTTCCATAAAAATATCTTTTTTTTAAATTTTTGTGGTTTTTTCCTTTTTTAAAATTTTTTTTTTTTTTTTTTAAAAAAATTAAAAAATTTTTTTTTCAAAAAAAAATTTTTTTTTTTTTTTTTTTTTTATATTTTTTTTTTTTTTTTTTTTTTTGGCTGCAAAATGGTGAGTAGACAACTGGGATGGAGCGTACGTCCCCGCAACATAGCACTGGTCCTCACAAGTTCCTACCTCATGCTTCCACGGGTCAAGAGATGACAAAGACCGCCAGCTAAGGGTTGCGTACTTAGCTGGTAGTGCAGCCTGGGCACTGTTGTCCTTCTGACTTCAGCTAGATTGAGGAGGTGCGTTCCGAGCGTCTGTCCACCAAGGAGGTGCAGCTCAAACAGCTCCTGGCATCCAGCGGTTGAGTAATAAACGCTGTATCGCGTCAGCTATACCTTAGGAAGCAGTTCCACCAACGCGATGTAGGAAGGTGGCATGCTGAAATCTTACCCTACCACAAAAAATGGAAGTATTCTTTATACGGTGTATAATTTCAGATCATCTATGGAATTCCCAAGTGTTGTTTAATAATTTTAATTTTTTTGTTTCCTTCGTGGCAATGATAATGCAAGTACGTCTACAATTGCAGCTGGACATCAGTCTACAGACATGCAGACAGTACAAATATAATTGTTACTATCATTTTATATTATAACATCCCTTCACAATATTTTTAAAGCTATTTTCAGGTTCGCATTTATGCATCGTCGTAAGTTTTAGCCGACCTAACCCACGATATGTATTTGAAAAGATAGGATGGTTTTTGACGTTTTTGTTTAGAAAGGATCATACGACAAATTCTACTAAATAAAATTTCAAGAAAAGTTTAATAATTCAAAAACTAAAATTGTTTATGATCTCTCATTTTCTATTGCACAGATATAAAGAATTATTTATGGGCCCAGTAGAAAGCAAGAGTTATCGGAGAATTCAAATTTCATTTTTCTTTTTCTCTCTGTTTTTTTTTTTTTTTTTGTGGATTTATTAAGCTTCCGTTTTTGGGCAGTAATCATAATCATATGAAAGTTATTTCGGCTAATTGTTTGCTTAAATTTTCTTTGCTATTCTGCTTGGCTGCCCGGTGATCAACTTTCTTTCATTATACCACTTTGGAAATTTTCGCCATTTCAGAGTTTCAATCATCTAACATCACAGCAGAAAAGACAAATAGGTGAATTTAATTTTTATGTGTATACTATTACAACATCGTATTGTTTTCATCATATCATCATTATATATATTAGTATATCATATTGAAAATATTTACTAAAAGATTAATAATAATAATTAAATTTCATTTGCTTCAAGTTTACAAGGAAATTGATTCCAGATAGTATGTACAGATATTTTATTTCATTGTATGTAAAGGTGTTTTTCTATGAATTTAAATCATTGAATATTATTAAAATTAATAAATGCTCTTCAATTCTGCTGATTATGTATATCTATATGTCATGAATAAATACATATTTTTTTGATTCATGTATAATTAAATGGTTTATATTTTATTTAGTTGCAATAAGACCTTCACATTCCAGAGTTATATTCATCTGCCACTGATTGAGCTGTAAAGATGCACCAAGCTGCATATGATTATCATATGCCTATTATTACAATTTTAACTATTTCATCATATTATTTTATTTATAACCATATTTAAATTACAGGATGACGAATTCCAACCATGGCATATTTTAATTAAATATTATAGTATATTTCATTGCTCTATTACATACTACATTTATTGCATATTATGACATATTATGTACATTATATATAATAAATACTGGGTTGGGAAGGAGCATCAGGGTATCATTCAAGCTGAAATTGGACGATGGTTTGATTGACTGCCTGAGTCTAGGAGGGAACGAGCATTATCATTTTCTTTATCCTACCGATTCGATTGCGATCCTGCGAATTCTACTCCAACAGTTTCAGTGAGAGTGACGCGCCCTTCTTAACAAGCCATCCTGTAGAAAGCTTAATAAGTATTGCGAATTGGGTTATTCGAATTGTTGGATCGTATCGTTGGAAGGAGATTCTTAATTTCCCGTGGATTTCGCGTGAGTGTCTCTGCTTACGGGTCCACCCCTCCGTTTTTGGCCCTTCATACAGCGATATTGTGAATTCAGATCGGTGGCTCAATTTGATCTTGCTATTAAGTGGAGCTGCATCCAAGCCAAGGGCATGAAGGGATGGTGGCTACCATACATACATACATACATACATGATTTATTTATTTTTTCTACTATTTTAAAAAAAATTTTTTTTTTTTTTTTTAAAAATTTTTTTTTTTTATTTTTTTAATAATTTTTAAAAAATATTTTTTTTTTGGATGTAAAAATTTTTTCGGGGGGTTTTTTTGTTTTGTAAAGGGGGGAGGGGGGTGTTTTTTTTGTGTCCAGGATTTTTTTTTTTTGGTGATAACTACCACCCCATTCTGCAGCTCCCTCTTCATATTCTTCTTGTGAAACATAGCAAAATGATATTTTTGTGAAATTTTCTTGATTTCTCTTAATAGCCCAATCATACAAAGTTTTCGCACTTGTTATTGGATGTTCATGTTGTTTGGCCAAGCTTGCTCTTGTTGCCATTCGTTTTAATGTGACGCCAATTGCATCACATGGTCCGTTGGACAGATTTGCTAATTGATTTTTAAGTTTAATTTTTGATTTTTTTGAAGAAACATTTTTTTTTACAGTTGACATATTTTTTTTATAAAGTCAAATTAATTAACTACAACTTCTTCTCAGACGCAATTTTATTACAACCAACGGTTTTCGAGTTATGATTTTTAGAAAAATACGCATGACAAAACACATACGCCCTTTTGAAAAAAATGTCTTGAGTCAAAAAATTCTCTTAACCCGCGGAAAATCCATCATCACCAATTCCGAAGACATGTGCAGAGTTTCATCCAAATCGGAGAGGGCCGTGCAAGATTTCGACTTTTTCCGGCTGATTTCATCTGGATACGCTCCATAGAAACATTTCTTGCCTCTAGAAACCTTTGCATGCTAAATTTGTGTTCCTTTGCATGATCAGTTCTCGAGTGTTTCATTTGTATGGGAGCCTCCCCTTTCAGAGGAGGGAGGAGTCTCTTACTATCTTAAGAACATTCCCCGGCATGGGATAGGTTTCACTCACACAAACATGTCATGGTACAAATTGAAGTTATGTGATTTCTTCCTGAGAGGTGGCAGTCAAAAATTATCTGGTCTTATAGAAAATGGACAGAGTGTAGCGGACGGATTATTATAATTTGAGATAACTCAATGCAGACGTCTTCCAAATTTGAGAGATCGACAGGCAATCGGTGGAGACCCACCTGGTACCTCAGAGCAAGATGCCTAAAGACTGTATTCGATGAAATTTGGACACACGCAATTGTTCGTAACTTTTTAGCGTGTGGGTAAAAATTATTGAAATTTTAACTGAATGTATTTCATTGTGTTGTGTCAATTGTGTAATGAGTTTCGTGAAAATCGGTCGAGTGATTTCAGTGATGGCTTCGAATGAAGAAATAGTGCGCCAACAAATTTTGGGCACTCACTTCGAAAACCCAAACGCTTCTCATCGATGGATCGGAAAACAGCTCGGAATCGCACATTCAACCGTATCTCATGTGATCAAAACGTTCAAGGACCGTAAGACAACCAAGCGGAAAAATGGTAGTGGCAAAAAACGTGGCACATCAAATCCGGAGAAGGCCAGGATGGTATTGAACCAATTTAAGCGTTATCCCAACATTTCGATCAGGGATGTTGCAAAAAAGGCGAAAGTTTGTTTTGTGCAGAAAACAATGAAACGTTCTGGAATACATGTGTACAAGGTCCAGAAGGCACCGAACCGGAGCGATAAACAGAACTCGGTGGCCAAAACTCGTGCAAGAAAACTGTACAGGGAATGGCTCACAAAACCGTTCTGCATTGTGATGGACGATGAGACCTACATTAAAGCCGACACCAAACAAATGCCAGGACAGGAACACTACGTCGCCACCTCTAAGTTGGCCGTTCCGGAGAGTGTACGGAAGAAGAAACTGTCGAAATTCGCCAAAAAATCCCTTGTCTGGCAAGCGTTCTGCGGATGTGGCGAAATGAGTCAGCCCTTCATCACCTCTGGGACCGTCAACGGACAAATCTACAAGGACGAATGCCTCCAAAAACGACTTCTGCCCTTCTTGAGATCTCACGATGGCCCGACACTGTTTTGGCCGGCTTTGGCATCTTGCCGCTATGCCCGGCCCGTCTTAGACTGGTACAAAGATAATAATGTAGTTTTTGTACCAAAAGACGTCAACCCTCCAAACACTCCGGAACTTCGCCCAATTGAAAAATGTTGGGCAATCATGAAGGCAAAGCTCGTTAAAACTCCAAAACTGATAGAAAATTAACTTGAACTAAAGAAAGTGTGGTTAAAAGTAGGTAAGCAAGTCGGTCCTATCATTGCCCAAAATTTGATGAAAGTGGTCAAAGCAAAGGTGGGGGCATTTGGGTTGGGAGAAGAGGTTCAATAAACCAATGATGTCAAAACCTAACCATTTAGTAGTACTTTATTTCCAGAAAGTTTGAAAAGAATCGGGCTCAAGGAAAATGTTTGGTGATCTATTTTGTGTGTCCAAATTTGATCGAATACAGTCTTTAGAGGCGGGCCGGAAGATTTGATGAGCTACCTCCCCCTAATATTTCCGAAGAAGCGCTTATGTTGGAAAATTGTCAAGATCATCTGTGAAACATCAATAATATTCAAAGTTCAATCTTTTCCTTCAAAATAGCCGGTCGGTCAATTCGTCATGACTCACGGTCAAATGGCTTTCAGTTCAAAGGCTTTAGGCCTGAGAGTCTAACCACGCAAAAAATACATTCCACACACAAAAGAGAGAAACGTGAATTAAAAAAAAAACGTTTGGTTGAACGGTAATTTAAATTTTTCGCCATAATTCACTGCTTTTCCCGTGTCCCCACTTCGTCAACAATAACAGGTTGTATTCGTTGTGGCCAATGGCATTTTGTATGTTTACTTGTTGTTGTTATCGAACACGGGCGTAGTAATTGCTTATTTTTATAAAAGGTGAAAAACTGCTACTCAACGTACAATAGTGAAGTGAAGAGTAAGGCCAATTTGACCGCTGTAAACATATAAAATTGCAATTTTGGCATGCATACTAGCGAGCACCGACCATATGGTTTGGTATGTTGTAGGAGGGTTACGCTGCGCTGCTCGACTTTGATGGAACGTTTCCACTTGGAAGAAAGTTGCTTAGTCATTTTGTCGGTCTGCGAAAACTTCCGGATTCAGCGTCGTTGTCGTCGAGAACATGTGAAACGGTAGTTTAATAAACATTCTCAGCTCGGTACCAACTGGCATGCACAACTATTTACATTTTCCACTCTGCTACGAGTCGCGCGAAATTTGTTTGTTTTGCTCGCTTTTGCCTGGAGCTCTCCTTCCTTGCGTTTGCTGTGATTTAATAAGACTTTTATTTGGCATTTAAACATGTGCAAGCTACATTCACATACCGCTTCCCTTGCCACGTCGATGTCGCACCTTTTTTGCCTCTTGGGAGCTAGAAAATTAAATGACTTTCTTCCCTTGTATTATACAACGGGATAGGGCATAGCGATGTGGCAGAACACTTGTTTTGCCTCCCCGATTTTTCACTAAAAGTGCCCCCAAGAACATGAACAAATAAACAGTTTCGAATTTAGGAAAATGCAAACAACCAGAAAGTTTGAACCGGGACATTTTGCAATACTGGATGAACAGAAACGAAAGAAAAAACCCTGGTTGACTTTGCCCGAATGATCTACTTGCTTTATTCGAATTTATTCAGTTCGCCCTCCCTTGAAGCTAAATGGAAATATTTAATTCATAAGCTTCTGTCTGCCACAGATTCGTACCAACGGGAAACCAATCTACCGATTATGATTAAATCAGGTGAACTTCTGCTTTTTTTTACTCACCGAAACAGATGTTGTCAAATTAAAACCAACATAATGATCACGTTTATAAACTTTTGAATAAGAGCGACAAAGGCAAATTGAACTTTCCCCTTTTTACAGCTATCAAAAACATCCCCCTAGCTGTCAACACACTCTCCCTCCGGTGAAATTTCCTTGATGCGTAGATATTACTTCCAAATCCTGCTTTAATTTGGAAAGTCACTGAACCAAACAGATGGGGTAATTACACGACACAAAACACGGCATTAGGTGTGTATTTGATGGATGAACTACGCCTCATCTACATCCGCTGATGTTGCCCTTTAATTTCACATGTCTAATGACATTCATCAGTCGTTCCACTTCCGGAACCGTTCCGGAAAAAGCAACCCAACCGGTTGGTGCGTGTGATCAATGGTCTCAATAATCTACTCGACCAGACCCCGCTCCGACTATCGGTTCGCATGAGTGAAAACCGGCAAACCCGCTTTCCTTGGCCGGAGAACCGAATGCAATCCGGTTTCTGCGATGCAACCACCGCCGTTTCGTAGTCGGCGCGGGGCGATTGCAAAACAAGTCCACTAGGCAAGCAACGGCAGCAGCAGTCACAGCGCAATCATGCTTAATAGTAATAAATTGACATTACAAGATAATAAGTGCGGCTTGCCCCCTCCCTCCCGCGACAAGGATGTCGCATTTATGGGTGTTCGTTGAGCGATGGTTATGGTGAATGGATTTACCTTTTACGAAATCGGTATCCAATTAGATCAAATTTGCTGCGCAAATGTGACAGTATACATCAAGAGAAATAATCCAATCAAAAGGAGAAAAGCTTTTCGCAGCTTTCAGACAGTCGGAACAATAAATAATACAGTTAGCTCCCGGACGGGAACGATGTCGAGTTCGAGGAAAAGCTTTTAGAAATCTGTCACCAATATGCACCGCCGGCTACACTCTATTGGTCGCAGCGTCGGACGGAGACGAGATTGAAAGAGGCGAATGACTTTTCGGCAAGCCGGAAAGCTGCTTTGCATAATCTCTGTCCGTTTGCTGATGAAACGGGCAAGCGAACTCAAAACAACGACGGCTTCCGCAAGGGAAGCGATATTTCAGCAACTCTGCACTCACGGGAATCTCAATTAGCGGATACGCAAGCAGCTGGACGGCTTTTGATCGTAGTGGTCGGATCGGAGGGTATTCAAATCGCGTTAGCTGGTGGATCTTTCTTGATTAAAACATGGTGTACGCACAATTATGGCTTAATGAATTTGATTTATTGGCTTTTAGCAATTTAGTTTTTTGCAGGCAGAGCTTATTGTCTTTTCTTAAACGAACAAAAGAGATGTCTTAGATAGTTATTTGACTGTACCAAAAACTGAGAGTCAGTGAGAGGAAAAAATAGATTAATGCTCTTTTCAGCTTTCGTTCTAAACGTCCATTATCGTCTGATTCAAAGACAATGTCCTCTAACGTCCTTAGCTCAATCATTAGTGGGCAGTGTGTCAAATATTATCTTTGTGTACCTAAAAACATGCCTATGCAACAATGATATGTTGTAGCTTGAATTCATTGCAACAAAACACGAAGAAAACAACAAAATGTTGCATCGATGATGGGAAAGAGACAAGTTGCTGTAAGAAAATGTTGTGATTCGCACACATGTTGCAACGATCTTGTTTTCCTGTAACAGCGACAAAATAACGTATTGTCATTATTGCAACACACTACCGATAGCAACAATGCTTTATCAGCAACATGAAAAATAGCGACAATCAGTTGTTGCTGTCGAACAAATTACTGATCTGAATAATTATAAAATTTGTTGTGGATAGACTTCCACCTGAAGAAAAATGCCTGTATGAAATCACACACAGAACAGAAGCGAACACTATCTACTGCAAACTTGTTGCAAATTGACTATTTTATCAGGGCAAAATAAAAAATATGTGCGTTTAACGCCTGGTTTTCTACCAGGAACATCCTGAACATAAAGAAGTTCAGTACAGAGGATCTACAGTTGTAACTATAGTTTTTCCGATAACACATAGTTACGATATCTATTCTACCATGTTTATTTAGTCTTATGGAAGATCAACAGATATAATTAGATTATCTGGGATGTTCTAGGTTGTCCAAACTGTCCTGGAGTACAGCACTTAGAATCTACAGTTGTAACTATAGTTTTTTCGGCTATACAAAGTTACGATATGTATTCAACCATATTCAATGGATCTTCTGGAAGGTCCACCAACATTATGATGAAATCTGGGATGTTCTAGGGCATACCAGGCTGTTCATAAGTTTATAGATTAGGATCTACCATTGAAACTGTAGCTTTTTCAGATGTGCAAATGTACGATATGCGTTCAACTATGTTCATTGGATCTTATGAAAGGGCAACCAACATTATGAGATAATCTGGGATATTCTTAGTCATCCAACCTGTCTTGGAGTACTGAACATAGGATCTATAATTGTAACTGTACCCTTTTCGGCTACACAAAGTTATGATACGTTTTCAACCATGTTTATTGAGTCTTCTGGGAGGTCAGCAGACATTATGAGATGATCTGGGATGTTCTTTATCAGCCATACAGTTCTGGAGCTCAAAAATTAGGAGCTGAAATATTAAATGTAGCTTTTTATGCTATACAAATATACGATATGTATTCAACCATGTTCAGTGGATCTTCTTTTAGGTCAACCGACATTATTGGATAATCAATCCTCACAGAATATTTTTTGGAACATTATGGAGATGAATCACTCAAATTGGTTGTTGGTTATAAATTTCAAGAATGCATCTTGAAATTGAAAAGTTCTGATTGAATATGTCGAACAAAACTGATGATTCTCGATAAGCTCTTGGTTCCGATTTGGCTGAACTAATCTTAACTGAATCTTTTTTAGCTGCAAGGCAAACTTCGAATAACCAATATTATCCCAGATTATCACATAATATCTTTTGACTTTCCAGGAGATTCAATAAACGTGGTTGAATGCATATCGCAACTTTGTATTGTTGAATTATCTACAGATACAATTGTAGATTCTAGGTTGTGAGCTGAAGAGAAATACCAAAATACAGTACATTTACCATCACTGACCCAGATCGTGTTCAGATGTGGCCAATGTAGTTCTTGACACTTAATTCTACCACTATTGCTCTTATTTTGGATTTCGTATGTGATTTGGGGTGTCGCATGATATGTTCTGGTTCAAGTAAAAAAAGAAAGCTTTTCTCCGGATGTACCTAGAACATGCCAATAAGGTTTTGGGCAATTGATGACAGCACTATTGCACTTATTATCGAATTTAAATGTAATTTGAGATGTCGCATGGAATGTTTTGGTTCAGATCAAAAACTGGCCACATCTCCATAGGTACCCGCAGCATGCCCGGATGTGGCCAGCGTTTTCCTGAGCACTCTGTATGACTACCATTCATCTTGTAATCGAATCCTTATGTGATTTGACGCGTCTCATGATAGCTTGGAAATATTTTAGATAATATCTTCAAAAGTAGCCTCATATACACCGTAAAAAAACCGGAATTTATTCCGGCCATTTCTCTGAAATCTGTAGACCGTTATCAAAAAAGGTAATAACAATAAATTGGATAATAGTACCGTCCATTTGCTGGTAGTTCCGTCGAATTCGATCAAGAGGTTGCCGAGAAACGTGAGCTTATTCATTATAAATATTATATTATCTATGTATACACAGACACGCGCGCAAGCGCACATATTTCCCTATCCAGTCGAGCTGAGTCGATTGGTATATGACACTCGGCCTTCCGAGCTATGGAAAAGGTTGATTTTCCATGCGATTATTAAACCATTCTTTGTAACAAGGGTAAAACAGGTTGTATCTAAAACCTGATAAACTTTGACTTAGAAACAAAGAACAGATCAAACCACAGGTGGATAAATACGGGTTTTTATTTCCATAAACGATGTTGATCTTATGCGGTTGGTTGAATAAAGAAAGATTCCGCGTTTAGTATCATACGGGCGTAACTGCAATGATCGATTTCTCTTCGAATTTTTACGGAAAATTGAATGATATTACGGGATAATAACGGTTGAAAAATTCGATAAAGAGATATCGCTCTCAGCAGTTACGCCCATATTATTCGAAGCACGTAAGGTGTTTCGCTTGTGTTAGAGGCATGTTCCACAATGTTCTGTTTGTTAATGGTAACGTTCAGAGCCTCCAACAAAGGGTCTACAATGTCCCGTACACCCTCCCATTCGACGGCGTTGAATTGGACATTGTGGCAAGTCACAATTTTTATTAGGCCACCCACATCTTTTTGCTTAGACACTCTTACAGTCACTACTTCTTCACCTTTAGTGCGTTTTTTACCTCGAGCAGCGATTCTATCTTCGGAAATCTCGGACCATGGTTGAGAAGATGAACACTAGCTGTTCTTTACACTGTATATAATTTCAGATCATCCATGGAATTCGCAAGTGTTGTATAATAAATTTAAAATTGAAAGACTACGAAAATTTAAATTAACACTTCACTTGATCACATTTTCTAAAAATTCAATATTCAATTATTTCGTCTGCGACTTACAGACTTCTTCAGTGTCGAGTGCTCGACAGTCGCACGATAATTGCAGCAATCCAGCTTGTCGCCCTTTTTGTAGCTGGGACACACTATTCCTTCCATCCAATCCTCCGGTAAACATTCCTCTTCCCAAATTATCCTACTTACCCAGTGCAGTGCTTTGGCCAGTGCTCCAGTCATTTACCAACCCGGCATTATTTATACTCATGTGAAATTTGTTTGCCTTGTTGTTAGCTTAGATTTATTTTTAAAGTTATTTTTCTATGCTGCCATTCGATCAATTTTTTTTTATTATATCAACAAATGTTTTGGTCCAACAATCAATCACAGACTTAAGAAATAATCGCCATTTTAGAGTTAAAATCATCAAACACCGCATGAACTGAAGAGGCAATTAGCTGTATTTAATTATGATTGGTATATTATGTGGTAGTTCATTAGAAGAAAATCATGTTAATTTCTCTAAATTTTTCACCATATTTTGGAATGAAGAGGGGGACCATCAGAGCACCCAATTGCAGCAATTTTGATAGGAAGATTGGGAATGCCATCTTTCTGTTGTTAACATTTCGTGAATAAAGGGCGGGCTCTTCTCCCTATCTAGTGGGATTGTTTACTATTCGAGGGCTCGGTTTTGGTGTGGTTTCTGCGAACTTGTTTCTGGAAGGAGTCTCTCTCTAGACACCTATAGCTTTGAGTTTCTGCTTACGGGCCCATAGTACGTTTTTGTCCCTGCATACAGGAACATGATGAAACATTTACCACAGTAAAACCTTGATCAAATCGTTTAAATAAAACAGTCCAGCGCTGTAGGCAGTTGCCTTGCTACATTAGATGGTAGTTTACATCACATAATCATCATTTCCAACTATAATTTACTATGCAATGCAATGGTGAATTCGATTTTTTTTTATCAACACAGCTTACTGCCATAACGCCCGATGAATTTTAGACTGTTACAAAAACAACAATGTTGTTTTCGTACCGTAAAAAGTCAACCCACCGAATACGCCAAAACTTTAGCCAATTGAGAAATACTGGGCAATCGTGTAAAGACTGTATTCGATGAAATTTGGACACACAAAATAGGTCACCAAAAATTTTCCTTGAGCCCGATTCTTTTCAAACTCTCTGGAAATAAAGTAATACTGAATGGTTAAGTTTTGACATCATTGGTTTATTGAACCTCTTCTCCCAACCCAAATGCCCGCACCTTTGCCTTGACCCCTTTCATCAAATTTTGGGCAATGATAGGACCGACTTGCTTACTTACTTTTAACCACACTTTCTTTAGTTCAAGTTCATTTTCTATCAGTTTTGGAGTTTTAACGAGCTTTGCCTTCATGATTGCCCAACATTTTTCATTTGGGCGAAGTTCCGGAGTGTTTGGAGGGTTGACGTCTTTTGGTACAAAAACTACATTATTATCTTTGTACCAGTCTAAGACGGGCCGGGCATAGTGGCAAGATGCCAGATCCGGCCAAAACAGTGTCGGGCCATCATGAGATCTCAAGAAGGGCAGAAGTAGTTTTTGGAGGCATTCGTCCTTGAAGATTTGTCCGTTGACGGTCCCAGAGGTGATGAAGGGCTCATTTGCCACATCCACAGATCGCTTGCCAGACAAGGAATTTTTTGGCGAATTTCGACAGTTTCAGTTTCTTCCGTCACTCTCCGGAACGGCCAACTTAGAGGTGGCGACGTAGTGTTCCTGTCCTGGCATTTGTTTGGTGTCGGCTTTAATGTAGGTCTCATCGTCCATCACAATGCAGAGGTTTTGTGGCAGACAAAACAAACTGAAACTTTCGCCTTTTTCGCAACATCCCTGATCGAAATGTTGGGATAACGCTTAAATTGGTTCAATACCATCCTGGCCTTCTCCGGATTTGATGTGCCACGTTTTTTTCCAATACCATTTTTCCGCTTGGTTGTCCTACGGTCCTTGTACGTTTTGATCACATGAGATACGGTTGAATGTGCGATTCCGAGCTGTTTTGCGATCCATCGATGAGAAGCGTTTGGGTTTTCGAAGTGAGTGCCCAAAATTTGTTGGCGCACTATTTCTTCATTCGAAGCCATCACTGAAATCACTCGCCCGATATTCACGAAACTCATTACACAATTGACACAACACAATGAAATACATTTAGTTAAAATTTCAATAATTTTTACCCACACGTAACTTTTTAGTTACTAACAATTGCGTGTGTCCAAATTTCATCGAATACAGTCTTTAGACAGAATATCGCAAGGCCCTACGGTTGAAACTGTAGAAACAAGTTGTCCCTAAATACAATTGCCCAAAACCCAATGCACCTTTGTCAAGGCAAGGGTGCGATCACTTGGATTTGGGGTAGAAGTTGAATAAAGTAATGACGTTGAAACATAACCATAATTGTTAATCCCTGAAAATTTGAAGAGAATTGGATTCAAACAGAATTTTCGACTGCCATTTTTGAGTTCCGATTTTTTTTAAATACAGTTTTTAAATGAAAACGCATTTGCCCTAAATATCTTGTGAATTTCGTTTGTCCGACTTACTGACCGAGATAGTTAGTTAGTTAGTTATACTATATGCTATAGTTGTACCACTGAATTTTTAAGAAACTATGTTCATTGCTTTTGACTTTATACTCTCATTTCTGGAATGTTAAAGTATTTACTACAAACTAAACATTCCAGCTAATAAAGAAGACAGCTTATTCGGTAAAAGCCATTGACAAACCGGAGGGAATCTTTCGTGTTGGAAATGTTCTCAACTTGCTTGAGTATAGAGTATGATTGAGCTTGCCACACAATATTTCAATATTTCATAATGTTGGCATCGTAATTATTAACTGTGGAATTACAATAAGAATACTAATTTAACAGCAAGCAATAATTGCGAAAGCTTGAAACACCAAGAAAAAGCTGGCAAGGAAAACGTTTCTCATGTTAAATTTGCTTTCAATCGAGAGAAATTGACGTCGGAAGCGAATGCTAACAAGAGTAGATTCACCCTTGTTGAATCACTCAGCTCTGCAAACCTCGGTAGAAAACTACCGAGGTTTGGCAAACAAAATTAAGTTCTTGTGTTTAATATATGACTATCCCAACTAGTACAACTCCAGCTTCCAAAAAAAAAATTAATTTGATCAAGAATGTTTCATTAGAAACATTTATTGCCCATCCTAGCTAACTCTTCCACCTGCGGCGCTTTCCTTTGCTTTTTTCGGGGTCCACATGTGTATCTGTAACTATGCCCTGCTATACTCCTTCCAGCAACGGCGGCGGTGGTACACTACATTACAGCAACATGCTAACAGCATTCAAATTATGAGGGCTTGTCCACAGCAGCAGTAGAGAGCATATGAACATGAAGTACTTCCCCTCTTTTTCGAACAAACGTGACCATGATGACCGGTCGGTTCGGTTCTGCCTGCTGCAGCAAGGCCTATATCAACTCATTTGCTGCGATGAACAAGGATCCAGACAGTCATTCTGTGGTTCCATATGTTGAATCACCGTATCCGACATGGTCTAGCTACGGTTGGTTAGCGGGAATGGGGAGCGGATTAATTTTATTAGTTATATTAGTTACGATGACAAATATGCATACACACACACACAGTCAAGCTGTGACACCACGGGGAAGTGAAGCATAACTCCCAGAAACAAGTTATTATTATGAGTCTAAAACAAATACTCGACACATGTCTTCGTCTGCGACGAACGAGTCGAAAACGCAATCGTCATCGTTTCTGGGTGGATTGTGCGAATGCATTTGAATAATGACTATTAGCTCAGTTAATGGTATTATCCGTTGTTCCTGAAGCGATTCATTTGGACTGGGACGCATGGGTT
Organism: Aedes koreicus; assembly: GCA_024533555.2. Taxonomy (NCBI): domain Eukaryota; kingdom Metazoa; phylum Arthropoda; class Insecta; order Diptera; family Culicidae; genus Aedes; species Aedes koreicus. The sequence goes on from JAHHFK020000064.1 coordinate 220,119, forward strand.
GATTGTTTCCACCCTCCCGCATGTTTGCAGAGATCAAATTTCAATCGGATTCCTAAGCGCAGGATTTATCTGCCAATACGGTTTTTATTAGCCTCGCTTAGAAGCAGAACGAAGCTGTTTGGAGCATTGAACATGGGATGGTCCAGTGACGATTGTAATGGAAAATATAATCCCTACGTGCGTACCTTTCAGCCCTGGGTAATCCTCTTGGTAAGGAATTTAAGCCGATAGGATCCTTATGCTCAATCTACCTTCTGTAAACAGCAGGAGAATACTCGGCTCAAACCCCTACCCGTTACCCTCAACGACTGTCAGAGACACTCGTCAGCAATTATTACCCATAATCTACGAATGTCCCCCTCCGAATTCCTTCGGGAGCATTTATCACGAAATCGTCATTGGCAACCGAAGGAATCTTCATCTTCTTTCATCGGACAATACCCGTGCAATTCTCAGAACCCTTCCATGCAGAACCCATGCAACGACATTTCCGACCATGACAGGCCGGAACTCAACGTGCTAAGAAAGAGCATAAATTATAGATTTCAATTTATGATTTCTCACATCCTAAAACACCACCACCGCCATGTGAGCGGAATAAAAGTTTCATTACGTTCGATAATAAATAGCTAGTGGGTCGAATTTCTAGCCGACATTCATAGGGATCCGGGAGAGCGGCCAAGCGGTGCATCTCCCTACATGGGATGCTGTTCCATTCCAGACGCGTAGCAGCAGCACTTCATAACACGCTGCAGAGGCCGTAAATCGAAAGTGAAATCAGTGTGTCTGGTTTTGGTGACTGCAGCACTGACACGTCACCCCTGCACAGTTCTGGTAATGTTGGCGAATTTAAATCTACCCTTATATTCATGGGATTGATGGTCAGGATTCAGCAGAGCAAAGGAATGAATGTTGCAAGTTGAAGTAGGATCGTTATCCCTCACCGGAAAGAAGTCGAGTAAATTGAATTCGACCGAGGGTTGAAGATGTTACGGAGGGACGTGCGTTGGGGCCGAAAAGTTTTCAATCCACTCTACCGTTTCCGAGTAAACAAATCTTCATGGCTACAGATTGCATCCCTCGGAATAAAACGGAACGGAGGGTGCTCGACGTTCGACTTGAGTCGATATAAATGATTGCAGTACAGTGATTGAGATAACATCGATTCTCGTCGTGGCGCAGTCGTTCTCGCATTTGGCGGCGGAAATCAGCTCCATTCGTAGGAAAGATGGAACAGATTTAAACGTCCGTTTCGGAAGGGCAGTTTGGAAATTGAAATGCCATAATCTGGTACTAGCAGTCAGGGGGGGGGCATGGGACGATGCAATCATTGAAATTGCGATGATGATCTGATTTTAAGGGGGGGCTAATGGGAAGTGAAGTTATTTACATCAGAGTGTCTTTGGTGGACCCAGGAGTTGAGTTGAAATTGATTGAATTTTCGCATCATGAGCTGCAAATAAGTAACTGTGGTACAAAATACCAGAATTTCAATACAAGTGGCTAATCAGTGAAAGGGTGGTAGTTAGGATACCTTCTGGATAACGAGTTTAGCGGGCCTAGTTTTTTTCTAAACAAATTTCAAAATATTTGACGAATTACAGGGTGATCACTAAAAATTCGATTTTTAATTTCTCGGGTTTTCCCAGTTTTTAACATTTTTCTGCCTTATGTAGCATGTGTTGCTTGACGATGCGTGGATCGATTACATTTTTTGACTAATAACTCATAAAGTAATTGAGCTGTAAACGATGTTAATCTGGCTTTATGCTTGCTTATGTATGCCTAAAAAGATGTTTGCTATCGATAATGCTCTTGAATCTCTGACTTTTTCTATTGTCGAAATAAGAGCTGTCTCAGTTCCAAAATGCGAGGCAAAGTTCAATTCAATTATAACAGATGACGATCTTCAGCTTCCGTCTTTTGATCCGTCTGAAAAATATCCGTAGAAGAAAGTTATCTGGCGAGATTTGCAAAAACAAATTAAAAAACGCTCCTCTGCCATGAGGAACAAACAATTTGAAAATAATTTGTCAAAATTAGACCCAAGTTCCAAACCTTTTAGGAAACTCTCCAAAATTTTGAAGAAACCTCAAAAGCCTATCCCAGCGCTCAAAGAAGGTGATAAAATATTGTTAACAAACGTGGAAAAAGCTCAAGAACTTACTAAGCAGTTTGAGAGTTCCTATAATTTCAGTTTGGGTCTTGCTAGTCCTATTGAAAATCAGGTTGCTCGTGATTATCTGAATATTTCCTCCCGGGAAAATATTTTTGGGGCACTGATTTGGATGAAGTAAAAACTATAACTAAAAAGTTCAAAAATATGAAGGCTCCAGGTGATGATGAAATTTACTTTTACTCCCAGTGAGTACCTTGTCTTTCATGGGAAAATTATTTAATAAATGTTGTCATTTTGCATACTTTCCTGACAAATGGAAAAATGCCAAAGTTGTTCCAATTTTGAAGCCCGAGAAAGATCCAGCTGAAGCTTCTAGCTGCAGACCAATAAGTTTACTTCTTTCAATAAGTAAACTTTTTGAAAGATAATTTTGAATAGAATGATGCTTCAGATCAATACAAACTCAATTTTGCAGATGAGCAATTTGGATTTCGCCATGGCCATTCAATTACTCATCAACCTTAAGAGTTACTAATTTAATTCGTTCAAACAAATCTGAAGGCTGCTCAACTGGAGTTGCTCTTCTAGACATAGAAAAAGCATTCGACAATGTTTGGCATGAAGGTTTGATTGTTAAATTGAAAAACTTTAAGTTTCAGCTCTATAATATGAAATTAATTCAAAATTATTTAACTGACAGAACTCTGCAGGTAAATTATCAGAATTCCAAATCTGATCAACTACCTGTTAGAACTGGAGTTCCTCAGGGTAGCATTCTTGGGCCGATATTATATAACATTTTTACTTCCGACCTCCTTGATTTGCCTCAGCGTTGCCAGAAATTCTTGTTTGCCGATGACACAGGCATTTCCGCTAAAGGAAGAAACCTTCGTGTTTACAGACATTTTCTCTTCTTATTTACAGAAATGAAAGATTTCTCCCGACGCTTCCAAAACTCACCTAATAATACTCCCACATAAACATAGAACTTCCTTTTTGAAACACAGTAAGGTCTGTTTTCGCAATAATCCGGACACCTCAAAACATGAATAAAACATAAATTTCGCATTATATTTCCGTCGTAGTTGTTTATTTAAGATTCATGGGATGTGTTTTAACAATTCGTGAAGACAAAACATTGTTATTCGGTATTTGCATAACATTTTCGAACTTTGCGCTTAACTCCGTCCATTAGGGTTTGCACAGACTCTTCAGAAATCGTAGAGGCCGTCTTTGTCCAAACTTGCTGGAAGTGTTTGATGTCTTTGATTCCTTGCTTCTTTCCAGAAAGCTTCCGCTTCATCAGAGCCCAATATCTTTCGATTGGTCGTAGCTCAGGGCAATTTGGCGGGTTTGAGGTTTTTGGTACAATGTTTACTTGATTTGCTTGGTACCACTCCATCACAGTTTTAGCATGGTGGCATGATGCCAAATCGGGCCAGAACAAAGGTTTTTCTTTGTGACTTTTGACGAAGGGTAGCAATCGCTTCAGCAAACACTCTTTCTGATAGATCTCCTTGTTGATTGTGCCTGTAGTGACGAAAGATTTACTCTTTTTGCCACACGTGCAATTTGCTTTTTTGGGAAATTTCGATGCCTTCTTCGTTCTGAAATGCTCAGCTGTAGCATTTCTGGCCATAGCAGAATAAAAAGCCAGCCCTGGAAGCTGCTTGAAATACTCCAGGACATAAGTTTCATCGTCCATAACAACCCATGAAAACGTCGTCAAATATTCGCAGTACAAACGTCGAGCCCGTGATTTTGCTGCCAAGTTCTGTTTGTCGTTGCGATTTGGAACTGTTTTTACTTTATACGACTTAAGTCCCAAACGTTGTTTTGATTTTTGGACAAAACCAGGCGACATCCCTATTTTACGAGCCACCGTTCGAATGGAGAGATTTGGGTTTTTCGTTAATATCCTTTTCACCTTTCGGTCCATGACAGGATCAGCGCGTCCAATGTTTTTGTCACTTCTCGGTTTCCTCTCCACCGTCCTACGCTCCGAAAATGATTTGAGCACATCGTGAACAGTGGATTTAGGCAAATCCAATGTTTTTGCAAGGTCCCGTATTGACAAGTCAGGATTTGCCGTACGCCCGTACAAAATTCGCTCGCGCACTTGTTTTTCTTTCGTCGCCATCTTGAATACTAAACATGAAATGTAAACATCAATCATAGTCTTTTTCATCATAGACTCTCAGCTATATCACAGTGAAATTTTTCATTCCTACGTGCAATATTTCAAAAGTAACAATGATTTGAAGGTGTCCGGATTAATGTGGATACAGACCTTAGTAGTCACATAGTTACTATGAAAGGTGTTCCAATTTTTTGGTCAAGTCAAGTGAAATAACTTGGTCTGGTACTTCGAACAAATAAGGAGTTAAAAAAAATAGTTTGCTATCCTGAGACACTAAAATTCAAACAACGTCCTTTTTAAAGACGAGCATTCGAGGGATATTGATGTAGTCCACCCTGTATTGGGTCTATTCGTGGATGCAACTTCGGCTCATCCATAATATTTATCAAATACTGTATTTGCGGAAGATGGCACACAACATGTTCACCAAAATCTTATTGTATTCTTTTGAAACTTTTAAAAGAACTAACTAATAATTTATGATTTCTGTTATTTGTTTCGCCTGAATTACTATCCCATTCCAAATGCTCGAACCTTCCTCTTGACACCGTCCATAAAGTTTTTTTTAACAACTTTTTTATCTGTATTGGTCACAATTATCCACTTTCTCAAATTCTTGCTGATATTTGTTCACTTTAGGATTGTTAAGAAGTGCTGTTCTTCATGATAGCCCAAAACATTTCAATCGGACGAAGTTCCGATGAACTCGGATTCACCAAAATTCAGGCCACAATACAGCTTCCCTGTTCAATTTGCTTTGCAGCACATGTGATGTAGTAGATTTTAAGTATAATATTGCTAAAATAACTCTCATGCAAATATAAAGTGACAGAACTAATAAGCATTTTCATTCGGAGATTTGGGGATTTCATTGCGATCTAAATTTTTTCCACGAGGCATCCAGAAACTCATCCTCACCCTGACCAGGTAACGTGGTATCTGATCAACTATCTAGTTGCAAATAAGAAGAAATTTAACTAGAAAATTATTCAGAATTCAGAAATAGAACAGGTATTCCACTAAACAGCTCACACTCTCCATAATTCAAGAAATTTAAGCTGTTCTGTCTTCAAAAAAAAAACTTATGTCCAGCAGAAAATATATCTAAAAAAAATAGAAAGAAACAAAAAAAACGAAGAATGAACTACAAAGTCGAAGATAAAATACAAATGCCTGCTTATGAGGTAGAGGAGCAGGGATATTTCTAAGGGAATGATGCAAAAAAGAGAATAATTCATTTTAACCAGTTGAATTATATCAAATAGTAGGAATTGGTGAGACCATTCCATTTACTGAAAAACATGTTTCTGCTCATAACGATCAACAGCTTTTTTTCTTTCCTTAGCCATTTTTAAAGATTTCCTTTCTGCTAGACTTATATAGAAGGTGCTCAAGTGGAAAGCTTTTTTTAAAATGATCGGCATCATGGTCCACCACTATCGCCATTTCGAATTATTCAAGCCACTAATCTAAGAAACTACAAGGATTTCGTATGCCGAACAATAACATGAGGCGCTTTACGCATTTAAGAAGATCAATTCTGAAAGGCAATTGAACAGTGAAAGGACTCCGACAATTACTTTTCAAGCCATGTAAACACGATATATTTGCATCACCTTAAATTAAATACGTGGTGGATCGCAGCAAGCTGTGCTTCGAAACTGACGTGTTTTGTTTTTTGCTGCGTCGGTTTCGCGAAAAAAAAAATCAAACAATAATTCGTAATTTAACTTGAGCTAACAGTGAAATCATAAAATCTCCGCGAAAATTGTGTAAGCCGTAGTGAATATAATCGATTCTCTCTCGAAATGTGTGAGTGTCGGTAGTATTTCCCCGTTTTTTGTTTGTTTTTGTGCTTCGCCCCCGCACCCGGAAGAAGAGTTAAATCAGCTTTGTTTTGGTTATTAGTGGTAATATTGTGGCACTCGTGCATAATTTATTAGTTTAGAGGGTTTTTGCGCTTTGTCGCGAGTGAATCGATGATTATTAGCAGTTTTGAAGCTCGATATAAAATCGCCACATAACGGGGATTTGCATTATTGGCAGAGTATGGAGTGAAAAAAAAGAAGACTAGTGCAATGTAGAGAACAGCCATTTGCTGGTCAGAAGCAGCAAACGAAAACAACGCGCATGGGCGGGTGAAAAGCTTGCACATAATTTTAGGTGCATTCACCACGGGGTGTACAGAGGTTTGTTATGCAGGTTGCATATCTAGCGGGCGGTTTAGTAACGTTAATGCGCATATTTAATCGCGAGTGCATGAAATTAATCACGAATCAACGTCGAAAGGTTTTATTTTTACGAATGAACAAGATAGTGTGATTGAGGAGGCGGACATGGGTGAGATGTATCTAACTATATAACAAAAATCTTATTTTCAAAAAAACTAAATACGTGCTTGGTTTGGAAATTGAAAATTTCCAAATCTGGAAGTGTGTTGCAGTGCCCTTATCCAAATGATATCGGTAATGTTTACATGCGGGACTTATTGTATGTGAAAGTAACCTCGGAATGGGCGTGACTCTCCAGACATTCTGAAATGGGTTGCTGGGTTGCAGTAGAGCTATCACTTTCTAGCTCCCGGATTAAAGCTGCTTCCAATGGTCACTTGAATGATTTTTGTAAACAGATCTCTTCCATAATACCGTTGCCGGCCGATGGGTGTTAGATTGGGCACACACACACACACACACACCTTAAATTAAATACGTGGTTTTCGCGACTGAAAGCATAAATTTGCGACAAATCCACCGAATCCGAAAGTGAGAATCGCGAAATCTGCAACTATTATAATTTTAAAATATACGTATGAATCAAAAGTTACTAAGGTTGATAATGCACAGTTCAAATGAAACTAGTAAAATTATCGCGACTTGAATGTAACAAATGGACCTCTATCATAGTTAATAGAAATATATGTAGAAAATTAAATTTACATCACTGTAGTATGCTGTAAATTTACATGTCTTAAGGGCCTGTAAAATTAAATCTGCTTTACTCTGCCTTTCGCATATATTTAGGTTACGTTTTTTTTTCCAAATTATAAGAATTGGTAAATGATTTCAATTGCTTCCTATTTATTGGCCTTTTTGAAAGTGATGATGCTTCTACACTTTCTTGGATGTCCGTTACGTTGGATAGTAGAAGAAGAATAAAAAACATGAATATATATCATATTTTTTTTCTTTTTTGCGAACATCAAATCGATGACTGAAAAGTCAAATTTAGCGACCCCGAAGTCACCTCTTTCTTTCATTCCATATAAGGTATGTTTTCAACATCTTGATAGGATTACTTTTCTGGAGGAGATTGTGAAACAACCGGTCAAATAAGTATTGGCGTTTCGTGAACGGCATTTCGTGATGATAAAAATATTTAAAAGCATTCGGATGATGCTAATAAAAACCTACAATATATCACTGAATTATCGCAGTCACACACGATTTTTTAATTTGTATGAAACCCATTTGACATGTTGGCACTCTGCGCACGAAACTTGCCCACACAATATGGCGGCGGTATCTTTTTAATTCTATATAACAAGCTGTGGTGCTAAGTTGTGTTGAGGTCATGTAAATTTCCAGCGTTCAAGGCGGATTTTTATATGCTATCAACTACAATTGTGAATTAAACTGGAATACTATCTTAACTATGTTATAAATTTCAGTGCAGGTGATTCATTCAGATATTTACGATATATTGAATTCAAAAATGCGGTCAGCTATAAATTGTGTCGACATATTTTCAGTGAAGGTTCAAATTACGTGATTATTAATTTTCATATTTTTTTTCTGTGTGTAGAATAATTACTAGATCAGCTGCTTACTAGATCATGGCTGAAGATTATTAATCCCTAAATTAATTAGAACAATTTCATTTGAGGTTTGCCTGTAGCACGGACGTTGTAGGGCAGAATTTTTTTAATCAGATTGATAATAGAACTATAAATTAGAAAAAAGGTTCTGGGAAAATGCTCATCTTCTAAATGCACGATGAAAAAAAAATGGAAATGTTTTTTGCAACGCAGGTACATCGGAAAAAAAAGTCGATGAAAAAAATTGTCCACTGAACAATAAGAATTATTCCAATATTGTTCCATCAGAAAAAAAAAACTATTTCACTCTAACATGTTCAGTCACGTACAGCAAGCCGAAACCGGAAGAACTGAGCGCTCGCGCAATTGTTTCAAGCGAACGAGGATCGTGAAAAAAAAGGCCTATTTTAAGAGGAAAAATGTTCCGTATCCTGGCAGGACCCCGCAAAAAAGATAACGGCCATCCAATGAAGATAATAAAAAAGAGGATGCTCCGCTTGCTGCACAACATGTTCAACAATAATGATTCTGAAAATGGACAGAAAGTTGCCTCGAAAGTTCTGTTGTTGAAATTCACACATCTGTTAGACTCTAGAAAAAGAAGCAATAGTTTTTTTTTTTTTTTTTTTTTTTGTTTCTGGATTATCGAGATTTTCAGCAATTGCTTGTTTATCTCCGGTCGTAGTTACTGAAACACCTCTTTGAGTATTTTTTGTAACTTTTCCGTGGATGAGATTTGAACTCGTGACTTTGGCGTGAGAAGTATGGATGTCAACCACTACGCCGGGGTCGCCCCCGGAAGCAATAGTGTATAGACAAAAAAAAAACAGATATCCAGAGTACATTGATGGATAAATCCAAGCCGTAAGATCCAAATGCCGCTGGATGACCCTGAGGTACGGTGGAAAGTCTTTCGATCTGGACGAAGACAGCTTCTTTTTTCTATCGAAATCCCTGATGCCCGGAGAGGATCGATTCTACACTTAAGACAAACATACAACTTCTCCGAAGGTACATGTTATGATCGAAGGTTTTGACTAAATTGCAATATCCGACAAGAGATGTTGATGCCGTAGTTCAAACCAAACGGTTTGGCATCAACCGGCAAGAGAAAGTGTGTGTATGTATGTATGGTAGCCACCATTCTTTCAAGATCGGGTGATTGGGTGCAACTCCACTTAAAGATTGAACTCGGAAAAAATGCAACACTTTCTTTTGTGTATAACTTTTTATTGCATTGATGAAATTTTGGGTAAAACTAGTTTAAAAAGAAAGGTTTAGAGCGTAATGTTTATATGTGCAAAATTTCGTCATAATCGGTCAAGTGGTTTTCGAGATGAATTTCAAGCAAGAAGTGCTTCGGCAAAAAATTATGGGCGCGATCGTGGAAAATGCAGGCCAGTCTCAAAAGTGGATCGCGAAACAGTTGGGAATCGACAATTCAACCGTGTCCCGTGTCGTAAAATCGTTCAAGGGGACCCAGACGGCCCAGTATCGAGCTGGCAGCGGAAAAAAAGCGAAGCCGACCGACCCCGTGCACGCAAGGAAGGTGAGGGATTACTTCAAGCACAATCCGAACCATTCGATTCGGGGCGTGACCAAGAAGGTCAATTCTTCCGCCTGGTTTATCCAGCAGGGAATGGGGTGGGGCGGACTTCATTTCTTCAAGGTAGGGAAGGCGGCTAACCGATTCGTTAAAAAAAAAAAGGTGGTCTTCCGCGGGGGGTTGGGGGGCCGGAGAAAGCGGGGGGAAGGGGGGGGAGGATTATTAAGGGGGCGGTGGGGGCCCCGCGGGGGGGTTTTTTGGGGTGGCAAGTCCGGGGGGGGTGGGGGGGGGGGGGGGGGGAGGAGGGTGGACAAATTGGGAAAAATTTGTGGGGGGGGGGGCTTTTTTTTTTTTACTTACTTATGCTGGTCCAACGTCCTATTGGGACCGCACCTGCGTCACGATATTTCTCCATAAAACTCGGTTGAGGGCTGCTTGCTTCCAGTTCCTCGAATTTCCCACACTTCCAAGATTTTGCTCCACTTGGTTTAACCACCTAGCTCACTGCGCTCTTCTTTGTCTTGTACCAGTCGGATTCGAGGCAAACACCATTTTTGCGGGGTTGTTGTCCGACATTCTTACAACATGTCCCGCCTATTGTACCTACCAGCTTTAGCGACTTTCTGGATACTGTGATCGCCATAGAGCTGCGCCAGCTCGTGGTTCATCCTTCTCCTCCATACACCGTTTTCACATACCCCGCCAAAGATGATCCTAAGCACGCGTCGTTCGAAAACTCCAAGTGCTTGCAGGTCCTCTTCGAGCATTGTCCACGTCTCATGCCCGTAGAGAACTACCGGTCTTATCAGCGTCTTGTACATGGTACACTTTGTACGGGGCTAAAGTTTACCAGACCTCAAGGTCTTGTGGAGTCCATAGTAGTCACGACTTCAGGTAATAATACGTCTCTGAATTTCTCTGCTGCAGTTGTTATCCGACGTGACCAATGATCCGAGGGACACAAAACCACCCCCCCCCCCTCTTTTCTCTCCCGGGGGTTTCCCCTTTTTCCCTATGCGAGCTCTATTGCAACCGGTTTTTCCAGCCAACAGATACTTAGTCTTCGACGCATCCACCTTCAATCCAACCTTTTTCGCTTCACGTTTCAGCTTGGTGTACTGATCAGCTACCATCTGGAACGTTCTGCCGACAATGCCCACGTCGTCAGCAGAGCAGATGAACTGGCCGGATTTATTGAAAATCGTACCCCACATGTTTAAGTCCGCACGTTTCATAACACTTTCTAGCGCAATGTTCAACAGGAGGCAGGAAAGACCATCGCCTTGTCGAAGTCCTTTGCGTGTTTCAAACGAGTCCGATAACGCACCCGAGATCTTCACGTAATACTGTACACCATCCATCGGCGATAATTGCTACTAGAAGTATCTAATCGTGATAAGTTTCCTTCGATGTTTAGATATGCCTAAAAACTGTCCAAGAGCTTGTATTTTGATTGTCACAGTTCTGCCTATGCGAGCTCTATCACGCTCGGTTCCGGCAGGCGATCTATGGGTGCGGAAAATTCTGCAAGCCGTTCATTACGTCTGGCAAAATCAACGGCAAATATATAAAGAAGAATGCCTCCCGAAGCTCCTGCTGCACTTCCTCCAGTCCCGCGAAGGTGACACTCTGTTTTGGCCGGATCTGGCATCGTGCCATCACGCGAAACCGATGATGCAAAAGGTATGCAGGTGATCAATATAAACATATTTCAAATTTATGTCGAATAAAAAACGAATTTATTCACAAACAATTATAATAATATCAAATGAACAAAACAAGGAAGAATAATAATTCTCCAGGACCAAACAAATGCAACTTCGTATATTGGCCACCAGATAGTCCTCGGCTTTCAATATTTCGGTTGCGAATCGATTATTGTCGATCACAGCTTTGCACATTTAAGGCATGGAGTGGATCCTTGTGGAATCTTTGCCCAAGCTTTTAGGATTTGCTCAAACAGTTGATCCTTATTACGCACCTTTTCACGGTTGATTCTTCGAGTTACGATTTCTCAAAGGTTCTCGATCGGGTTGAGATCCGGAGACTGCCAATCAATAAATATTACATTGTTATCCTTAAGCCACTGTATGATGACTTTAGCAGGGTGTTTGGGATCGTTATCTTGTTGAAATATCCATTTTATTGGCATGTTATACTTTGCAAACGGTAGCATAACATCTTTAAGAAAGCCATTGTACATGAAAGGGTCCATAATACCATCAATTCTATTAACCGTACCAAGACCGTTCCCAGAAAAACTTCCCCAGACCATCACATTTTTTTCCGCCATGCTTCAAAGTCTTCTGGCAGTATCGTGATTCCAAGCGTTTCCGGATCGGTCGGCGTACACAACACATTCCGTCGCTTCCAATGATGTTACACTTCGACTCTTCACTGAACAGTACCGATCGCCATTTCTTCACACTCCAGGTTATGTGAGATCGAGCAAACAGGAGTCGTTTCTTTTTCTTTTCCACCGATATCAGAGGCTTCTTCGAAGGGGCCTGGAAAAATAATCCGGCGATAACAGCACGTCACCTGATTGTGCGGTCCGACACAGGCAGCTGTAATTTCTTTTGGATCTTAGAGGACGAGTTGAAGGGACCATTCTTGGTGCATCTTGCAATCATCGAGTCGTCTCTTGACGCCGTGGAACATGGTCTTCCTCCTAGGTGATCCGCGGCAAATTATCCGGCTGAGCGAAACTTGGAACACGGTCAATATCAACCAGCAGCAGATTTAAAGTTTTAAAATTAAAAAGAGCTGTTTACGATTAAAAGGAGAAAAATCTGTCTTATCAATTCGAGCATGAGCATGAGCATGAGCATGATTGGAGAAAAAATCTGTTTTAACAATTCATTGATAATTCCCTAAGATTAAGAGAAAATCTAAATTGAATCTTCGAAAAGACATACTAGCAAATTGATAATTTTGAAATGGTCCAACTGGTAGTTGTTTGAAATCCCAAAACCAAATTAAAAATACTACGTTCTAAATTCAACTGTTAGCAGATGACGAAATTTTATATTAGAAAGATCAGCAAATAATTTAATGAAGAAGAAATCTATCACGAAAGGTCATTGGTTACACAATCAAAAAAGATTTCACGAAATGCAAAATTAAATCTTCCACACGGCATGCTGGTAATTTTTAAATAAGGAACATCTGCTTCGTGCTGCAAGATTGAAAGAGAGACTGAGAAGCGAGGCGACCCCGTGTTTGTGTTAAACATCCATACCATCACGAGTTCGAATCTCACTCCCGGAATAGTTACGAGAATACCCAAAAGGTATTTGAGTGACTACGACGAGAGATGAACCAGCCCAGGGGTAAAAATCCCGATAATCAAGGAATTCAAAAAAAAAAACGAAAACTGAAAGTTCATTGATGTCATATCTAGAACATTACAAGAAATAATAGAATAATAATCATCCACATGACTTGATAACAAATTGAAAGTTTTGAAATAAGAAAGACCTGCTTGTGGTTTAAAGAAGGAACAATCTTCCATCAAAGTTCATCAGCAAAGACTTTCCATGAAATATTAAGTTCAATCTTTTACTATCCTAAATTCGTCCTAATGCCCCATTTGGCCTAATGAATTTCGGCTTACTGAGCGATTAGACTTGATGGCCTTCGGTCTAATGACACAAGGCCTAATGGCGTTCGGCCTAATGGCCCTACACCGATAGTTGGAAGGCCAAGGACACCACCAAGCAACTCACCAACAGGATCAAACGCAGCATCCGAAAAATCGATTTGGCAGCCGTCCAACGGTATGTTCCAATACCATGACTAAGCTGTGCCACACGGCGGACCACGGATCATATTTCAATGTTGACTAAGCTCAGTTTCGAAGAATTAAATTAGACGTTTGTATGAAATTAATAAGTGTGAACTAAACTTCACTGGTGATTTTTTCCTGACCTATTCTTGTCATTCTAAATTTTCAATCGACACTCGTTCGATACAAATCACAATTACAAAATACAAAACAAAGGGTGTTCCGATCAAAATTTGGTCGACTTAAACTTGACGCATTTTCTTTTATCGTGCATTAAGAAATTTTGCACATCCCTTATTTTGAAGATGTGTGCGTGTAGCATCATACCTCTATTTTGATTATGAGATTAGCACTTCAGTTATCAAAATGTCGTCGAAGGAAGAGAAGCAACGCATCAAAATTTTGCACGTGGGTGACGACAATCCAAACTACTCTCACGCCATGTTGGCGAAATTGTTGAATGTGGCTAAATCAACTGTTACCAACGTATTAAAAGTGCTCGGTGAACGTTTGTCGGCAGCCAGGAAAGCTGTATCGGGGGGGAATCGAAAGCCGGAGGCCACAGCGACGACAAAAAGAGTTGCCCGCTGTTTCGAGCGGAACCACAACCTCTCCGTCCGAGATGTCGCAAAGAAGCTGGAAGTGGCGCCTTCAACCGTGGATAGAGCTAAAAAACGAGCTGGACTATCGACTTACAAGAAAGTGGAGACTCCAAATCGCGACGATAAACAAAACACGTCGGCCAAAGCACGATCGCAAAAGTTTTACCCGACGATGCTGACGAAGTTTGAAACTTACGTCAAGGCAGACTTTAAACAGCTTCCTGGACAGGAATTTTATACGGCAACCGGACGGGGAAAGGTGGCAGATATTTTCAAGAACATTAAACTGTCAAAGTTCGCGAAGAAATATCTGGTGTGGCAGGCCATCTGTAAATGTGGCTTGAAGAGCAACGTTTACATTGCGACCGGAACCGTCAACCAGGAAATTTATCTGAGTGAGTGCCTACAAAAACGTCTACTGCCTTTCCTGAAGCGACACAATTGTTCCGTTCTATTTTGGCCGGATTTGGCATCTTGCCATTACGGAAAAAAGGCCATGGAGTGGTATTCTGCCAAGAACGTTCAAGTGGTGCCCAAGGACAAGAACCCTCCCAACACGCCAGATCTCCGCCCAATCGAACAATATTGGGCCATCGTCAAGCGGAACCTTAAGAAGACTCAAAAAGCTGTTGTGAGCGAGAAACAGTTCAAGGCAAACTGGCGTTCTGCGGCGAATAAAGTGGACAAGGAGACTGTACAAAATCTTTTGGCGGGTTTTTTACAAATTTTTTTCTCTTTTTTTTTTTTTATTAAATTTAAAAAAAAAAAAAAAATTTTTTTTTTTAAAAAAAATTTTTTAGCCCCCCCCACTTATTTCTTTTCCAAATTTTTTTCGGAGCACCACAGGGTCATAAAAAATACAACACAAACGGACCGATGGAAGTTGAGCTAGTTCTGAAAGAACAGTATATTAGAGTATTTTTTCATGATCATATTTCGGTTTATTTAAGTATTCAATTTTCTTCAGAAAAAAATCAGTGATCGCACGTATTGTGCTTTTTAACCACACCCGTCCTTCAAAGTGGTCATTCGTGCTCGTTTGCCAAACAGATTGCACGCGAGTTAAATAAATTTCAAATTCCTTCCCTGAGTCAATTTAAAACAATTATCCGACACTGTCTTCTCCCATGGAGACCGTTCAACAATCCCAACCAAATGGAATGCATTTTATCAATTTTTGCTCAAATTTTCACCCCACTATCGGGCAGGAAATGCGTTTCCCCCATAACGGAACGGATGTCCTTCTGTCCCGGAAGTCACTTTGCTCGGTCCAATCACACCCCGCTGCAGTGCAACAATGCAGTTCTTGCAGAGCGACAACAGCAGCCTGAGTGACCAGACCACCGAACGAACCATTGTGAGTGAGCAATTAAATTTAATATCAACCAACCTACCATACGTACATACACTCTCGCGGCCTGGCTCGGACTGCCGGGGTCCGGTCGTCCCTGAGCTCTTTCCGAACTTCAACGCAGCGTTCGGACCACGTCATTGCCACAGCTGCTCGTACCAGAAGGTTGCAAAATGTCAGCAAATATGGTCACCAAACATAAATATTTAGTCTTCGGTGAGGCATGCAAAATGATGCTTTTCGCGGCAATCGGTGTGGCGGAGCTTGTGCGGTGTCGGTGACTCATTATGATGATAATTGCTTCGAAAGTGCCTTAACCGTACCCGGCCGGTGAATGCGGTGCGTTGGTCAAGCATTTTCTGCGGAATTTTTCGATCGAAACTATTTTCCTACTTTGCATCAATGCAAGCGGGTGTGACCTTCATTTAATTAAGGTGAAATCAAGCCTGCATCGTCTTCTTCGCGTGGAACGCGGCTATGATGCCTATATTTAGGCCTGTGAGCGAGTCTTGATTCCTCCTTGCAAAATGAAGAAATCAATTAACGCGATTGCCATATTCGCTTCTGACTAGTAAGGTCCGCCATCCTCCATGGTTACCGGATCCCAGAGACCACGCAGAGACCTGCTTGTTCACGTGATGGGTGCCATTCTTCCACGCCCTCTGTCCCACTCCGTTCATCATCATTATTATTACAATTCACCAACCGAGCGTGAGCCAATGTGTGTTTCTTCTTTCCAAGTGTGCAAATTAATGCCATTGCAGCTGAAATTCGCACCCTCGTCTCGGTCGGGTCGTGAATGCAAACGGCGGCTGCAGTTTTGGTAGCCGTTGCTTATGACGTTCATTGCATGATCACCCGGTGTAGATTTGCTTAGCTTTTACTCTACCGGGCCATCGGGGCGAGCAAAGTGTCGTTCGGAATGTGTGTTTGGATTGAAAGTGCCAAGAAAGATCACTTTGTGCTAATTGCAATTTACTACTCGTCGGTAACGGTTGTCCCGCGTGGCATCGGGGGCAGAAATTTTGCAAACAGCAACTGGGAGTAATGGGACATATTACACCGAGAAAAGGTGCGAAATTCTACCTATAACTCGACAGTTGTGGTAAAGATATTGAACATGATAAACACAAGCATAACTAGGTAGAACGTCCTCTGTATTATTCCAGCAAATACCAAGTAATCAAAATAAGCTTAAAAACGCATCACTCGTCGAATAAAAGTCCCCCTTCGAAACTATACGGCTCATATACGTCGAAAATTACAAGCACCGAAAAAAACATCACGGTATAATATTTCTTCCTACCCAACCGAAACACGACATGTCATCTTGATTCGATCTCATAAATCAACACAGCGCAAAGCTATCTTCCTACAGCAGGGCAGCGACCCACGATTCAAACAGACCGAATCATGCCTCAACGCATCCGCAATTGGCAAAGGAAGTTCCCTCGTACCTTCCTACTGCCTGCAAATCGCTGCTCTTCTTCAAAGTTGAAACATTCATAACTACTCCCACCGTCCTCGTCTTCAGCGCCCCCATCATCAACGCAATTCCTGCAAGGGATATGTCACCATGCCCACAGCAAGCGCAGCCAGATACATAAATTGCAACATCGAGAAGGGTTCAAAGCACCATTCGGAAGTGGAAGAACTCAAACTGGTATGTTCCCGAAACCGTAGCCAATCCCAACGGCAGTAAGGCGTAAAATTAAAACTAATTCCACCGTGATGACTGTTTACTGCACACGGTGAACTCCGGTGAACGTGGCAATTCGGGCCAGCAAGAACGAGATCTCATTTTAATTTAAAATTTAAATTTATAAATATTTCACTTTATCAAAGAGAGAAAGCACGCACCCTTCTTTCATCAAAAGTAAACTGTCTCCTCTGCCAGGGGGGCGAAATTTGCATTGCTTCGGGAGATAATTGGTTTCGCAATTGCGCCTGCCGTTCAGCAGTACGACAAAATTATAAAATCTATCCACGTAATCGAAACAGGAAGCCCGAGAGGGAGTCCCACGCAATTGGGATGGCTGCATGAAAGTAGAAGACATTCGCAACATGTATCCTCCAGATGGTGGAATAATTACTCTGTTGTCTCGAAGTAGAATTCACGGCTGCGGCTTCGTGTTTTGTGGCATTTGCAACCGTTCAAGGAGAAGGGGTTCGTCGTCAGCGCCTTGGTCTTTGTTTTGCACCGAAGAAGTCTTGCGTCTGGTATTGAGCGATGATGCGGTCGTAGTTGGCGTGATGACAGTTTTTCCGTGTCAGCTCCCGCAGTTCCTTGTTCTACGTTGTCGAAGCGCAACATCAACAATGAGCTGTCTGCGTCAACCGCCGTACACGTGTTTTTGTGGTTTTGTAATCAACGTCAAGGCGTCACGTGTTAATGACGAAACAATTATGCGATCGTTAGAGTAGCGCTCCTCAAACTATAGGTCGTGACCCGAGTTGAGTGATTCGTAAAACCAAGAGCAAGAGCATGATTGATCGCCCAAGGTTGCTGCTCAGTTTTTGCCAGATCAGCTGTAATTACACAGAAAATCAACAGATCACGGTTGAGACTAACATGCATCCTCAATGTGTAAAAACTGTTGATCCAAGACCAAGGCAATACTGGCGCTGCACAGTGATCGAAAAAGCCTTTTTTCACGGCGAAATTAATAACTCCTAAGGGTTACGTTTCCGAATCATAGTGTCTTCTACAAAGTTGTACCTAAACAAGTTATCCATCTTGTGATGGTAATTTCGTAGTTTCAAACTTTACCGCTAGGGCGGCGCTGTTGCTAATTTTTGAACGAAACACAATAGAAAAGCGATGACAAAAGCAAGTTTGTAGGGAATATAATTTCAAGCAGCTTTGCTGAAGACACAATTTTTCTAGCTCTTTTTCGACCATTATAGAGCTATTTTTCTGCTTAAAATCAGGGTGTCTCTAAGAGATGAGTTTTTTAATTATGACTTTTTTATTTCTCATTTTGATCTTCAAACACAATATAGAAAACGTTATAGCGCGCATTTTTGCACAACAAAGTTTTTTAATACGGCTTATCATTCCAAAGTTACGGGTAATTTTAACTAAAAACATGGGTTTTTTTTCTTTTTGACCTTTTGATTATTTTGGTGAGAATTGGCCAGATAATGATCAAATTATTGTTTGAATGGGTATCAAGGAACAAATTGCTATATATATGAGCCAGGTTTCTTCTGGGGCACACGAGCGGGGACTGCTTAACATCGGACATGTTTGTTTGTTAAAATTATCCCTAACTTTAGAACAATATCAGCTCGATCAGTGAAACTATATTTTAGCGCTCGCGGTTTTAATTTTCCATAGGATTTAGTATGGGGAAACTTACTTTTACAAAGAAAAATCTGTCGAGGTGCTCCGTTGTCCTTTATTTTTCAAGGAAACTTTTCTGCGAAGACTGCAAAGCGATCCGACGCTTGTGGAAAAAGTTATTCAGCCATAACTGAATACTATCCAAACGATCGGCTCATTAGACTGTTATTTCTCACAGCACTGCTACCTGCAGCATGTCCTGCAGCCTGCTGCTGTTTGCGCGAAGCAACCACGTGGTGTGGAGCGTTCAGTCAGCATGAAGAAAAGCCAATAACATGCGCTGCGCATAATTGACACAGTTTGACAGTTGACACCGTTTGAAAAAAAATACACAAAGCTTCCGTGGCAAGTTAGATTTGAAGAAAATGAAACATATATATAAATATAAATGAGCATATCTTATTCTGCAGAGATTCAGGTTCAGTCTACATTTCTTTTTCAGGCGGTCTTACTCCCCAAGTAACCACAAGCATTATATTATTGCTCTTATTCAACACAAAATCAACATCATCCTCGCTCACTTTTGAAGCTTTTTTATTTGCTCGACAATGCACCCTGCATCCTTCTGGGCATTGGCCAAAAGCTTCATTTTCTTTGCTTCAAGCTCCTTTGCTGTTCTTTCTGATTCGCTCTTCATTCTCGCGTCTTTTTCTTGCAAATCCTTCACGTTTTCGTGCTGTCAGCGACTCGCCGTATTTGCGTGCATATTATATCAAGGACTTCGTGATTTCAACGTCGTTGACAGTTCCTGCGATCGTTATGGCATCGTAGACAATTATATGAGCGACCAAACTCTTTTCGGTTTGTTCACCTCCAGACACTTTTCATTTATAGAAAATCCTCGCTCCATCGTCGCATTTCCGTGCGACAGGATCAGCACCCTTTTAACAAATCTCGACAACTTATTCAAAACGACGTATCTTGTTATGTAAACAAAGAGGGGAAGTAAAATTAAAACGTACTTTTCTCAAAACTTTCACCCCCCTAGTATTAGCATCACCATATTGTGGTGGAAATGTTTTTTTTTTTTGGTGGTCCTAGTTTGCGTGAAAGTGGTAAGGGTTTCAAAAATTTAACGCTTGAATATTACTTCCCCTCTTTGTTTACAAGATCAAATACGTCGTTTTGAATAAATTGTCGAGAAATGTTCTCAAATTTGGCAGCTCCTTCTTGGAACGACCAATCAGTTGTAGCCATTTCTTTACAAACGCTGCTCTTATTTCTGGAATCCTACAAGCAACGTCTTTGAAGACTGCATCGAGCACAGTTGCCCAAATTCTTCTTTCACTTTGTTAGAAACCGCAGTGCTCTGATGGTCTTTACCCGACCAGAAGGAAACAACAAAATTATATCAAGTGTTGTTATTTAGTTACGCTGTTTTTATAACAGAGGTTGTTAGAATTTAGATCGCGGATGTAGTTAAAATAACAGAAATTGTAACAAAAAATCCTCAAGAGGTAACAAAATAATAGTAAACTATGATATAAACATAACATAAACAAAACAAACTTTGTAACAGTTTTGTTACGATGTAGCAAAATTATATCAACTATTGTTTAAATTAATCTATTTCTTCACGCAGATTGTACCTCCCAGGGTATTATATCTTAATTTGTTATAAGTATGCTATACAACTATCCAGACGAAAAAGACATTAACAAATTTATATCATAATCAGTTAGTCGTAACAAGGGTTATTATAATCTTGATATTTTTATGTTATGCCCTTCTGATCGGGTATCTACGAACGTTTCTAGACACAGCTCCAAACATTTTTTAACTGTGTCCGTGAAGTGAGTTATAACATCACGGCTAATTCAGATGACGTAAAGCGTTAAAGGGTATGTTAATGGAGTTTGTTGGCTAGTTTCTTTAAAAAAAACTACAGTCAAAAGATTGACAGTCGTTGCGGAATGCCAAAATGTCTTTGTCAAAAATATTGCATTTTTTGAAATTTTTAAATTTCTGCAAATTTTTTTGTTTCTTTATTGCCGATTTAGAGGCCAAACCGATTTCCACGTTAAGGGCTGCGTTAAGAGAGTAGAAGAATGCTCTCCGTCAATTCTATTTCAATTAAAGATTTTGACTGTCAGACGCTCGGGTTTAACAATTTTCTCCATAGCGGTTCTAATTAATCCCGTCAAATCATCGAAAAGAAAGAGAATTTAGATCTGGTATTCCATGAGAACCCAAGGAACACTGAGAGACGAACATTTGCATCTGGATTAAACAATGATTGATTCATATTTTTGTATGCAAATAGTTTCGTCTGCGGAAATTTGGTGATTATTAGGATTTTTTACGCTAAAAATCTGCATTTTTTTTTTGACCAAAACCTCAATATCTTAAAAAATATAAGAGAAAACAATAGAGTTTTTCCAGGAAATTTGTGTTTTTCTATGATAATTTGTTTAATTTATGTTTAGTGTAGCGCATTTAAAATTTGCAAAATAAATCGCCACGAGATGATATATTAAAAAAAAACTGAATTAAAGGGATGTTCAAAAGAGAACTCCCCATAGTTACATTAAAACCAATAGATAGGTGTATGAAGGCTTCGGCAAAGTTGTTTTGTATTATATTTACTATAACTTTGCGGAATAAAGTTTAATTTTCTATTCAAACATTAGAAATCAAACAAAAAATTCTTACTAATAGGGTGATTAATCACCAAATTTTTACCTTCATAAGACGGAAAATAATTCATGGAAAAACTTTGCTAAAGAAACTATTAAGCTTAACAAATCTCGGTGTGTTAGTGTGCCTTCTGGAAATGTAGTAGTAAAAAACATAAAAACAGCTGTCAAAAAGATCTTTTCTATCGCGAAGCACAAAGAAAACTTTTAGGTTATCTGTGGGAAAACTATCAATTTTTACACGATGATAGATAGGATAGTGTGCGTACGTTAAACGTCACGAAACCTAATAGAAAAAAATGTTTTTTTTTTAATTCAGTACAATTTCGACCACGTTTTTGCGCCTTTGACTACAGTATGCGACTAGCTTCGTGTTTTCTCAGTGGGTTGGTGGAGCAAATTAATCGAAAACACACACTGACCATGTTTACTCGAGTTTGCCGGAAATGAACACAGATTCTACTCAAATCATCAATTTTAAAAAGTTGTGAGCATGGCCCCTGCCATATGACAAAAATTCCCGATGAATTTTGAAATTCCCGACTTTTTCCCGCATATTTCCCGATGATTTTGGATTCCCGCATTTTTCCCGCATTTCCCGATTTTCCCGAGTCTGTGGCCACCCTGTCTTTCCTTTTCACTCCACCCATCAAATATTTGTACAACCGATTTTCCCAGTGTTTTTGTTGTTTTTACCCAAATTTTCTTCAATTCTAGCTCTGTTTTTATAGTTTTGGGATGTTTGCGAAGTTCCGTTTTCATAATTGCCCAGAATTTTTCAATTGGACGAAGTTCCGGTGAATTTGGTGGGTTCATATCCTTTGGCACAAAATTGACTCCGTTGGCTCGGTACCACTCCAATACGTTTCGAGCGTAGTGGCAGGATGCTAGATCAGGCCAAAACAGAGTTGATCCTTCGTGCTTCTTAATGAATGGCAAGAGACGCTTTTTAAGGCACTCTTCCGTGTAAATCGCACCGTTTATTGTTCCGGAAGTGATGAAGGGAGCACTTATTTCACCACATCCGCAAATCGCCTGCCAGATTAGAAACTTCTTTGCAGATTTCGATAGTTTCTTCTTTCGAACATCCTCCTGAACATCGAACTTTGACTTGGCAACGAAATATTCTTGCCCAGGAAGTTGACGGAAGTCGGCCTTGACGTATGTTTCGTCATCCATCACGATGCAACCGGATTTGGTGAGCAGCTTCGTGTAAAGTTTCCGGGCGCGGGTTTTCGCAGTGATGTTTTGTTTTTCATTCCAGTTTGGGGCTTTTTGCACTTTGTAAACATGTAACCCAGCACGCTTCATGGTTTTCTGCACAAAACCGACTGACACCTTAGACTTTTTAGCGACATCTCGAATTGACATGTTTGGACGGTTCTTGAATTGTTGTACGACTTTCCTGGCCATTTTACTGTCCATTGGACCACTTTTACGACCACTCCCTTCCTTCCTTTGGACACTCAGACCCTCCTTGAAGGTTCTTATTACACGAGACACAGTTGTATTTGCAATTCCAAGCCTTTTAGCAATCCACCGGTGGGACGCCCCTGGATTTTGATTGTGAGTGCACACAATTTTCTCACGGACAATTTCTTGTTTCGACGACATGACTGGAACTACTGAATGTATAACTATGAAACTTGGCAGATGTAAATAATACACTATGGATAAGATCTACTCAAATTTCTAGGTTTTTTACTCATACTATTCAAAAGTTACAGAAGATTTTCTGTGTGCCATTTTTATCGAATACACCCTTTACTCAGTGACTCTAGACCTAGAATTTCTAATCGCGCATCATAGCTGGGCAAATTGATTGGATCATTCCATGGAAGGTGACTTAAAGCGAGCCACAGAAATTTTGCTCTGAATCGCCTCGATAAGTAAGATCTGTACGATTTGTTCCACACCACTTTGTGAATATACCGAGCTGACATTGTAAAAATAATGCGTCTTGAATAGCATGCCCAATACAGTTTGAAATCAACGGTAAAAGAAAGTTTGAAGGACCCAAGTAGCAGATTAACATCATTGAGATACACTCGAAATATTAACGACCCTAGGTGACTACCTTGTGGTACTCCTGATGGAACATGAAAGTAAGATGAAATTGAGTTGCCTAATTTTTAGCCATTTCCGTGGAAATGTTGAAATGTTTTATAGTTTAAATGAATTTTGTGCAAAATCATATTTTATTATATTGGTCCACTATACCTTAAGCGTGTGCATCATCCAAATCGAAGATTATATGCGCATGTTATTGGCTTTTCTCCATGCTGACTGAACGCTCCACACCACGTGGTTGCTTCGCGCAAACAGCAGCAGGCTGCAGGACATGCTGCAGGTAGCAGTGCTGTGAGAAATAACAGTCTAATGAGGCGATCGTTTGGATAGTATTCAGTTATGGCTAAATAACTTTTTCCATAAGCGTCGGATTGCTTTGCGGTCTTCGAAGAAAAGTTTCCTTGAACAATTTCCCAGAGACTGATTGGATTGTCTTATTTTTAGAGGACAACGGGGCACCCCGACAGATTTTTCTTTGTAAAAGTAAGTTTCCCCATATAAAATCCTATGGAAAATTAAAACCGCGAGCGCTAAAATATAGTTTCACCGATCGAGCCGAAATTTTTCACAGTTAATATACGACTCAAAAGGCTCCCAAAAATCAATAGGGAGCGGATTTTTTTTTCTTTCATATGTCCGTGTCCCAGGCTAGTGCACAAGCGCCAGACGCTCCAGTCATAAATGAACAGCCTGAAGCGAGTTTTATTGACGCTTGTGCACTGCTTTAGTTCGGAGCTTTTTTAGTGGTGTAGATTAGGGTGTCTCTAAAAAATCAGTTTTTTCATTCTAACTTTTTAGTTTGAATTGTTAGGATAAAATAATTTTGAGACAAAGTGTGGAAAAAAATATGCTGCTTGTTTTTGCTGAACTAAGTGTTTGCTTGTATTTTATTGTTCTAAAGTTAGGGGTAATTTTAACGAAAAACATGTCCGATTTAAAGCAGTCCCCGCTCGTGTGCCCCAGGAGTACCCGGGCTCATTTATTTAGCAAATTTTTTTTTCTTGATACCCATTAAAACAATAATTTGATGATTTTCTGGCCAATTCTCGCCTAAGCAATCAAAAGGCCGGAAAGAAAAAACGCATGTGTTTAGTTAAAATTACCCGTAACTTTTGAATAATAAACTTTTTGAGAAAAAATGTGCGCTATAACGTTTTCTATATTTTGTTTGAAGATCACCTTTCCTCAAAATGAGAAACAAAAAAGTTAAAATTAAAAAAGCTCATTTTTAAGAGACACCCTGATTTTAAGCAGAAAAATAGCTCTGTCATGGTCGAATGAAGAGCTAGAAAAATAGTGTCCTCAGCAAAGCTGCTTGAAATTATATTCCATACAAACTTGCTTATGACATCGCTCTTCTATTGTGTTTCGTTCAAAAGTTAGCAGCAGCGCCGCCCTAGCGGTAAAGTTTGAAAGTACGAAATTATCATCACAAGATGGACAACT
This sequence comes from Aedes koreicus, assembly GCA_024533555.2. NCBI lineage: Eukaryota > Metazoa > Arthropoda > Insecta > Diptera > Culicidae > Aedes > Aedes koreicus. The sequence goes on from JAHHFK020000064.1 coordinate 244,976, forward strand.
TGTTTAGGTACAACTTTTCAGAAGACACTATGAATCGGAAACGTAACCCTTAGGAGTTATGGGCCACTCACAAAATGTGATGGTGGTTTTTCATTGGAAAATCAAGTTAATTTTTAACAACGCTATAGAGTCGATTTGGACCGATTAAAACCAATAGCAAGAATACCGTTAAGGCCACTCACAAAGTGTTATAATCAGAGGCGTCGTGTCTGTCCAGGTGATCTGGAAATCTACACTCAGCGAAATAAACTTTCGATATGCATAAGATTCCATTATGATTATTTGCCACAAGAAACCAGTATGAATTTCATTATTTTGCCTTATGAAATATAATGATATTGAAAAAATAAAAATATGGAGCAACCTGGAATCGAACTTTGAACGTTAAGGTTATGGATCCAGTGACTTGACCACTAGTATACAGTGCCGGACAATACAATAAGACCAGAGCCCGTTTTTCATACAAAATGGTCATGTTTGGAGGCTTGTTTTTTAATTTTCCTATGAAGCAATTGCACTGAAATTTTGGCAACAGCCTAGAAATAACCTGAATTTTCATCTTTAATAAATTCATAATTTTTCATTTACCACTTCAGATGCTACAGGCATCAAGAACGACAAAACAATAAGACCACCTTTTTATTTCCATAGAAAAGGCCATGTTGATGAGTTTGAATTACGATCTGCAGTGTACTGATTTTAAAATGACCTGTACATCAAAACTCAAAATTCAGATCCTCAAATTTGAGCATTATTTATGAAAATCAAAAGGTGGTCTTATTGTTTTGTCGTATGCGCCGTCTGTAAATTTTAGAATGCCGAATGTAAAATCATGGATTTCATGCAGATGCAAATTTAGGCTACTTCTGGACCATAGCCGAAATTTCAGCTCAATTGGTTCTCGGAAAAATGAAAGACAAGCCCCCCAATACGATTATTTTGTATTAAAATCTGGCTTTGGTCTTATTGATTTGTCCGTCACTGTATATCAACAAGATATAAGTAACCAAGAAAGCTTAAAGGCGTAAAAGAACAACGTGTAATAAGCCTGGCGTATGAAATTTCAAAGCATTGTTGCCTGCCTGCCTGCCTGCCTGCCTGCCTGCCTGCCTGCCTGCCTGCCTGCCTGCCTGCCTGCCTGCCTGTCTGTCTGTCTGTCTGTCTGTCTGTCTGTCTGTCTGTCTGTCTGTCTGTCTGTCTGTCTGTCTGTCTGTCTGTCTGTCTGTCTGTCTGTCTGTCTGTCTGTCTGTCTGTCTGTCTGTCTGTCTGTCTGTCTGTCTGTCTGTCTGTCTGTCTGTCTGTCTGTCTGTCTGTCTGTCTGTCTGTCTGTCTGTCTGTCTGTCTGTCTGTCTGTCTGTCTGTCTGTCTGTCTGTCTGTCTGTCTGTCTGTCTGTCTGTCTGTCTGTCTGTCTGTCTGTCTGTCTGTCTGTCTGTCTGTCTGTCTGTCTGTCTGTCTGTCTGTCTGTCTGTCTGTCTGTCTGTCTGTCTGTCTGTCTGTCTGTCTGTCTGTCTGTCTGTCTGTCTGTCTGTCTGTCTGTCTGTCTGTCTGTCTGTCTGTCTGTCTGTCTGTCTGTCTGTCTGTCTGTCTGTCTGTCTGTCTGTCTGTCTGTCTGTCTGTCTGTCTGTCTGTCTGTCTGTCTGTCTGTCTGTCTGTCTGTCTGTCTGTCTGTCTGTCTGTCTGTCTGTCTGTCTGTCTGTCTGACTCTAATAGACTCTGATAGGCCGGGGAAGGTTCTTATGATAGTTTGAGACCCTCTGGAAGGGGGGAAAAGAGTCCCATACAAATGCAACACAAATTACTGCATAACTCGAGAACTAATCAAGCCAATGGAACCAAATTTTGCATGTGGGAGTTTTTGAGGCAGGATTTTTTCTATCGTGGTTCGAGACCCCTCCTCTGTTTGGAAGGGGGAAGGGGGACTCCAATACAAATGAAACAGAAATTTTTACATAACTCGAGAACTAATCCAGCAAATGGAATAAATTTTAGTATGTGGAGGATTTTAGAGGCAAGATATGTTTCTATGGTGGTTCGAGACCGGTTCCTCCTCTGGAAAGGGATGGGATCTCATACAAATGCAACACAAATGTCTGGATAACTCGAGAACTAATCAAGCAAATTGAACCAAATTTGGCATGTGGTAGTTTTTGGAGGCAGGATTTTTGTCTATGGTAGCTAGTTTGTCCTCTCTCTAGAAGCGGGGGTTTTCATACAAATGAAACAGAAATTTCTGCATAACTCGAGAACTGTAAATGGAACCAAATTTGGCATGTGGAGGTTTTTGAAGACTAGAAACATTTCTATGGTAGTTCGCGAATCCTTCCCTCTCTGGAAGGGGGAGCTCTTATACAAATGAAACAGAAATTTCAACCAAACATGAGAATTATCCAGGCACCAAATACACAAAATGTGTATTTCTCAGGTAAGAAGCATGTTCTGATAGAAGTTTGAACCCCTTCTTAGTCAAGGAAAAGGGATACTTGAGCTACTCTCAGTGCTACATTATGAAGTACAAGAAGTTACCCAAGGAACACACAAGTTTTACAATGGTTAAAAATACTTTTAAATGACCAGATTTGAAGAAGCTTACTCAGCATAAAATCAATTTGTTCGATTCTCCGCTCTTTGGATTAATTTCTAATATCTAAGAAAAAAGTTCTAGTGTTGCGGGAAATGTTGTTTGATAGAAAAATATCCAAAACAAATTGAGTTGTTTACAGCGTATCATGCTCCAATGTTTATATGCGCATTCAATTTTATGGTGAAAATTGGCACGATAAGAGCCGAAAATTCATGCGCCTCGGAAATTATGCGAGTTTACAACAACAAACACAAAATTAAAACAAAGATATTCGATAAAATAATCACGAATTTCCTGAAAATTGATGGAATCCAATAAGGTTACCTTAAATAATGCTGAAATTGGTCTCGGATCTACAGTTCATTTGCATAACATTTAAAATGTGGTGCATTAATTTTTCCACATTTCTTTGATTTCTTATATTTCAATACGGCGATTGAAAAAAATCGCAGTTTTGCCAAAACCCCTATTTATCTTCGCAATTACTACTATAAAACTATTTGATCATTTAGTGACTTCCCTCAATGCCAATTTGTCGTTTAATGCATTTACTAGAGGCAAAATGGTTTTAAAATGCTTTTTCAACTGACCATCATTAAATTATATGAATAAGCCCTAAAACGGCATATCAAAACAGCATTTTAAGAGTTCATAAAGTCGAAATAAAACCTTTGATAGAAGTAAAAAGAATTTGAGAAAACGAGGTGTTAAGATCGCTGTAAACAAGCTTTGTAGATTCTCATAAACCTAACTAAAATATGAAATCTATTGGAACCTCTTGAGGCCATAATAAAACCAAATTGATTTTTAGTGGCTTTCATAAAACTTTAATAAAACTTAATAATACTGGATAGTTTTGACAATGCTACTTGGGAATAGACTAGTTCGCCATAACCCTTCCTTCATCATCGGCTTTGACCTGACTTGTGCTCTTATTGCCCCACCAAACGCTGCAAAATTAAATGTTTCTGATATTCCTTAATTATCTAATCTGGATAAAAATTCAGTAAAGAGTTGAAGTGATTCTACCGTAATCCTTGCATACATTTATCACCGGGTTGAAGTAGAATTGATTTTTTTGTGATTTCGGTGACCAGAACAAGAATTAGAAAAACTCAAATATTCGGACAACAAATTGAAGCTTTACATCTAACAAAGGCAATGCGAGCCATTCAAGATTTTTAAGACTCTAGAACACATGGACATCATAAAACAATTGCCCATCTAAGTGGAATATGTTGCATCATCCATCCAATGAGTCTTCCAAAGCAACACATTGCAGCTGCAAACCGATCGTGTTACTCTAGTACTTCGCCCAAACAGGAGATTTCAAACCACATCCAATATATCAATGCACCAACGCGGTGCAGCCCCCGATTTTGTGCAGCTATTGTTTCCTAAGAAACCCCATTAAAGCAAATTAACAACGTAACCGTTTCCTCTCTCAATCTGCATCGAAAGCGTCCGTTTCCTTACCAGACACTCACCCCCGAGGCTGGGCACTCCGGCGGCGTCGGTTTAAAGCCAAGAGACCGAAACACCATAATCCTATCAGCGCAATAGATCAGTAATTTATGGACATGTACACACAGCCCTAATAATAGTAAAGAGAGTAATAATAACAATCACACCGCAACCCACAGCAATGGCTAGCTCTGCGAGTGGAGCTTTATTGGAGCAAAACTGCTCGAACATAAATCGTCTAATTTTACAATCGCATCTCGGCTATACACTCAAATCCTACGAACAGCATTCCGAAGAGAAACGCAGTGAAGAGGAAAAGTTCGACCCTTTCGTGTTTTGCATTGCTCCAGTGGACACACTGTTGCTAATCTCGCATCGAGCGAGGAAATAGACTCAAAACAAAGGTTGGATTTCTTACAGTGCTCTGCTCCTAATGCACTTTGCACGAAACAAAACCTCAATATAGGTAGTCTTAGTCCGGCACATAAACCAGCAGTTCTTCCGAAAGACAATTGTCTTGTAGTAAAATAGACTTTAGCTAGACACTGACCGAAAGCACTCATCGTAACCTAGAGCCAAAAGAGTGCTCTTCGTGCCGAGTCGACGGTAGTTGTGGTGAATTGGCTCGGAAAAGCCTATTATTACCGTCCGACCGTGCCAGAAGACGGCTCCTCCGACTTCCCAATTTATGGCTCCACTTCTCGACAGACAAAAGCACCGTACTCGTCGTAAGTCTTTTCCCCGCAATGTACTCAGCTGGTTAGTTTTTCAAACTATAAATTAGGTAAACTGGTTCTTGCGAGAGCAAAAGCGGGCTCTCTGGAACACACTGGGAGTTTTGGATGCTTGGTCGTTGTCTTCTGAGGGTCATTCGGACATCTTGGCCCACTGTGCCGTGATCTGTGACTTTTCCCAGTCCCAAACTGACTACCGAAAGCATCCGAACCGAGCGGAATGTTTCATAATAAGATCTTAATTATAGATAATTACCGCTGCGGCAGCGAGTTCTGCACGTTCATTCTAGAATAGCGTTGATAAAGAAAGAAAAAATATCGAAGAAAAGCCTCACTTACCTATCATTGTGCACGCCGGACCGGTTATCGTGTTTCCGGACAGCTGGACGATGGCCAAGAAGAGGTCCCCAATCAGCAGACAACCGACGTAATGCGTTTGACAGCGCCAATGAAGGACGTGGTGCTGCGAAGTTACCAAATACCCGGTGGCAAGGGTCGCTCCTAGAAATATCACCGAAACTAGCAGCCCTGCGGCGTACAGCGCAAATCGGACGTCCTGCAAAACAAAACAAAAAAAAATCACACGTCACAAACAATTTTCCAAAAACAACGGATCCAAATCCCGCCTCCTACGCTTGCTGGACTGGAACTGGAAGGTGCGGAAAATTAATTCAATTTATCCCCGCTCGCATGTTCATACCGACGGTAACAACAGGAGCAGATCGGCACCCCTCGAGGGTATTCCGCCCACCCAACCGACCAGCCTGCGCCATGTAAAAGGGAGATAACATCTTGTCGAAGTGTTGACTTTCAAACGCCAAACCGTTCGTTCATTGTAGATGACTGACTGACGTGCATGATTGAGGATGAGTTCCCGCAGCAGACACAAACAGACCGGCGTTGCGCCCCTCTGTCGTCTCGCGGGCGTAATCACATAAAATGCGATGAGTGAGGGGTGCCATAATTGAAATTGATTTCTGTAAAATATTTAAAAGGTTCAATTTAGCGGAAACAAGCGGAGTGTTGGTATTGTGATCGTCGGCAGGGAGAAGCGAGAGCGGAAAATCTGGTAATTTGATCCAGTTTGCATTCATAATCCACTGGGGAGATTTCACGACTGAGTGGCTGCCAGATTTTCGTGAAGCGAAAAGAAAATCGACAATTGAAGGTGGCTCTTTGTGCGGGAGCGATTAACGAAGTTTCTATCTGTTGGGTTGTTTGAGATACACCTCAGAATCTGAATTGATACAGCATTGTGGAGAATGTGCACTCGATTTGATTGATTATGCTCATCCTGTTCGGAGAATAATAACAACTCTATTCCACTGAATACCTCAAGATTCCAACCTATCGCCATCAGGCAACTTCGACATCGTTGGTCATAGAGAATTAGGTACGAAGAAATATTGGCTCCAAACGGACACTCAATGTACGGAAACGATTCTGTTTTGAATGGAAACAGAAAGGCGAATATGATTCTTGAAAGAGGAATATAATGAACTTATCTTGAGGAGAGCTACAATTGGAATGAATAAATTGGTTTATATCATTGGTTTAAAGGGTGATACGGTCAAAATTTGGTCAAGGGAAAACGCGTGAAAATCGGTGAAATCGTTTATTTAAAAAATCAAATTAAATTTCTTTTTCAAGTTCAATTAGTATAAAATTCAGGAAAAATATTCAGTTAGGCTTCCGCTTTTCCAAATCCGAATTGCCGGGCCTTACGCTTGACCCCTGCCATCAGATTTTGTACAGCCACCTTGTCCACCTTCTTCGCCGCAGAAAGCCAGTTTGCCTTGAACTGCTGCTCGTCCTTAGCAGTTTTTTTGGTCTTCTTTAGGTTCCGCTTGACAATAGCCCAGTATTTCTCAATTGGGCGGAGCTCTGGCGTGTTGGGAGGGTTCTTGTCCTTGGGAACCACCTGCACGTTGTTGGCGGCGTACCACTCCATGGCCTTTTTACCGTAATGGCAAGATGCCAAATCCGGCCAAAACAGTACGGAACAACCGTGTTTCTTCAGGAAAGGCAGCAGACGTTTATTCAAACACTCTTTCACGTAAATTTCTTGGTTGACAGTCCCGGAAGCTATGAAAATGCTGCTTTTCAGCCACAGGTACAGATGGCTTGCCAAACCAGATATTTCTTTGCGAACTTTGACAGTTTCGTGTGCTTGAAAATATCTGCTACCTTTCCCCTTCCTTTTGCCGTATAAAACTCCTGTCCCGGAAGCTGCTTGTAGTCGGCTTTGACGTAGGTTTCGTCGTCCATTACCACGCAGTCAAACTTCGTCAGCATCGTCGTGTACAGCCTCCGGGATCGCGCTTTGGCCGTCGTATTTTGTTTATCATCGCGATTTGGAGTCACTGCCTTCTTGTAAGTCGATAGTCCGGCTCGTTTTTTGGCTCGATGCACGGATGTAGACGATACACCCAGCTTATTTGCGGCATCTCGGAGAGATAGGTTAGGGTTTCGCTTGAAACTACCGGCAACTCTCTTTGTCGTCTCAGCGGCTTCCGGTTTTCGATTTCCCCCCGATCCAGACTTCCTGGCTGTCGACAAACGTTCCCCAAACACTTTAATTACATTTGTAACGGTTGATTTGGCAACTTTTAGCGATTTTGCCAACTTTGCGTGCGAGTAGCTCGGATTTTCGCGATGCGCGAGCAAAATTTTGATACGCTGCTCTTCTTGCTTGGACGGCATTTTGACAACTGAAGAGTGAATTCCAAAATCAAAATAGGAGCAACATTCTACACACACACACCTTCAAAATGAGGGGTGTTCAGGTTTTTTAAATGCAAAATTGAAAGAAATACGTCAAGTTGATATTGACCAAATTTTGACCGTATCGCCCTTTATTGAACCTCTTCTCCCAACCCAAATTCCCGCACCTTTGCCTTGACCCCTTTCATCAAATTTTGGGCAATGATAGGACCGACTTGCTTACTTACTTTTAACCACACTTTCTTTAGTTCAAGTTCATTTTCTATCAGTTTTGGAGTTTTAACGAGCTTTGCCTTCATGATTGCCCAAAATGTTTCAATTGGGCGAAGTTCCGGAGTGTTTGGAGGGTTGACGTCTTTTGGTACAAAAACTACATTATTATCTTTGTACCAGTCTAAGACGGGCCGGGCATAGTGGCAAGATGCCAAATCCGGCCAAAACAGTGTCGAGCCATCGTGAGATCTCAAGAAGGGCAAAAGTCGTTTTTGGAGGCATTCGTCCTTGTAGATTTGTCCGTTGACGGTCCCAGAGGTGATGAAGGGCTGACTCATTTTGCCACATCCGCAGATCGCTTGCCAGACAAGAAATTTTATGGCGAATTTCGACAGTTTCTTCTTCCGTACACTCTCCGGAACGGCCAGCTTAGAGGTGGCGACGTAGTGTTCCTGTCCTGGCATTTGTTTGGTGTCGGCTTTAATGTAATTCTCATCGTCCATCACAATGCAGAACGGTTTTGTGAGCCACTCCCTGTACAGTTTTCTTGCACGAGTTTTGGCCACCGAGTTCTGTTTATCGCTCCGGTTCGGTGCCTTCTGGACCTTGTACACATGTAATCCAGAACGTTTCATTGTTTTCTGCACAAAACAAACTGAAACTTTAGCCTTTTTCGCAACACCTGATCGAAATGTTGGGATAATGCTTAAATTGGTTCAATACCATCTTGGCCTTCTCCGGATTTGATGTGCCACGTTTTTTGCCACTACCATTTTTCCGCTTGGTTGTCTTACGGTCCTTGAACGTTTTGATCACATGAGATACGGTTGAATGTGCGATTCCGAGCTGTTTTCCGATCCATCCATGAGAAGCGTTTGGGTTTTCGAAGTGAGTGCCCAAAATTTGTTGGCGCACTATTTCTTCATTCGAAGCCATCACTGAAATCACTCGACCGATTTTCACGAAACTCATTACACAATTGACACAACACAAGGAAATACATTCAGTTAAAATTTCAATAATTTTTACCCACACGCTAAAAAGTAACGAAGAATTGCGTGTGGCCAAATTTTATCGAATACAGTCTTTATAGTATCCAGCGCTTTGTTCAGTATATCTGCCAGTAACTTATTGCTTGCAATTGGATTGATCTTCAGGATGCCCTTCTTGACGTGATCGCGCAAAAAGTGGCGCATGATATGTTTCGCCATTTTACGCTCTACGTGTTTCGCCATAGAAATGCAGCCTCGTTTAATGTTCAGTCTATTATTAAAGATATCGAGTTAGATCTAGGAAAGCTCATAGAATACTTCAACGGCAATTGCCTTAAAGACTGGACTCGGAAAAATGAGACACAAAAAAATGATCACCAAAAATTCATTTTAAATCGGATTCTCAAATTTACAGGGATTAAATAACTATATATTAGCAAGGTTTTGGCATAATTTATTCATTGAATTTCCTCCTCCAAGCTGAATGCTCGTACATTCTCTTAACACTGCTCATAAGATTTTGGGCGAGGCTTTGTCCATCATCCTTACACAATTTCTCCCAGTTTTTCTTCAAATCTTCATCGGTTTTGAATGTTTTTCCGCTTTTCTTCAACTTCTTCTTCATTATCGCCCAAAACTTTTCGATCGGACGAAGTTCTGGGGTATTTGGCGGGTTCGCCTCCTTCGAGACCACATTAACGCCCTTCGCTTCGTACCAATCCATTACAGGCTTGGCGTAATGGCACGAAGCGAGATCCGGCCAGAACAGCGTGGGACCACGGTGAGAGCGGAGGAAGGGCAGCAAGCGCTTCTGCAAGCATTCCTCTCGATAAATCTGCCCGTTTATGGTGCCGGTTGTAACGAACGGCTTGATGTACCGTCCGCACTCGCAGATCGCCTGCCACAACAGGTAATTCTTCGCGAACTTGTCCATTCGGGACGTACCGACAAAAAACTCGAGGCCGGGGATTTGTTTGGTGTCCGCCTTGCTATATGTCTCGTCGTCAATTGCGAGACAGCCTGGCTTGACCAGCCACTCACGGTACAGCTTCCGCGCACGCAATTTGGCCACCGTGTTTTGCTTTTCAGTCCGGTTTGGCGCCTTCCTGACCTTAAAAACACGTAGCCCAGCCCGCTTCATGGTCTACTGGACGAATTGACCTTTTTGGCCACGTCTCGGGTGGAAAGGTTCGGGTTATTCTTAAAGTACTGCCTTATCTTCCGCGCCTTCTCTGGGTATTCCGTTTTCGGTTTTCGGCCGCTTCCAGCGCGCCGCTCGATGGTTTTCGTCTCCTGGAACATCTTCACAACGCGAGACACGGTGGAATGGTGGAATCCAAGCCTTTTGCCGATCCATCTGTGCGACTGACCAGGATTATCGATCACCGTGCCCAAGACTTGCTGGCGTAGCTCTTCTTGTTTCGAATGCATCTTGACAACTACTTGACAAATCGCACACATAAACATAACACTCTAATCTAGTATTACTCAAAATTTCATTAATTTTTACTCACGCGATAAAAAGTTACACCCAAAACAAAGTGTCGCATTTTTTCCGAGTCCAATCTTTTCTGAATTTGACTAAAACTAAGTACATGGTATTCCATTCGTCAGAAAAAAAAAATCACGCTACAGTCTGATCCATGTGTCGGATACTTGCATATTGAGAAAGTTGTCTCTTTTAAATGTCTAGGGTTACACTTAGATTCTTGTCTTTCATGGGACACTCACATGAAGCATGTATCGAGCAAAGTTTCACCGTTATGTGGCCTCATGAAAAAAGTACGCTGTTTTGTACCCAACTCAGCATTGCTACAATTTTATTTCGCGTGCATTCATTCCATACTTCGATACCTCATCAGCGTGCGGGGTCATGCTGCTAAATCAAAAATTAAAAAAATTCAAACATTGCAGAACTGATGTTTAAAAGTAATCGTCAATTTATCTCCCCTATTTTCGACAGTTTCCCTTTATACTAATTTTCGGCACAAAATCATCTCCATCCTAGGTTTGCGCGATTATCAAACAATCATATTTGTACACAATACTTTGCACACTTCTAGCTTCCATCACAACATTGTTTTTACAACTAGAGCTAATTTTCACAATACTAGGCATGCAAATGAATTACTGAGAAACCGAGCATTGACGAGCTTGGGTCTAAAATGCATCTCAAATCACGGTCCATTAATATTCAATTCACTACCTAATGACTTAAAATAATAACGAATAACAAAAGCAAGCAATTATTTATTTTTGTTTTGTTTAAGTAAAGTTAGTAAATGTCCATAACCAGGGGGCTCTCTGTGTGAGCTCTTTGGTGTGGAGGTTAGTAGAGGGTTAAAAAAAAAACTTTCTAATCCTCTAGGTCATCCAAACTGTCTTGGCGTTCAGAACTTAATTTACAGTTGTAACAATAATGTTTAGGCAATACAAAGTTACAATAAATATTCTAACATATTTAATTAATGTTCTTAAAGGTCAACAAACATTATAAAGCAATATGACATGTTCTGGGTGATCCAAACTATCCCTGAGATCAGAACATAGGACCTACAGTTGCAACAAGAGCTTTCTGGGCTATGCAACGCTACGTTGTATATTGAAACATATTCATTGAATTTCCTAGAATACCAACAGACATTATGAGATAATCTTCTAGGTTATCCCAACTATCCTGGAATTCAAAACTGAAAATCTACAGTGGTAACTATAGCTTTCTAGAGCAAACAAAGTAACAATATGTATTTGACCAATCGAGGTGAGTCTTCTGGAAGGTAAACAGATAAAATTAGATATCTTGGGATGTTCTAGATCGCCAAAACTGCCCTTAAGTTTAGAAGTTAGAATCTACAGTCGTAAAGTTAGCTTTATAACCTATGAAAGGTGGCGATATGCATTTAAACACTTTCAGTGAATCTTCTGTAAGGTCACCAGTCATTATCAAATTATCTTGGGATGTTCAAGTTGATAAAAACTGACTTGAGTTCAGAACTTAAGATATACAGTAGTAGCCGTTGTATCTTGGGCTATACAAAACTATGAAAACTATTCAAACATATTCAATGAATATTCTTACACGTCCACAGACATCATAGGATAATCTTGTTAGATTTAGGTCATTCAAAACTTAAGGACTACAAAAAGGTACTAAACACCCGCTAATCTTACCGGCTTACCATCGGATAACCAGGATGATAATGGTGCATTACCACCACATCTTGCTACATGCAGGACAACAGCTTCTAATAAGCACCATCAGGCTGAAATTTAAGCCATTAGGCCCAACACTGAGTTTCATGTTTGTTGCAAACTGCTTGCCAGTTTTAAAATTTGGAACAGTCAAAAATAAAACTAAAACACGTTAATCGCAATGTGATGTTTTAAAAATATTGGTCGCTCATAATTTCGCGTTTAGAAAATAACTTTCAAAACAAAACAAAAAACGCAAATTTGACAGTCATCAGTCATAACAAAAAACTAAATTTGAAACAATGTTGCATCCGTGTTTCAAATCGCGGTGAAAATAGAACAGAGCTGTCGAGCAGTTATAAATCTGATGCAAAAATTTGCTCTAAAAGTAGAACTGCAACACAGGATTGGGAATGGCTTCTTTCAGTTCTAGTTGTAAACTAAAACAGCCCATACAAAGTAGAACAGCGTTGGGATCGGCCTTAGGAGGAAGAAATGTAGCTCGACAAGTTGGCCACCGTTGCTTGAAATGCTGCAGAGCAAAACCACCGCCAATACAGAAATTTATGGGGGAGCTGCCGTCGTCCAGATTCACCGTATCTCGTCCGTTCGCTAAAACTGGTGTAGACTTCTTCGGACCTGCCTTTGTTCGACCCGGTCCACGGCGTGTCGGCGTTAAGGCCGTATTTCTTTGCTTGGCAACGAAAGCGATTCATCTAAAGCTCGTCTCGGATTTATCCACTGATCGCTTTTAACAAGCACTTCGTCGCTTCATAGGGCGGAGAGGCAAATTTACAGACGTCTTCAGCGACAACGGAACCCATTTTGTTGGCGCACGAAATAGGCTACAAGAATTGTTCACGATGTTGCATGACAATAAACTCTCGGAAGCGGTAGCTAAATGCTGGACAACCGAAGGCATTCAATGGCACTTCAACCGACCGAATGCTCCTCACTTTGGTGGGTTATGGGAGGCGGCTGTTAAACCAGCCCAGCATCATTTCGCCGGAGGATTTCCAAACTCTGCTCGTGCAAGTCGAAGCTTGCCTCAATTCCCAACCGATTACACCGATCTCCGATGATCCGAACGTCCTATAGCCTTTAACACCAGGTCATTTTCTAATAGGTTCATCACTTCACGATCTACATGAACCCGATTGAAGGAATATACCTACCTACCGTTTTAACCACTTTCAACAGCTACAGCATAAGTTTCGAGGGATTTTGGAACAGAAGGCGCTAGGAGTATTTGTGCCAACTCCAAAGACGCACTAAAGGCTTGGAGCCTGCAAAAGCAATCGACGTTGGCAGATTATTGGTCGTTTCGATAAGAACCTACCGCCGATACGTTGGAAAATGGGACGCATTACGGAGACGCATCCTGGCGCAGACGGAGTCGTTCGAGTCGTAACGTTGAAAACTAAGGACGGATTCCTCAAGTGACCAATAGAAGGGATCTGTCTACTTCCCAGTCTGGACAGCACGGAAACCGTTCAACAGCGTTCACCAGGGTGAGAGTGTTTGGAAGCGAGAACCCGCGCAACTACAACTTTGGTATGCAGCCAGCCACTACTATAGCCGTCTGAGAAACCGCCGCCAGCCAAACTTGTTTACTTCTGGGCTATTGTTCATCATCCGTTGTACACCGGCCACCGATGGGGATGAGGGATCGCTCTGCCGTGTCAGGTACGAAGTAGCAATTTGTATGTAGGATGATGATAACTCGAATGTGATCTTAAACTAATGAAGAGTGGACGCTCACGACCGATCAGTGTCTCGACCGGGCCCCCCAACCCCCCGCCCGGTGGGACCCGGGGCCTAATCAACCAACCCCGCAGCGAACCGCCTCCGCGGGGGCGGGGGGGGGTGTGTGGTGGGGGGGAAGAAAGAGACACACAGACCACCCGGCGGACACCACACCCAAAAAAAAAAAAACCTTGAGCAAAAGTTGGGGGTGGGGGGTGGAGGGGAAAAAAAGAAAAAAAGGTCTGTATCCACATTAATCCGGACACCTTCAAATCATTGTCACTTTTGAAATATTGCACGTAGGAATGAAAAATGTCACTGTGGTATAGCTGAGAGTCTATGATGAAACAGACTACGATTGAGGTTTACATTTCATGTTTAGAATTCAAGATGGCGACGAAAGAAAAACCAGTGCGCGAGCGAATTTTGTACGGGCGTACGGCAAATCCTGACTTGTCAATACGGGACCTTGCAAAAACATTGGATTTGTCTAAATCCACTGTTCACGATGTGCTCAAATCATTTTCGGAACGTTTGACGGTGGCGAGGAAACCGAGAAGTGACAAAAACATTGGACACGCTGATCCTGTCATGGACCGACAGGTGAAAAGGATATTAACGAAAAACCCAAATCTCTCTGGTTTTGTCCAAAAATCAAAACAACGTTTGGGACTTAAGTCGTATAAAGTAAAACAGTTCCAAATCGCAACGACAAACAGAACTTGGCAGCAAAATCACGAGCTCGACGTTTGTACTGCGAATATTTGACGAAGTCTTCGTGCGTTGTTATGGACTATGAAACTTATGTCCTGGAGGATTTCAAGCAGCTTCCAGGGCTGGCTTTTAATTCTTCTATGGCCAAAAATGCTACAGCTGAGCATTTCAGAACGAAGAAGACATAGAAATTTCCCAAAAAAATACCTTGTGTGGCAAGCAATTTGCACGTGTGGCAAAAAGAGTAAATCTTTCGTCACTACAGGCACAATCAATAAGGAGATCTATCAGAAAGAGTGTCTGCAGAAGCGATTGCTACCCTTCGTCAAAAGTCACACAAAAAAAAACCTTTGTTCTGGCCCGATTTGGCATCATGCCACTATGCTAAAACTGTGATGGAGTGGTACCAAGCAAATCAAGTGAACATTGTACCAAAAAATTCAAACCCGCCAAATTGCCCAGAGCTACGACCAATCAAGAGATATTGGGCTCTGATGAAGCGAAAGCTTTCTGGAAAGAAGCAAGGAATCAAAGACATCAAACACTTCCAGCAAATTTGGACAAAGACGGCTTCTACGATTTCTGAAGAGTCTGTACAAATCCTAATGGACGGAGTTAAGCGCAAAGTTCGAAAATTTTATGCAAATACCGAATAACTATGTTTTGTCTTCACGAATTGTTAAAACACATCCCATGAATCTGAAATAAACAACTACGACGGAAATATAATGCGAAATTTATGTTTTATTCATGTTTTGAGGTGTCCGGATTATTGCGGATACAGACCTTAGTTTGGTAATAAATTGCGGTCTTCTGCGGGAATAAATGTAGTAGTTGTGGATGTGACTTAAATTAAACGATTGTTTTAAACTCACCCCACATTGAGGGGGGGTGCATTGGGGAACGCGCAGAGAACTCCGCCCGCGGACGGAAGAAGTACCCTCTCCCACCAACGCCCCACACTGCTGGTGCCTGACAATTTCTGTGTGGGAGCTGGGCACCCCCAATCCCATCCAATATTGGATGGTAAGGGGTTCAGGGCACAACACGTTAATAAAGGCAACAACAAGCAGTCTTCGACGACACCACAAAAAAACGAGCACCGACCGACCACCGATCGTGATGGTCTTTGTGGGAAAACGGTCCCCATTTTTGGGTTGGTACGGAGGTACAAAAAGTAAAAAAAATCTTTATCCCTTTTTCTCAATAAATAACCATGTGCTTTTGCTGTACTCTGTCGACAAACACCCATGCTTCTTGCTTTGCTCCTTTGTTAATCAAAAGGGTACTGAACATATTCAATTGTAATGATCATTAATAAATCATCAATATATACCTACCTGCTGAAAATAAGACATCTGATTTCTGTAAGTGTCCATCTTTTCCACCAAAGTGTCCATTTTACCCATATTACACACTTAGAAAATTTTACAGCATTTTCCGGTAATTTCAAGTTCCGGTAATTTCCTTACCGAAATACTGTAAAATTTTACCGAAACCCGCTAAATTGGATTACCGAACGTTCAACTGTTGAAAGTTCGGTAAAAAATTACCAAATACTGTAAAATTTTCTAAGTGTGTAGGTGTCCGTCTTTGTGAAGGAACTACGATTGTCAGACATGATTTAAATGGCTTAAAACACATCCAATTTGTAAGAAATGTACCAGTATATGTGACTATTATGACAAAATTTGACCTTAAATCTCGATGCGTGTGTGTGTGTGTGCGCGTGTGTGCGCGTGTGTGTTTGTTAAGGCTTGCTTCATTTAGAATTGGAACAAACTTTTGCTCATATTGTGGCGCTCCTGGTGGACGGATTTGGAAGTTGTCGGAAATTTTGTCAGCTTCACGTATGTATTTTTGACATTCCGCAAATCGACTGTACTTTGTAAACAATCAACATGGAAGCCGAAAGAAGGGAAAAAAATGTGCACAGTTATTTGGAAAATCCATTGTGGTCTGCATCTAGGCTAGCTATACAGCTGAAATTGCCCAGAAATGCCGTATGGCGCGTCATCAAACGGTATAAGGAAACGTTGATGACGATTCGGAAACCTCAAGCCAATCGTCGAAGTGAAACTGTCGACCGGAAACTGCGTGGTAAGATTTTGAAGACGATTAAGAGGAATCCCAATCTGTCGGACCGTGATTTGGCCAGAAAATGCGGTGCTGCCCATAGTACCGTGAGGAGAACTCGACTCCGGGAAGGAATCAAGTCGTATCGAGCTAGCAAACAGCCAAATCGGACCATAAAACTGAATAGTGTGGCCAAAATCCGTGCTCGGAAGCTATACGACCGGTGCTGACCAAGTTCGACGGGTGTCTTCTGATGGACGATGAAACCTATGTCAAGGCTGACTTCGGGCAAATCCCAGGTCAAAAATTTTACTTGGCAACGGCTCGGGGGGATGTTCCAGCCAAATTTAAATTTGTTTTTGCCGACAAATTTGCACGAAAATTCATGATTTGGCAGGGCATTTGCAGCTGTGGCAAAAAAACGAAAGTTTTCGTTACAAATAAAACAATGACGTCGGAACTATACCAAAAAGAGTGTCTCCAAAAACGAATTTTGCCGTTCATTCGATCCCACGACCATCCCGTAATGTTTTGGCCAGATTTGGCAACCTGTCATTACAGCAAAGTCGTTCAAGAATGGTATGCAGAGAAAGGGGTCCAGGTTGTTCCGAAAAACCTTAACCCACCCAACTGCCCCCAGTTCCGCCCTATTGAGAAATATTGGGCAATCATGAAGAGGAGACTCAAGGCAAAGGGAAAGGTTGTCAAAGACATCAATCAGATGAAGACCTGGTGGAATAAGATAGCTAAAATGATGGACGAAGAAGGTGTGCGCCGCCTAATGAGCCGTGCTACAGGAAAAATTCGAGAATTCCTTCGAAACCGTGACGAATAATTTTATCCGTATTTTTTCTCAAAAGTATGAAGACAACGCTACCTTTGTATAAAAAAAGATCTTTAATTCAATAATAAATAACTGAAATACAGGCAATTGTTTTTGTTCCAATTCTATCTGAAGCAAGCTTTATTTTAAACAATTTTGTAACTTCTCCATAAGATGTCCGTCTTTACCTACTCTGTCCTGTTTTTTTTTGTTGGGAGTGGGTGTCTTATTTTGGTAGGGGGGGGGGGGACCGGGTTCCCCCCCCACAGGGAAGGAGGGCAGGGGGGCTCCCCCCAAAGTTGTGTAGGTGGTTCTTGTGTATCGTGGGGGGGGGGGGTGGTGGGAGTGTTTTGGTGGGTTATTTTGGGGAATTTTTTTTTTTTATTCCACATTGTAAGCGTTTTTTTCTTGCTGTTGCTCAATGTCCCTTCGATCGCATGTGATTTTATTTTGTTACCTCTTGTGACCTCCTGTTGCTGCTTCATTTCCGTTTTTCACGATTTCATTTGTGAAGAATTTAGAATCCTAATTGCGCTGCAAAATGTAATTGTTATTACAATAATAACAATGACGGGAACAAGTTGCCTGCTACAGATTGACTGGAGAATAATGTTTCTAAGTTGCAATAATGCGTTCTAAGTTGCTAGGCAACAATGGGCAACATACTGCAACCGGCCACCTGACTTTACAGTACCAAATGCCTGCCCAAAGGGGCTATTCATAAACCACGCAGACTTTTCTGAAGGGACCAAAGTCTACGCTCCATACAACATTTTAAAAATGTGTATGGAGAAAAGTCTACGAGGGGGTAGGGGGTGGGTCTGAGATTTTCAAAAATTAGTCTACATGGTTTATGAACAGGCCCAAAGTGGCCGCCTGAATCCGGAAGCACCATGTCCGAGTGGATGCGGTGTTTTGGCCGTACCTGTAATCGGCCCACTATGCCAAAAGGTCGTTGGAAAAGTGAACCGCCTGAACATCACTGTAGTATAATAGAAGAACGCGAGCCCTTCGAACGTTCCCCAGCATCGTCAGTCGGGAATTTTTGGCCTAACCTCTAACGCAGGATCCATTCCAAAAGTATTAAAAAAAAATACAATATCATTCTTTGCTGCGGCTAACTGCCGTCAGGCCACTATCAGGGTGTGAAGAATTTTTATAAAATGATCAATAAAAGTAAGATTTATGGATAATTTATTTCCTGGGTTTATTTTTCGTAGTTTTGCCATGATTTCCGGAAAATGTCTGGTCAGACCTCTTCTGTATTACACTGTTTTAAATAATATCGTTTGAACAATTTGATAACATTAAAAAATTCACACATTAATGATTACCCATCGCAAGCGACTGTGCATCATTCCTGAAACCTGGAATTTATTTCGAAACAAACCCTCAAAGCTCTCACCTGATTCTTAACTGGCACCGAATCCGGCTGCAGATGTTCCGAGCAGGAAAACACATAAACCGTCTTGCCGTCCAGGGCTTGCTCCAAGCAGTACTCGTGCGAGGCGAGAATCTTGCCGGAATCGATCGTCACCGATCCGGTGTCCTCCTGCAGATTATCCGGGTTGAAATATCCTGCAATGACGTGCTTCTTGCAGTCCGGGAACTGATAGCTCATATCCACGTGCGGAGAGGACACGATTTTGGCACTGAAACTAGCGTGTGACTGGTCCAATTTAACACATGTCTCATTCCCGCGGTCGTAGGCAAAGTTTGGCCCACAGCAGCGCCAAACGGTGCTCGTTTTCTCCGGAGCCTGTAGCGAATCCATTCCATTATCCCGAGCACAAACCAACGCAACTTTCTCATCTACGCAGTACTCCGGCGAAGATATTAGCATGTGCTTTTGGCTCAAAAATAGTGATCCATTGCCCATGAGCAGGATCTGATCGGCGGTGTAAGCGGTAACCTTACATCCCTCGGGCCTTTTGTTCTCCAGGAACATCATGTGAACGGGAGCGTTGCCAGTATCGGTGTAAAGTTGATTTTTCGCCGGCAGGAACACTTTGGGGACCCACTTTTTAATGCCACCAACTACGCACAGCTGCTGTGCATCATCGTAATACTCGCCGTGCCGACAACACTTGTTAATATAGACCGGTTGCCGTTGAGCGGCTTCGGTGAAAATGACCAGAACTGCCAGCAACGAAAGTAGGGCATGCATTTTTGGCGCTGCAAGGACTGTCGACACCAACAAGTGCAATCTCTTCTCTTTCATCTTGCTTCTTCTTTATCACCGTGTCTGAAACTTTCTCGAACTCAAACCGGTGAAGGTCTTGCTACTGCTTGTGCTTGTGCTTCTCACTCAACTTAATTTTTTTTTTAACCTTTTCTTCAATCACTCATTAACTGCATTAATTCACTTTGCGCACTTTTTTCTTCTTTACTTTCCGCTTTATTCCGCGCACCTAATTCGGTCTCGTTACCGCGTGACTTCCTCCTTCTTCAGAATGCCCTTCACCATAATGCACTTGTTGATCATTTTCTACTTTCTATTGCACGCCTATTGCTCTTTTTTTCTCTCTCTCTCCCTCTAAACAACACCTCAAACGGAAACAAGCACTTGCCGCAAATATTTTGCCGGTTTCTTCACTTGTTTTCTTCCCCGTCTCGAACTAAGAAGAAATCGTCGTGCATCGTGATTCTTAGTCACAGCTCCGGACGCAGACACAGTCACGCTCCACCAGGTCCAGCGATAATTAAACACAATAAATCAGCTGCCCATAGCCATGCCATGCAGGTGCGGATTGCATTCCAGTCGCTGCGACGCGCCGAGTCTCCGTTAGATTTGTACGCGGACAAGTTGGAATTGTTCAGTCTTTGATTCTCTCTGAAAGGGACCAAAAAAAAAAAAGAATGAACGATTAAAACAGACCGAAGACGAAGGAAAGTTCATTTTAATTATCTATTCACAGTGTGGACGATCTAAGTTGTTAACACGGGGAGTGATTCTCTATCCGAGACCGTCGGCAATTAAGAATGGTCTCGTCTCGATTTCTCTGCTGGTTTTTAGCTACACCGGTCGTCAAAAAAAAACTCGAAATTTATTCCGATGAAGATGGAGATGCAAGAACAATGATTACCAGTGTAATTCAACGATAATAAACCATCAACGGACAATGGAAGAAATGAAACCAGTCTGCAACCTGCGACTGGAGTGTGTTAACCGATCGACTAGTGTGATAGGACAGACCCGGCAGTTGCACTGATAATTGCATTTTATATGGCCCACTGCCGAAACAACAACGGCTGCATGCATGCATATGTTCCGAAATTTCGGTCGTCCGGTTGCAATCACAGCATCTATAGCGGCAAGGCAGGACACATCTACTGGAATGTGGTCATGCGCAGGTCCTTTTGCAGCTCGGTCTCGCTACCGAAGGATCGGCCGAAAGAAGCCTTTTACTAACGCGAACAGGAGCTCCGGTGGTGGGTGTTTGAATAAAATAAACGACTCTTCATCAAAGTAGGCGCTTCCCGACTGGACAAACATATTGGGGTAAACAACAGAGAGGACACGACAGGACACTGTACTGTGTTAGAGAAGGTGTTGTTTGTTCTAGTTCGGTAGCCTGAAGATGGAGCGATGACGGTAGGATGAAGTTTGATGAGGCGATAGTGCCTTAGCGAGGAGTGAATGTTGTACTTTAGCTGAAGGATTGTTGGAGTATGCGGGACCTACTAATTTGAGAGTTAAGAATAGAGTTCACCGACAAATTGCAAAACGTATTAGGGTCGACAAGTCCCATTACCATTCGGAAAGCATTTTATCTTTAAACGATTAACTATTAGTTTATTTAATCTACCATAAACTTCTTCGTCTACTCAATAGAATGCGACTGAAATTCTAGTGTATTGCCATGATTTATATCGCATGAAAACCCCGGCCAAAATGAAAGTAATCCATCAAAAACTTGTATCCTTTTTAGAGAGGGGGGAATTTTGAAATTGGACAGAAAATCCATCAAAAACTTGTATCCTTTTGTTTCAACGTAATTCTTGGAAATGAAATAGTGGGAGAAAGGGGGAGGGGGAAGAATTTTTGGAAAATTTTGTGTCGCAGAAAAATCAGTGGGGTTGTGTATAACTCACGACCGGTTGACGTAGACTACGTTAAACCGTTTGATTAGTTTCTTTAGTTTCGTAGCGGAACATTGCAACGTAGGTACTGTTCTAATGGGACGTTGGGTTAGCATAAGTAAGTGAGTAAGTATGTAGAACATTCTATGATTCACTTCTGTTTGGGAATTCAAAGTTAAAAATTAATGATATTTTTGTAAGTTGACAGTAGTGAAAACCTCCAACTGATTGAAGCAATAATCTCGAAAATCTATCGAGAAATGTTTATGTTTCAGTTATTTTCAAATTTTCATTTGACCCCTACCCTTACCGTCTGATCAAAATAGTGTGGGTGTGGTACTAGTAGAGCGTTAGATCAGCTGTTTGTTAGAAAATTCCATTGCACACTCTTTAGAAAGCTTTAAATGACGAGACAGCTTCGAGTTGAAGGTTCTACTCCAGCGTCCCAACCAGTAGTTGGTAACGCATTACTTCTGGCTGCTTTCAGTTTCGCCCGATAACCACAAGCTCACTCGACATCGGTACATGGTCGTTTCGGAGAATTTTCCGTATGTTCGATCTTAACGCGCTTCCGAAATTTGCGCATACGGTAGGCATCGTACTTATTCTCACTTTCACAGTTTCTCAAAACTTATTTTTTCCTAGAAGTCCTTCCTCTCTGGTTGCTTACCATCCTGCAGGGTACTTGCAGCCGCCAGCTGCCAGGGCAATATTGGCCATTGCCGCTCTGCATAGCTCCGTGGCTACCGAGCGAATGAGGAAAATTTTGAGGTGTCTCCCTTATATATCGTGCACTGACACGTATGAGACGTCCATTACTTAAATTTGAAGTCTGTGATAGGAAAGTACTGTGCATTTAGAAAATTTAGCCTGCAAAACCAAATTATAAGACATCACCTCTTATTTTGGTTATTTTCAATAGTTTAAAATTGTTAACGGATAATGTTTGATGTAGAAGGAGATGTTTCGCTCATCGCCATGAGGCACCAAGAGTAGACAGTCATGTTTGCTAGAAAGAAAGATATGAAGAGAAAGTGTTGAAAGTTGCGTTAGTGTACGGAAGGTTGGAAATGGAATAGAAGTATTGAAAATTGAGCGAAAGGGCATGGGTAAAGTAGTACTCGAACCAAGGACGTTATCATTGCCAAACATCCCACTGCGGGGTAGGTTGAGGCACTCCACGCTCGGAGAATACAAAAATAACAATTAGAGGATAATTTTTGATACTTGATACGCGGGAAAATTTACAACCGATTGATGTAAACATCTTGAAAATCTATCGAGAATTTATCAAGTTATTAGCGTTTAATTTGTAACGATATTTCGTGACGGTCGCTTATTTTTAGATTTTCAATTAACACCCTACCCTTGCCGTAAGACGTAGTCTACGTCAAATAGCTGGCGATGGAGTCCTCATTGCCATCAACGCGGACTTTACTTCTGAAGAAATGAAAACCAATAAGCACACAAAATTCTAAAACGTCTGGGACAAAGCTGGTTGCTCGTCAAAAACATATTTTTTTCATCCGTGTATTTTCCACCTGAGCAACATTTATGTCGAATATGGAACGAAACTGCATATTTATGGCGACTTCACCCAACGCAATGCAGACTTTATCACAGACATTGAAAATGAATCACTTTTACTCCCATATGCGAAAACTAAACATTACAATTTCTATTCGACAACATTTCAAGCTTTGGCCTACATCAAATTAATCATGTAAAGAATCAACAACATTCGAATTTAGAACTTTTATTTAGCAATTCTAGGGTTTTTTTTCATTAGGGCGAATCTAACATTGAGAGACTCTCTTTGATTACTTTCTCTTTCAATCATATTCCAATCACCTTTACGTTTTTCATTCTACTATTTATAGAGTATGCTAGCCAGCACTGTTGTGTTTCGATCTGCGCTAAAGAATCCCTCGAAAGTTTTGTAATGGCTCTGTAACAAATGAAAAGGAGCTTGACCGCAGAGAATCTCTCAATGTTAGATTCGCCCTAATGAAAAAAAAAACCCTAAAATTGTACTGAAGACTTCTGTGTATATACATCGCCTTTATGGAAGAATTGTTTAATTTGTTTTTTTTTTGCAAAATTCTTGAGCTTTCTGTGGTACACCCGCCATCAGGTTCCGTACGGTATCCTCAGATACGCCCGCCGTGACGATTCTCCATCTTCTCTTGAAATCATCGGTACCATTTGCTTTCTTCTTAGTTTCGAAGAGTTTCCGCTTAACTAGCGCCCAGTACTTTTCTATGTGGTAAAGTTCTGGACAGTTTGGTGGATTGGCTGTTTTTGGTACGTATTTGACCTCTTGTTCCTTATACCATTCCAGGACGGATTTCGCATAGGGACAACAGGCCAAGTCAGGCCAAAACAGAGGTGGAAGGTCGTGGTTTCTGAAAAATGGTAGCAACCGGTTTTGCAGACATTCTTTCTCGTACACATCTTTATTGATATTGCCGGTAGAGACAAAACTTTTAGATTTTCGACCACAACTACATATGGCCTGCCAAATCAAATACTTTTTCGGGAATTTGGACACCAGACCCGGAAGCTGTTTAAAGTATTCGAGTACGTACGTTTCGTCGTCCATTATGATACAAGAAAATGTTTGCAAAAAAACGGTGTAAAGCTCCTTAGCACGACTTTTTGCAGTGAAATTTTGCCACTCATCACGGTTGGGCACCTTTTTCACTTTGTTCGCCTTCAGCCCTTGCCTCAGCTTCACTTTTTGTAAGTATGATTTTGACTTCCTAACTTTGCGAGCCACATTTCGCACCGAAAGATTGAGATTTTTCTCAATAATGGCTACCAACTTTTTTTTAACTCTTTATTTCTTCCAAATTTATGAATATTTACATTTCTTGTTAATCTAGGTGCTCCAACTTCTACCGTAACGTATCAACCTTAATTGTTAAAATATGTACCTAATTTTGTTTACATTGTTCATGTCTTAGCAGTTCAGTATTTTAAACAGGTTTTTATTCCTGCGTGTCAGTATAACAATAATTATCTTAAAA
Source organism: Aedes koreicus (assembly GCA_024533555.2). Lineage (NCBI taxonomy): Eukaryota > Metazoa > Arthropoda > Insecta > Diptera > Culicidae > Aedes > Aedes koreicus. The sequence continues at coordinate 269,348 of JAHHFK020000064.1, forward strand.
CTAAAAAAAACTCAAATTAATTTTAACTAAGCATAAAGGGAATTTATCATTGCAATAGCAGATTGCAACGATTTTTGTCTGAAATTATTAATTATTTTGGAAGACATTTGTTCTAAAATCTCAACATTCGAAATTCTATGTTCTTCGTTAGTACTGTACCAAGAAGGCAGCTTCAAAATCATCTACGGAACTTTGTTCTGAATCCTTTGAAGTGTTTTTTTTTTCCTGGTAGCACAACAACTAGACCTTATTGGAACAGCATAAAGCATGACCGGTCTAAAAATTTGTTTAAATATTAGTAGTTTGTTTTTCAGACAAAAATTGGATATTCTGTTTATAAGAGGATATAAACATTTTATATATTTATTACATTTGGCTTGAATGCCTTCAATGTGATCTTTAAAATATAATTTTTGATCAAGTACCAGACCAAGGTATTTCACTTGACTTGGCCAAGAAATTGGAACACCGTTCATAGTAACTATGTGACTATTACTAGGTTGCAAAAAGGAAGCTCTAAGTTTATGTGGGAATATTTTTAGTTGAGTTTTGGAAGCGTTGGGATCTTCCATTTCTGTAAATAAGCAGAGAAATGAGAAAAACTTTTCTGCAGTCTCCTGCAAATGACACGAAGACTTCTTCCTTTAGCGGAAATGCTTGTGTCATCGGCAAACAAGGATTTCTGGCAACCCTAAGGCAAATCAGGGAGGTCGGAAGTAAAAATGTTATATAATATCGGACCAAGAATGCTACCCTGAGGAACTCCAACTCTAACAGGTAATCGATCAGATTTGGAATTCTGATAACTTACCTGCAGAGTTCTGTCAGTTAAATAATTTTGAATTAATTTCATAATATAGAGCGGAAACTTAAAGTTTTTTAATTTAACAATCAAACCTTCATGCCAAACACTGTCGAATGCTTTTTCTATGTCGATTTAAAACACGAGACACCGTAGAATGTACCATTCCCAGCTTCCTGTTGATGGCACGATGAGAAAGATCCGGATTTTCGAGGTACGTGCGCAAAATTTCTGTTCTTCCGACTCCATCTTCTAGTGCTGCTAGTGAAACTTACACAGCATAAACAAATACACATTGAACTAATTCCACCCAAAATTTCAATAGAAAATACCCAACGGGTAGAAAGTTACAGCCATTTAAAGTGCACACTAAGAAATTATGAATTTTACACGAGACGTAATTCATGTTTGTAAAAAGTCGGGGAACGTAAAGAAAGATTTCGTGTAAAATTATGTCTCCTGAAACTGACACATACGCAATTCGACGAAAGATGTGTTAGATTGAATTTATTTTCTCATATCTTTCAACTCATTCTTATGTGCTAAAGGACGCTTGCATGTGTCGGTCTCAGGGGACAGAAATTTACATGGCATTTTGGTAGTGTGTGGTGCAATTTGATTCAGTACAACCTTTATTAGTACTTTTCAAAGACTAGTTGTAATCTATACGCAGATTTTGAATTGTTCATTAATTTGATGGAAGTTATAATAAGCAGATTTATTAACGTTTCAGCGGTTCTAGAATATATTTTTTTTAGAATTTTCCAAAACGTACTGAGATCTTTTCGGAAGTTGTGCATGTTTTCAAACAATGCAAACGTATATGAGCATGTCGAAAGTTATATAAACTTTCCGACAGATTCACTTAGGATTTTACGGAAGTTCTACGAAAATGTAGAAAGTTCAGCAAAATATTCGTTAGTATCTCGTATACATACAAACAATACTGTGGACTTATGAGAAGGATCCGAGAAAACTTTTTTCATAAAATTTGTTAGCACGCAAATTTTCTACAAAATTTTAGTATGTTGATAAAGCTACCAAGAACTTCTGTAAGCTTGTAAGAAATCATGGAAACTCCCTAGAAAGTTTAAGGAATTCCCTAGAGATTCAGAAAGGAATATTCTTCAAAGTACTTAAGGAGACTTTCCCAACGATCAGAAAAGTAATTCCAAAAAAAAAAACTTCTCCGAAGGTCAGTATAGGTCTTAAGAACAGGGGTCACTTCTTAGTAGTTCAAGCAAGAATATCTCAGAAATTCAAGAACAAACATCTGCGAAGTCATACTTCCCAGAATTTCAGGAATAAACTTCTTCGAAGTTTAGGCTGAAACTAACCTAGTTTATTTAGTTCTGAAGAGAACGCCCCGAAGTTTTGAAAAGATTTTCCTCGATGTTTAGGATAGGACTTATAAGAAGTTCGGAAAGAAATTTCCCTTACTTAGACTTCTAAGAAAGTCTGGAAGAAACGATTCTGAACTTTTGGAGTGAATTTCCAAGAAATTTAGGAGCGACTTCTCAGAAGTTTATGACGAAACTTGTTAAAAGTTCAGGAGAGAACTTTCCAGAAGTTCATCTGGAGTTTTGCAGAAGATCAGAAGAAAACTTCCCTGAAATTCAAAAAATAATCATTGAAGAACTGTAGAAGCAGCCTATACAAACTTCATTCATATGGCCATACTAATTTTCATTGCCCACGAGCCATATTAAAATATAGTAAACACCTCCCACCATCTCCTCAACCATTCGCATCGTACTATGACACAAACTCATATAAAAATTACAATTCTTCGGTTTTCATCTCACCTCGTTTGATTGATTTGATTGCTCATCAAATTGATCGATTCAAGGACCATCTACGGAATGTCGGTTCGTCGTTAAGAAAAAATTCCTGAAGTTTAGCATAGAAGTTAAAAAAAAAACATTTTTTTCAAAAGTTTAGAGAAGTGAAGGAAAGAAGTTTTCAGAAGTTCAGAAAAATATCAAAGAAGTTTTCGAGAATTCTTCCAAAGTTCAAAAAATCCTCCAAAAATTCAAAACAACAATTCAAACAATAACTTCCCACTTAGGGTACCATAATCTTAGGATAACGTTTGGAGATTTTACCAGAAGGTCAGAAAAGAGATCGATTACTGTCCACTTTTTAATAAATTACTTTCTCCGAAAAAATTTCAACTCGCAACTTTGAAACAAATTTCCAATTAGGTTTTCAGAATAACAAAAGCATTCTTGTAATTGGCAAAACAAGAGTGAACATTGTAAACACTTATCCTTCCAATGTCAAAAATGATAACTAAGGTGATGGAACTCCTGAATTATTTCATGGTGTAATATTTCAATGGCATTTTGAAATATTTCAACATTACAGTTGCTTGTCGAGTTCAGTTTCTGACTCGATCAGATTCAGTCGGCTTCAGTAATGTGCAATTTTGCTCGACGCGACAGTGACAAGTGTCGAGCCGAGTTGCTCGACTCGACTTTTATAATTGACCCCATAGAGTAAAATTTATTTTCAGTGTAGTACAGATAGCTCTTTACTACGGTCGTTATACAAAACTTCACGTATTGAGCCTAAAACTTCCGTGTCGACCCTCATTTGTGCCCTAACAGAGCACTCCACTAATAGATGATAAACATTTAATACTACACTGCATCCTTGGAAGTAGGCCAGATTGTTGCTTAAACGAGGTCCATGAGTGTACGAGAGAGTATGAGAATACGGAAATAAGGTTCACTTAATTTCCCAAAAAAGTTTTATCGAAATTCTAAGTGTATTTCTTTTTTCTTTAGTTGGCCTGTTTTGCCTTTCATCACACCAGCGACTGCTGAAACCATCCGGCCCATCTAAGGAGTGTATCGAAAATAAGCTATCCACAAGCTTTGTTTCAAATTATGTTGAAAACCGATATTTTATTCATACAAAAAATTGATCCTTTATTGTACGAGGTTAAACTTGAACGTAATGAGGACCGGATGAAATTTAAGTTATTCGTTCACGAATTTTCGAACTTTGGATCGAATGCTCTTCATCAAGTTCCGGACAAGTGTTGCATCGCATTTTTTGGACGCTTGAGCCCAAATTTTTTGAACTCCTGCATGTTCCCAGCTGCCTTACCAGTCTTCTTGAAGACCCTCTTCACGATTGCCCAGTAACGTTCGATGGGTCGAAGCTGAGGGCAATTTGGTGAATTTATATTTTTCTCAACGAAATCTATACCCTTTTCCGCAAGCCAATTGAGAGTGGTTTTGGCATAGTGAGCCGACGCTAAATCCGGCCAAAACAGTGGAGGTGTACTATGCTTCTCATATAAAGGCAACAATCTCTTCTGGAGACACTCAGATCGATAGATTTCCGCATTTATAGTTCCGGTAGTGTAAAAAATGGTTGACTTCAAACCACAGGAACATATTGCTTGCCATACCAGTACTTTTCGACCGAATTTCTCCACTTGAATCGACCTGTCCGCATCGCTCACATCCTCCCCAACGACGGCAGTAAAGTATTGTGGACTTGGAAGAGTTTTTGCGTCCTCCTTTACATAGGTCTCATCGTCCATCAAAACGCATGCATCCGGACGCTGCAAAAGACGCGAATACAATTTCCGGGCCCTTGTTGCTGCTCGCTTCTTCTGTTCTGCACTTTGTTTCGAGATTTTCTGCTTCTTGTAGGTCTTCAGGTGGTTTCGCCTCTTGATACGCTGGATCATTCCGACACTCGTTCCTTCTTTTTTGGCCAAATCACGTATTGACATTGATTTGTTCTTCATGATTAGAGATACCACTTTCTGCTCCAGTTTCGGGTTGGAAGAACCGGGTCTGCCTCTTCCTGGTAGCTCATCCAAAGAGTAGTGTTCCCCAAACTTATTAATGATGGTTTTAACACTCGCATGATGAATTCCAAACCGCTTCGCCAATTTTCGCATAGTAATACCCTTCTCACTTAGCCATGTGTCCAGAACCTTAATGTTCACTTCATTTTCAATACGCGACATTTTGAAAACGCTGAATTTGAACCGCACAAACAAGTAAACAAAAGAAAGCTGACAGTCAAACGCACAGCACAGCAGTGTTCAGAGCATAAAAACCATCACAAATACATGCGTACAACGCAAATGTATGTGGATAGCCGTGACGAATGTTGTAAAAGTGTTCGGAGAACGTCTGACGGCTGCCAGGAAGCCGGGATCAGGAGAAAACCGAAACCAGGAAGGCACAGCGACCGGAAGAACCAGCGTTTTCAAATGCAATCCCAACTTTTCCATCAGAGATAGCGGAAACAAATTGGGAAACAACAGTGCAAAGAGCAAAGAAACGAGCCGGACTGTCAACATAAAAGGTTACAGTGACACCAAATCGAGATGATAAGCAAAACACAACAGCTAAAAGAAGAGCGCGTAAGTTGTACACGAGTTTGTTGACCAAGCTTGATTGCGTCGTAATGGACGATGAAACTTACGTCAAGGCTGATTTCAAGCAACTCCCAGGTCAAGAATTTTATACGGCTACCGAAAAAGGAAAGGTTCAAGATAAGTTTAAGCAAAACAAATGTCAAAGTTCCCGACAAAATACTTGGTTTGGCAGGCGATTTGCAACTGTGAGCTAAAAAGCAAAAGTTTCGTGACAACTGGCACTGTCAACCAAGATATTTATGCTTGCAAAAACCCTTATTGCCTTTCTTGAGGAAACATAGTTGTTCCGTGCTGTTTTGGCCAGCCCTCGCTTCTTGCCACTATGGAAAAACTGCTCGGGAATGGTATACCGCCAATAGTGTGCAAATCGTACCCAACTGCGCCCAATTGAAAAATCTTGGGCAATCGTAAAGAAAAACCTCAAGAGAACTAAAAAAAAACAGTTGGAACTGAAAAACAGTTCAAGGTAAATTGGCGTTAAGCATCAAATAAGGCGGATATAACAGCGGTACAAAACTTGATGGAAGGTGTGACACGTAAAGCCCACCAGTTCGCATTTGGAAAATCGTAAGCCTAATCAAATAATTTTCCTGTGTTTTGTAGACGATGAACTTCAAGCTGAAATTTGTTGGATAGCAACCGACCAATGCTGTATAGCAACTATCTGTTAACAAAACGTAGTAGTCTTAGAGTTGAATTCAATAAAGATTTTTCATTACTTCCATGTCAAAGACAAGAAGACGGCGAAAGATGTCTGGGACGCCCTGAAAAATACTTTCGAGCGCATTGGGATTGCAGGCAAGCTGATATTGAAGAAGCAATTCCAAGAGCTAAAGCTGGCTGAAGGCGGAGAAGTGAAGGCTTTCTTGCTTCGCTTCGAGAAGATTCTGCGAGAATTAAGGGCGGCGGAAGTCAACATGCAGGAAGATGTGGTGTGTCAGCTTTTGCTGGCGCTGCCCAAATCCTACGAAGCGCTCATAACGGCCGTGGTGACGATACAGACTGAAAATCTTACACTGGAATATGTGAAGAAGCGGCTCCTGGACGAGCAGGTGAAACGAGCTAATTCAAGTTCTGCTGGAGATGCGGATTGTTCCGGAGAATCGGCGTTTGCTGGTAAGAAGATGGGATTAAAGTTTGGGCACAAACGATCTGAGTGTCCGGAAAATCGTCCTACTGAAGAATCTGGACCAGGTCGGTATCGAAAAAACGGAGGAAAGTTTCGAAAGCAAAAGTCTGGAATCAACGTTGCCGAGGAAATGACGTTCGTTGCTACAACGACCCTGGAGCGTACATCCGTTGCTATGATGTCAGAGAAAACTATCGATTGGATTCTTGACTCTGGCGCGACGGACCATATGGTGCGGAACAAAGACTTCTTCGATGAGCTGCATCCGTTGGACAGGAAGGTGCATATTACGGTGGCCAAATCTGGTGAAGCACTTATCGCCGAGTATGCAGAATCCGTGAAGGTGAACATGTTGGTCGGCAAAACGAAGGTCCCAGCTGTAGTGAAGGATGTTCTCTACGTACCACAGTTGGAATGCAACTTGTTCTCGGTGCGACGCGTTGAAGACAACGGGATGGCAGTAAAGTTCTCAAACGGAACAGTGACCATAATGAAGGATGATCGTATAGTTGCTACAGGTAGGCGAGCTGGTCAACTGTACAGGATGGACATCGAGCTGCGAAATGTGTCTGACTCAGCGTCTGGTGGTTCGTACGTAGCAGGTGCGATGGCTTCAAAGAAGGACGTTATCGATTTGTGGCATCGGAGATTCGGCCACTTGGGAACGGCGAGTATGAAGACTCTATGGAAGCATGGAATGGTGCAAACGACGACAAAGATCTCCGATTGGCCTGAGCAATGCATTTTTGAAGTGTGCCTGCAAGGGAAGCAAACCAGACAGCCGTTCGGCGACGTTGGAGAGCGACGTGCGTCTCGCCAACTGGAAATCATCCATTCGGACATGTGTGGTCCGTTTACACCAAGAACGTGGGACAGTAAGCGTTTCTTTGTTACGTTCATTGACGACTTTAGTCATTTCACGGTCGTATATCTTCTGGAGTCCAAGGACGAAGTGCAATCCAAGTTTGAGGAGTACTGTGCTCGAGTGACGGCGTTCTTCGGTACTCGAGTGTCCCGGCTGAGATGCGACAACGGAGGAGAGTATACTGGAAAATCATTCCGAAAGATCTGCCGTACTCAAGGTATCAGCGTGGAAGCAACCGTCCCGTACAGTCCACAGCAGAATGGATTAGCGGAACGAATGAACTCGTCTGTCGTTTGAAGAAATCGCTTTATGGACTGAAGCAGCCCCCACGGAGCTGGAATTCGGAGTTCCATAACTTCGTCCTTGAGTTAGGCTTTCAACGTTCCAAGCTGGATAGCTGAGAGAATGTTATCTATCTCCTATTGTACGTTGACGACATAATTTTGGTGTCGAACCGCCTGGATATCGTCGCTGAAATAAAGAAAAGGCTATCAGCAAGATTTGAAATGACTAATGTCGGTGAGTTGAAGATGTTCCTGGGACTCAAGATCGATCGAGATCAAGCAAAGGGGACAATGAAGATCTGTCAAAATAAATACGTAGATGATCTGCTGCGCCGTTTTGGTATGACGGACTGCAAGCCTGCACCGACGCCGCTGGAACCAAACCTCAAGCTAGAGCGACGCAAGAGTGAACCTGTGACCTCCGAACCGTACCGTGAGTTGATAGGGTGTTTGACGTACCTGGCGCTTTCATCAAGGCCGGATATTAGCGCTGCTGTTAATTTCTTCAGTAAGTTCCAATCTGCACCCACAACCGAGCACTGGAGTCATCTGAAGCGCATTCTACGGTACATGAAGGGAACCGCAAACTCGGCGCCACTGGAAGGATATGCTGACGCTGACTGGGGTAACGACCCGAACGACCGCCGATCAATCTCGGGTAACGTATTTCAAGTGTTCGCTTCAACAGTTTCCTGAATGACCCGCAAGCAGAGTACCGTCGCACTATCTTCAACTGAAGCTGAATATGTTTCTCTCAGCCATGCTGTTTGTGAAGCAATCTGGCTAAGAAACCTCATTGTCGAGCTCGGAATCAAGCTGGAACATCCTGTAGTTCTCCATGAAGATAACCAGTCGTGTATCTGTATCGCTCAAGAACCACGTGACCACAAGAGGATGAACCACGTGGATATTCGCTACAATTTCATTCGGGAGAAGCTGCAAGACGGTACATTCAAGATCCAGTACATTCCGACAAGTGACCAGTTAGCAGACCTGTTCACCAAAGGGCTAGCTCGTGGACCTTTCGAGACACTAAGAACCAAACTAGGATTATTCGGTTGATAAGGGGTGTTGGATAGCAACCGACCAATGCTGTATAGCAACTATCTGTTAACAAAACGTAGTAGTCTTAGAGTTGAATTCAATAAAGATTTTTCATTACTTCCATGTCAACACTTAACAAACCTGGACGTGTTCATTATTCCACTTTGCCTATTTAATAAAATTAAGATTGATCATTTATAAAATAAAGTTATAAGTGTGTGTAAAACATTGTTGGACACCGTTTTGAGCCCCCGTTCTGTCCCTTATATTGTGTGTTTAAAAAGAGGGAAAGAGGAAAACAACCCCCGCACACTAACCCAAAATTTTTATTTTATTTTTTTTTTTTGCTATTAATTAAACCTTAAAAAATAATTTATAAAAAATAAAAAATTTTATGAAAAATTATAAACTAAAATAATTAATTTAGTTTTTTAGTTTTTTTTTTTTTTATATAAATTAATAAAAAAAAAAAATAAATAAAAATAAAAATTTATTATAAAATATTATGGTGGGGGGGGCGGTACGAGGGGGGGGTGTGTTAGAAGCAGTCATAAAAAATAATTGGAGTCATCAATTTTCACAATTATAAGACCTGCCTTTTCCTTGTTAAATTTTGAATACTTTAATAACATATTTTTTTAAATGCAACAAATTGTCAGAAGTCAGAAGTTGTTTTAAATGCAACAACATCAAAAGTTAGTAGTTTCTAAAAAAACTTCTTAGGCTAAGGCAATGTTCCTTTTGTAGCAATCTTTTAACCGAATACCTAAAAGAACTGACATGTAACTAAATCTGACTAGTAATCTAGTTTGAAAAATCTCGCCAAACTAGGTATAAATAACTCTATTCTTAGGTGCACAAAATTGATTTCCTATGGATTTGATATTTTTCTATATTTATGATTCATTATTCAATATTTGATGGATAATTGACAATTTATCGATGGAACGTTTTCAATAGTTTATGGATCATATGAATATATTTTCGTGCACGAAGGTCTCATTCTATCGATCAATTCAGAAAGCTAAAGAAATTTTATTGAACCTATTTAAGATCATTTGCAAAATTTATATAATCGTACTATTGATCATTCCCTAGATACATAACGGTACATTTTTGATGTTTTATTGCTAAATTCACCACATATACCGCGATCGAAATGCGATGGATCACATTGATTAGTTTTATGAGTCATTTCAATTTGGATTTTCATCAGAGTTTATGTGTTTTGAAGAAATATTTCTAATTGTTATAAAACATTTCCCCAATTTCCAAGGTGCAAACTTATCGCGGCACCAAAAATACGATACATACAATTATCCATCATTCCTAGCCGCGATACAGTATTTCACAACCTGATACTCAAAAACCGCACTGGCTAGCAGTTTCTTCCGAAATGTTCACAGTCAACTCTAGATAAATTCAGTGTCATATTCACAGATCCCTTCCCGTTGTTGATGCGATCAACTGCTGAGTATCCAAACAAACGTCCACATTCGTATCCGGCTGGCTGCTCTAAATAGGTTCGTTAGCAGCTTGATCATTGTAAAATAAACACTCGCAACATAGCCTCGGCCTCGCTTCGGATTGGTGTGGTGAGTAATCGCGATCGATTGGATTCACTTCGAGCGGCCGAAAACACACAAAAAGGTTATTGTCACTATATTTTATAAGCGTGCGTCCGCCCGCAAGAAAGGTTGTTCGACGGCCGAGGACGGCGATGTGTGATCGCTCGGTTGCTTGCTCGAGCACATAATTCAATTAATTAGTCACACACAGAGCCGGGCGGATCTTCTTTCCCTTACTCTACTGCCAAATGTCGCATGCTCGCTGGCCCAGCAGTAGTAGGCTGAGCGTTTGAACAGCTAAGAGAAATGCTTTGGCAACAGCCAACTGAAGGAATGAAAATAAACATGTGTTTCTATCAACGCATGCAACTGATACCGGTATCGTGACCGCGCCGTACCTTGCGTCGGACGACGATCGAGGCGTGGAGAGCGGTAGCAGCGACCGACTAAACGGCCAAGTAGCTCGTTTTTGATGAATATACGATCGCGATCGACGAGGCCAGCGCAACTGTTGTGTTTTGACAGTTATTTATTGGGGAGGTACTACGATCATTACTTTTCCCCTCACCTCGTCCACCAGCCTCACCTCGTCTCACCAGGCTTTCGTAGGCAGAAAAGATGTCTCTTTCACCCGACCGCTTGTGCGTCGTCGGTGTTTTTGCCATTTCCCGTTGCTTTTTGGCCATGTTCGTCTTTGTATTCGATTGTCTTTCTACGGTTTCGGTTTTTGCTTTGAATAGTTATCCCAACAACAACAACAACGAACCAACCGGCCATTGGATTCGCACCGTAGGCGAATGTAGAAAAAAGTGTGGGGAATGCAAAACAAGTCTGTCAGCCGGTTGTAATCGGATCGAGGTTTCCCAAAAGTTATTCACTCACACACCGAACCGAACGAACTGAACCAGAGCGGCAGTGGAGCTTATGGGAATTTGGGCTTTGTCCGATAACCGATAGAACGAGTTTTATGTTTCATTCGAAAATTTATGTAAATCAGTCCTAAGTTGGAAACTAGAGTCGCCTTCTGCCTTGGGTGACTTGACCTTGGGCGTTTCGCTTTTCGATCGCGGTGATGTGCTTATAGTTAGAAGGAGTTATGGGGTCCAGGGCCTTGACACTTAATAAATCGTTTCCGGAACACACCGTCTTGATAGGCCTTATTTACAGCGGCACCATTGTTGCTAATCTCCATACAAGGATTCTCGGTATTACGAACAGGAGTGGATAATGTCGTGATAAAAGAAAACAAATTATGGGTATTTTGGTAGGTATTTTATAACAACATAGCCGGCATTGTTATTTGTTGCCGGAAGGACCGGTAATTGATAGGATATTGCCTGATTTGGAAACTTGTGCCTTGTGAGGTACAATTAGAATTAGTGAGAAGTTGATCATGCCTTATGTCAACATTTGCCATTAGGACTAGTTAAAATGAGTAACGTGAATTCTCCTTATGGGGAATTTTCAATGTCCAAACCGTTTCTTATTCGGACAAAATCTTCAAAACAGCTTTAGAAAAGGAGCTAAATCTAATCAATCACTCAGTGGAGAAAAAACATGGGTTTGAGCGTCAAAGGCCGAAATTGGTGCTCAAGAAGAATTGTAAGATTTCCGGAGCAATTTGCGATTACATGCAAAATATAAACAAAATGTTTTTTCAATGCAATGCATAATTATTGCCACTAAATCGTGAGTTTTGAACTTTTTGTCCTGGTTGTGCTTTAATTTTATCGATTAAACATTGTTTTTGCAGTTATTTCATCATCAAAACAATTCACTCTGCGATTTACGCCATATTGATTGTTGACAAAGTGAAAGGCGTAATTTAAATCAAAACATAAACTTGGCGTAAAGTAAAAGGCGATACTGATAAAATAATCAAAACAACGGCGAAAAGACTAGGGTTTTTTTTTTCATGGGGGGAATTTAAATGAGAGGTTTTCTCGGGGCGCGCTTTTTTTTTTCCGCCCTAAAAATGCGGGGGTTTTTTCAAAGAACACCAACGCGGGCGCCGCAACTCTACAAAAATGAAAAAAGAAAAGGAGAGGGGTGGGGGAAGAAGAAAGGGGGGGGGGAGAACAGCCAAAAAAAAAAACAAAGTAAGAGACGATACTGATAAAATAATCAAAACAACGGCGAAAAGTGGAAGGCGAAACCAATGAAAATGTCAAAAATAGGCGAATAGTATAGGGCGATTCTTTTATTTCCAGTACTTGTGGGGCCAACATTGAAAATGGCTTAATCAAACATACTAGCATTGACAGGCGAATATTGAAAATGTGCAAATTTCAATGAAAAACGAACGAATTTCCATCAGTATTATATATGAATCAGAAGCTAGCTTGGTACTCTGTATGAATGCGAGATTAAATTTGAATTTATTCGTTAGTTTGTGAATTACGGTTTGAAATTCTACTTGCAATATTGAAATCATCATTTCCCTTTTGTTTACATTCTGCATGTTCGCCCTAATCGCAAATTGCTCCGGATTTATCAAAATTAGTTCACAATCCAGAATTAATTATCAAATCATACAGATAAGAAATGTATCGAAAATAAGCTATCCACGTACATTTGCGTTTTAAGCGAGTATTTGTGATGGTTTTAATGTGTTCATCATAGCATGCTGTGCGTGTGACTGTCATCTCTGCACGGTTTAAATTCTTCGTTTTCAAAATGTCGCGCATTGAAAAGGGTGTAACTATGCGACAATTGGCGAAGCGCATTGGAATTCATCACGCGAGTGTAAAATCCATCATTACCAAGTTTTAGGAACACTGTTCTATAGATGAACTGCCAGGAAGAGGCCGAAAACCCGGATCTTCCAACCCTAAACTGGATCAGAAAGTGGTAACTCTAATTCGGAAGAACAAATCAATGTCGATACGTGATTTGGCCAATAAAGCGGGAACCAGCGTCGGAATGATTCAACGTGTCAAGAAACGAAACAACCTGAAGACCTACAAGAAGCAGAAAATCGCCAAACAAAGTGCATAACAGAAGCAACGCGCAGCAACAAGGACCTGGAAATTTTATTCGCGAGTTTTGCAGCGACCGGATGCTATGTATTTTGATGGACGACGAGACCTACGTCAAAGAGGATTCAAAAACCCTTCCAGGTCCCCAAAATTACACTGTAGTCGTAGGGAAGGATGTCAGCGATGCAGACAGGTCGATTCAAGTGGAGAAGTTCGGTCGAAAAGTGCTGGTATGCCAAGCAATACGTTCCTGCGGTATGAAGTCCATCATTTTTTTTACACTACTGGATCAATCAATGCGGTAATCTATCGACCTGAGTGTCTGCAGACGAGGTTGCTGCCTTTATATCAGAATCATAGTACCCATAGATCATTAAGAAATGAGGCACTGTCAGATGCATGTATTTCTTAAACTTTTCTTTCAAAAAACTTTCTAAGAATGAAACAAAGGTAATAAAGGGTGTTTCGATCAAAATTTGGTCGACTTAAACTTGACGCTTTTCCTTTCATCGTGCATTAAAAAATTTTGCACACCCCTCATTTTGAAGCTGTGTGCCTGTAGCATCATGCCTTTATTTTGATTTTGAGATTAGCACTTCAGTTATCAAAATGTCGTCGAAGGAAGAGAAGCAACGCATCAAAATGTTGTACGTGCATGGCAAAAATCCAAACTACTCTCACGCCAAGTTGGCGAAATTGTTGAATGTAGCTAAATCAACTGTTACCAACGTTTTAAAAGTATTCGGTGAACGTTTGTCGACAGCCAGGAAAGCTGGATCGGGGGGAATTCGAAAGCCGGAGGCCACAGCGACGACAAAAAAAGGTTGCCCGCTGTTTCTAGCGGAACCCCAACCGCTCCGTCCGAGATGTCGCAAAGAAGCTGGGAGCGGCGCCTTCAACCGTGGATAGATCTAAAAAAGGAGCCTGGACTTTAAACAGCAGACTTTAAACAGCTTCCTGGACAGGAATTTTATACGGCAACCGGACGGGGAAAGGTGGCAGATATTTTCAAGCACATTAAACTGTCAAAGTTCGTGAAGAAATATAAGATCTGGCAGGCCATCTGTACCTGTGGCTTGAAGAGCAACGTTTACATTGCAACCGGAACCGTCAACCAGGAAATTTATCTGAGCGAGTGCCTACAAAAACGTCTACTGCCTTTTGCGACAATATGTTCCGTTCTATTTTGGCCGGATTTGGCATCTTGCCATTACGGAAAAAAGGCCATGGAGTGGTATGCTGCCAACAACGTTCAAGTGGTGCCCAAGGACAAGAACCCTCCCAACACGCCAGAGCTCCGCCCAATCGAACAATATTGGGCCATCGTCAAGCGGAACCTTAAGAAGACTCAAAAAGCTGTTGTGAGCGAGAAACAGTTCAAGGCAAACTGGCGTTCTGCGGCGAATAAAGTGGACAAGGAGACTGTTCAAAATCTTATGGCAGGTGTTAAACGAAAGACCCGGCAATTCACATTCGGTAAAAAGGAAGCTTAGCTGAATATTTCTCCTGTATTCTGTATTAACTGAACTTGAAAAAGAAAAAGAATTTGACTTATTAATAAAAACTTTGTTCGACTCACACACATTACTGTTTGACCAGATTTTGATCGGAAATCCCTTTATTATTTTATTTCATAAAATTAACTGAAGCAAATCATTCTTCGTTATTTTGAAGAAATTCTCGCAATTTTCTGTTGATGCCGCTCATCAGCCGGTGCACACCTTCTCCAGTCATAGTTTTGTCTAGCTGATTCCACCAATTCTTCATCTGGTCTTGCTCGCTTCAATTTCAGTTTCCGCTAAATTATCGCCCCAAAATTCTCTGTTGAACGAAACTGAGGGCAATTTCGTGGATTCAGCTCTTTTAGGATGAACTGGACCCCATTATCGTTGTAGCAGTTGGACCACCATGGGACTTAACGAAGGGTAAAATCCGATTGTTGAGGCACTCCCTTTCGTACACTTCGGAGTTCATTGTTTTATCTGTCACAAAAACTCTGGTTTTCTTGCCACAGGAACAGATACTTTGCGAAATCATGATGTTTTTCACGAACTTATCCGCGAAAAAAAACCTGCCAGGAACTTTGCCACGAGCCGGAGCCTTGTAGAACTCGAGTCCCGGGATTTGTTTGAAATCTGTTTTAGCATATGTTTCATCATCGATCAAGAGACATCCATCGAGTTTCGTCAGAACTTGGTCGTAAAACATACGGGCCCGAGTTCTGGCCACTGTTAGTTGTTTAAGGCTTCGGTTGGGTTGTTTACTTTCTCGGTAACATTTACAACCTTCTCGGAGACGGATTCACCGCACAGTACAACAGTCGGCATACAATTTTTTCGTCAAATCATAATCCAAGATTGGAATGTTGTTTACAAACAACGAAACGCAGTGAGAAACTTGCATATGCGACTTCTTGGAGCGCCGCTATCTTTAACATGAAGTGCCCCATTTCTGAATGTTCTTGCCTTTACATGCTATTTTGAGTCTACCCAGTGACTGAGTACTGAGTCACGCATTTTTGCAGTCAGTATGGAGATGAGTAAACTGGTTTTCATTTGACAAGTGGAATCTACCCAGATTATGGGTAAACGATTAAGATTCAACACATAACGGCGCACAACTGTGAACTGGCAGTTTGTGCGCAGTGATTACATTTTAAAATTTACTCCAGGAAAATGGAGCATAGTTGTGTAGCACTTCCTGAATTGAGAAACACGAGAGCTAAAGAGATTGCACCAGAAGAAGTAAACTGATAGATCAAATTTAGTGATTGCTAAGGAGATCACATTTGATTCTATTGTTTATGTTTTGCAGTCTGCAATTTGCTGGTGACACATTTTTCCTGTGAGCATGGCCGGTACATCTATCATAGTGTTCAAAATATTGGTAAGGTTTTGTAAACTTTACTCAGTATGTTTACCCATTACTGGCCGGACTGAGTGCTTGTTGACTCAAAATTGAGTAGCATTATAATAGCTTGTACATTCATACTGCCAATCCGAATGCATCCCATAGATGAATCGCTAAGAAAATTGGTATCGCTAATACCACCGTGTTCCATGAATTACTCGAAAAGTCTGGACGAAAGTGAGCAAACTGATGGATAAAGCTGTTGTACGTAACTTAACGGATGGAGTCAAGAGAGAGGTGTAGAAATAAATAATACAAATAGTACAATAATAATACAAATAATAGCATATTAGTTGATCTTCATTTTCTACAAGTTACATAAACAAATTCGAGGCCAAATTTTACTGAACATATTTTATTGTCCACGAAACAACCCTCTACCTTCCTCCTTTATTTCGTAGCCGTTTCCGAGATTCATTAAAAGGGTTTTGCTTAATATAACGGAGAATAAATCTTAACCCTGTAGCATAAATGTCATATCCCAAGCAACAATTTTAGTTTTATTGCAGCCGTATAACACTCCTCCCGGCTTTGTTGATAAAACTACATTCAAAACTGTTTTGTCTACCAACACCTCCTCTATGCTTCTTTCAAGCAGAAATTTGTACAAAGTGGCCCACTCTGTACACAGTTTTGAAAACAAGTTAATAAAACCTTTATAAGACCATGAAGATTTTGAAAATGTTCTAGTGAAAGATTTTATGACAACTTGAGAACCTTCATAAAACCTATTGGCTGCCATGAAAACCAGCATCCGGCCAAATGGCCACAGCAGTCAAACTTCACTGTGATATCGTGGTTGGTTTTTGTTGTTCTGCTTTGTTCGACGCTCTGCTCTTCTGATTCATTAAGTAGTAACTAATATCTAAGAAAAAAGTTCTAGTGTTGCGGGAAATTTCGTTTGATAGGAAAATATTCGAAACACATTGAATTTTTTATAGCGTATCATGCTCCAAATCATATGCGCATTTAATTTTATGGTGAATATTGGCACGCTACGAGCCGAAAATTAATGCGCATCGGAAATTATACGAGTTTACAACAACAAAAACAAAATTAAAACAAATAAATTCGATAAATTAATCATGAATTTCCTAAAAATTGATGGACTTCAATATGAAAAATCTAAAAGAATGACGAAATCGGTCTCCGATCTACAGTTCATTTGCTTTAGATTTGAAATTTGGAGCATTTATTTTCCCACATTTCAATTATTTCTTATATTTCAACATGGCGATTGAGAAAATCACAGTTTTGCCAAACAACCAAGTTATCTTTGCAATGACTACTAAACAACGAATTTGCCGTTTAATTTATTTACTGGAGGCAAAATAGTTTTATAATGCTTTTTCAACTGACCATAATAAGATAATATGAATGAGTCCTAAAACGGCATTTCAAAACAGCATTTTAAGAGTTCATAAAGTCGAGATAAAACCTTTAATAGGAGTAAAAGGAATTTGAGAAAACAAGGTTTTAATATCGTTGTCAACAAGCTGTGTAGGTTCTCATAAACCTGACTAAAACATGAAACCTATTGGCACCTCTTGGTGCCATAATAAAACCAAATTGATGTCTAGTGGCATTCATAAAATTTTAATAAAACTTAATAAATCTGGATGGTTTTGGCAATGTTACTTGGGATATGTGATATGTGCCAAAAAAATAAAACAAATGTAGATAAACGTAGATAGTTGAAATTTTGTTCTTGAGACCACATGCTTTGAGTACTGTGTAATCAGTGAAGAAAATCTTAGAAGTTTAAGGGGTTTGCTCTTAACGGCTAGTTCTAAGCCGATTTGCATACTTTTGGCATCAAATGGTGGATAAATGTATTAAGTTTTCAATGTATTTATTTATTTATATTATTTATTTTACTATGTTATGCATAAATTAGACCATGGTTGGGAACATAGAAAAAAATTGAGTCCATAAAATTAGGTCTACGGTATTCTTGTGAAAACATTGTTCATGCTTCTATGAGAACAGACAATTTACTGCACGTGACTATTTTTTGAATATCTAGAATGCATATTGAAATTGGAAATTAGGTTGAAAATGGAAGAGGATAAAGGAATGCGTTAATTAGGTATTTGTGTATTCTCCATGCGCGGAGTAACAAATTATGAGGATGGTTAGAAGGAAATATTTTCTCATTACCATGAGTCTCTAGGAGTGGACAGTAATTTTGCTAGAACGAAGATATGAAGAGAAAGTGTTGATAGTGTACGGCAGGCTGTGAAAATTGAATAGAAGTAGTAGAAAATTGAGCGGAGGGCTATTTGAAAGGCAGTACCCGATCATTCTTATGCCAGTCAAGGGGATATCCTTCCCCTTGCCTATCCAGCATTTGAGTAGCTTGGTAAAAGACTGTGTGCTTGATCGGGTACTGCCTTTAAAATAGCCCTCCGCTCAATTTTCAACTACTTCTATTCAATTTTCACAGCCTGCCGTACACTAACGGAACTACCAACACTTTCTCTTCATATCTTCGTTCTGGCAAAATTGCTGTTCACTCGTAGAGCCTCATGGTGATCAGAAAATATTTCCTTCTGAACATCTTTAAAATTTGAAGCCAAAGTTATTTATTTAAACCAGTTTAGACCTAGCTGTTTGTGAGTAAGTTTAATTTTAGGGTAGAAAATCGCCCGGGGGGGATACGTTTCCTTGTTTTTTTTTTTTTATGGGGGGGAAAAAAAAAAAAAAAAAAAAAAAAAAAAAATTTTAATAAGATACGAAAAATCACCGAAAAATCCGATTTATACGAATTTTGTTCATTGCGATACTAAATGTTAGATATTGCTTTCTCGACAACGCCAGGTTAATTGGATAACATTTATGAACCAACCATATGTGTTATGATCAGGGTCATACAATTTCACTTTCAATTGAATATCGTCGTGGGACGAAGAACTTAACATTCATTCCTTTCAATTGAAACACATTATCTTCTTTTGACAGCAAACATTTAGTCTAAAACAATCTTCAAACAAACATTTTCGACTAAGCTTTTCATTCATCGGTGTTTATTTTAGCCTTCGGTGTCAAAGTAGTATGAAGCAGGACAATTGAAATTCATGCAATACGTGCGGATTTATATTCGTTTTTGAGGTATTCGTTATTTGTAAGACTAGAAACAGTGCCATCAGATAAAGTAATTGTAGCACCGAAAAAAAATAATCAATCATTTTATGAAATGATAAATGAAAATGCTGATATGAAGTTGCTTTCACGCGATTCCTGTTATGTTCACAGCGCCAGCGCAAATGCAACAAATGCAATTTCAATAAGTCACCGCAGTATCAAACAAAAACGCGCTTGCCAGCTCGGGGAGCTTTTTGTCGAGCAAAGTTGCGTGCATCGTAAAATGACAATACTTCTAGCAACACTGGCACGCATATTTTGTAGTGTTCGCCAACCACTGCTCGGGTGGGGGGGGGGGGGATCAAATCAAATCAATTTCAACAAAGTTGATTCACGGTCGTTCACCACGTCATTTGAAGCAAGCCTGAATTTCAATTGAAACGCTTTCGACGGTGGCTGGATCGCAAATGAATTTAAGCTTAAAGGGTGTCCACGATGAAATTGCCACACACAAAATTGATTCGCAAAATTCGAGTTTTCATCCGATTGCCATCAAATTTTCAGGGATTGAGAAATAACTATTAAACTTCACTTTACCATTTTACTCGTATTTTATTTACAGTCCATACGCAAATGCCCGCACCTTGGCCTTAACCCCGGCCATAAGATTCTGCACAACCTGTGAATCAACCGTTTTTTGCATGTAAACCCATACTTTCTTCAGTTCCTCGACTGTCTTCACTACCTTAGGTCGTTTAAGAAGGTGCTGTTTCATAATCGCCCAGTACTTCTCGATGGGGCGGAGCTCCGGAAGTGATTGGGAGGGTTGAACATTTTCGGCACGAAATTGACCTTATTGTCCGCATACCACTTCAGCACGTCCTTGGAGTAGTGGCATGAGGCCAAATCCGGCCAGAAGATTGTTGGGACGTTGTGGACCTTCAGGAGAGGAAGCAGCCGCTTCTGGAGGCACTCTTTTATGTACACCTGTCCGTTCATCGTGTCCTGGGTCACGAAAGGTGCACTCCGCTTCCCGCACGTGCAGATGGCTTGCCAAACCAGGAATTTCTTCGCAAATTTGGACATCTTCTGAGTGCGGACATGCTCCGGAACGCTGAACTTATCCTTGGCCGTGAAAAAAGGTTGCCGGGGATCTGTTTGAAGTCGGCCTTCACATATGTTTCGTCGTCCATGATGCAGCATTCAACTTTCGTCAGCATGTTGAGGTACAACTTCCTGGCACGGGTTTTGGCGGACTTGTTCTGCTTCTCGTCGCGATTAGGGGCCTTTTGTACCTTGAACGTTCGAAGCCCAGCCTTGGTTTTGGCCTTCTGGACAAAACTTCGGCTTAGGTGCAGCTTCTTAGCCCATCCCGAACGGAGGCGTTCGGATCTCGGTTGAAGGCCCCAACTACGCGGTTGTGATTTTTGGTGTTGTACGGAATACTTTTTCCTTCACTTCTGGGCTTCCGATCGGTGGTCAACCGTTCCTCGAACCGCTTAATCACTCGCGACACCGTGGAATTCGCGATTCCCATCGTTTTAGCGATGGAACGATGCGAAAGATCCTTGTTCTCGTGATGAATGCGCAAGATTTTATCACGCACGAGCTGTTCTTTCGACTCCATTTCCGCGAGTTTTGATCACAGGATTTAAAATTGGAGGATGTAAATAATGCATATGAATAAACCACCCAAATTTTCATTAAATCTACCAGGTTAAAAAGTTAGAACAATTTGAGAGGGGGGAATTGGGACTTTTGTTGGGGAGGGGGGGGGGGGGAAAGAGTATTCACTACACGAAAGCTAATTGAAGTGGAGTGAAATGAATACAAAAGCGATTCATTTTCATTTTAATGCTTCGACGATGTAGGGCCCTAATTATGATATGTATAAATTAGATGATACCATTATTACTATACACCAATGCGGTCCTACGTAAACCGCGCGCTTATATCCCTGATATAACCCCATCTCTAATTTTTTTGCGGTATTCTCCGGTAATATTCAATTACTTAATTTTCAATAACAAAGACATTAATTTTCAAGGTTTTTCAATTAAATTTCAAGGTTTAAAAATTTCTCCAAATTATCATAATGAGTATACAAATTACCATAATGAGTATACTGATCGGAAACAAAAAAATTTAAGGAAAATATTTCAAAGGAATTACTTTTCTGTAAAGCACTTCACGAGTGGCGAAGTGGTGGTGTTTATGTTAGAAAATGTAAGCAATAATTCTCTCCAGAATTAACCTGAAATTTGCCTCATGATTACTCGGGAGTTCCCTTATTCATTTTCAAATTGGTCTCCAGCAGACCCGGCTGAGATTTCAGGAACACTACTATTTTATACAATGATCGATCGAGTGTGGCATTTTGGTTGCTAGAGAGTGCCATTTTCGGAGAAATTGTTCCCCTTAAAATATTTTACAAAGCAAATAAATATTGCATTCTTCAGAATGTTTTGTAATTTTATGATATTGAAAATATAGTGGCACATATTTAGTCTATTAGTTTATTAGATTTTCTGGAATAGAACCAATTTCTGCACTTTTGTCAAATAGAGTATGAAGTGTTTCATTATCCCCAATAATTGGTATTAAAGAAAATTAATTTTTATCGTCAACAACTAAATTAGCTGCTCGTTGATCAAAGTCTCCGTATGTGTGAACATTTGCGTTCGCCTTCTCGAATGAACTATCAAAGTTAAACGCTAAGATGCCTTTTGCTCTAGCAGGCTATAAGATCTTCAGATATTTTAAAACAGACCCTACGAGGAATCAGCAAAAGAAAACAGAAAAAAGTTTCTCCAACTCTCAGAATTGAGGCACTCTCCTGTTTTCGATACAGATTGCGTTACAGATCAAGCGGCGGTGGAAGCTGACACATTTTTCTTAATGTCGATTTAGTTATAGTCTTGTAGAGAGAAAAGTCGAAAATTGTCAACAAAATCAATTTTCAACAATAATCCTTCCCATTGCAAATCTTGGGCCAATAATTGGAACTCCTCTGAGCTGTGGATACGTCAGTTCCAATTCTTCTTTAGTTGTTTTTTTTTTTGAAAAAAAAAATCCCCCTGATCTTGCCATTTTAGAACACGTTTTAGAGGTTGCAACATGAAAAAGATATGCCAAAACTTCACACTTACCCAAAAGTAATTATTCCCAACAAACCTTGGTTCTTTTTACCCAACCATAAAATTCAAAACGCCTTGCACGTCAAATGACTCCTCCAATAAAATAGTTCACAAATTGGTGCAAATTATTGCACCGACATAAAGTTTCACAGCAAAGCGAAACTGTTAGAAACCTAATCACTGCAAAAGATTCACAACAGTTCCCACGAAAGATCCAAACCCGGGCACTGTTTACCTGCTGAAATTGAAACCCTTCCCTTTTACCTTTTACCCGGTCCTTGTTCTTGTCCGATGTGGTCGTTCTGTAAATCTTTACCCTTTTTGCACAATGAGTTTTGTCACCTTTGTCGACAAGACACCAAGACCGAAAAGAAGCTCGAAATTGGCTATGACATGCAATCTAACCAAAACAATTACATCGCAGTGCAATCTCTAAACATCAAACGCCAATTGGTTACCCTAAATTTCTTCAGTGCTTCATTTGGCGACATCAAGAAGAAGAAAAAGTAACCAGGTCGTCAGCCCTGCACACGAATGTCACTCTAAAAAAACTGAGCCTCCTGACAAACTGAAACCAACCAGTGCTCGCGCATCGAATACGAACTGCATTTTTTCGTAATGATGGATGTTGATCAATTAAATGCAATGCCGTGCCGTGCCCCCTCCTACGTCTTCGGCGACACAACGATCATCACCACTGCCGTCGCTGCCATGGGTAGATTTTTTTTTATAATATCAGTGTCTGCCCGTTTCGCCGCACCATGGCCGCCAACCGGCACGCAGACCGGCTCTCTGTGTCCGGGGTCCGGTTCGCGCGAGGGTCTGTCTCAGCGGTCGCAGCCAACAACTGCACACTCGGTTGCATCATGTGATGACAGAAGGAAGAGGAAAAAAAACGGATCACAGATTGTACACCCCGGGGCAAAAACCGGCAAAACTATCAAGAAGAAACCCACGGCCACGAGGAGACAGAGAATCACAACACTAACTTCTTCATGTTTCTTCCGAAGGCTAATGATTTTGATCTGTTTTGTGTACCTTTTGATCTTGTTTTTTTTTTTTTTCTATCAACCTATCAACCGTTTTTACCACTCACACAGGTGATCAGCGATCTTTGTCGATCCTCCAACACTGAGCCACTTTTAACTTCTTCGTAACTGCTCACTCGATCTTTTGTTTACACCGCCGTTGATCACGAATCAACCTCGATCGTCAAATTCTCTTCCTAAGCATCACTTGAAAATATCCGCAAATTCAACAATCATTTAATTGTTTCCAACCGAACCACAACCGAAAAACACCGGCAAAGAAAGGCCACACGCCAAACTGTCAACAAACAAAATCCACGGTGGTGGAAATAAAAACGACGATCGACACGAGTAAAAGCGTAACCCTTCTCCTTTTTAGCAACATACACGCACATCCGCGACGACGAAGCGAGCGCAACTGAAGCCAACAGGAAAACATCGACGCGCCACCACGCGCGACAGTTCGGCAGACGAAGACCGGCCGCCAGCAAAAAATCCCGAATACCACTACACAGCCACAGCCACCCGCTCGGGACCCGAGCGGAATATAAACAAACCTGTAGCTACACGAGGGCGGCTGTTTTATGAAGCTGCTCTTACACGCACACACTCTCAGGCAAGGCACAGTGGTGCTCTCATAGCTTACTGCAGCAACATGGTTTGAAGTTGTTTTAAATTTTTGCTGCAATTATTGTTAAATTACGCTCGTAGTTAGAGGTTTGGTTGGTTACCCTAAATTGTAAACAAAGACTTCTAGCGTATTTTTCGGGGATCTGCTTGCTCCCACAAAAAAAATAGCACCAGAAACAGATACGGGGAGTTATTACCTTCCCGTCGGTAGTAGATATAGATGTTAGCAACCTGGCATTTCCAGGAAATTGACGTTTTAAGTCATTGTTTAGAATTGTAACTTCCGACCTTTTGACGATTTGGTCTAAAGTTCACATGATTTTGACAATTTTGGACATCTGACAACTGAAGTCGACAGAGATGTTTTATTAGGCCCTAACTGACAAATGTACACAATAGCTTCTTCCTTGAATTTGTCGACCTTGGAAACTTTCCTCATTAATCTACTACAGCCATTTCTAAGAACAAGAGTCCTTCTATTCGATAGTTTTAAAGCTAACATGGGTAGATTTTGTACAACGAGAAATTTACGGAAGAAGCCATTCATTACGTTTGACAGTTGAGCCCTCTTGAAAAATCTTTGTCGAATTATGGCCCATCAAAACAAATCGATCGAATGCCAAGGCACAACAGGCATGACAGAACAAATCAACTATCTCTTTCACACTAGCTTCGTATCCTATAATGACGTGACGATGCGCACATATGAAAGTGTTGAATGTTAGAAAGAACCCTCCGAACCATATACCCAAGTAACATTGCTAACACCTTCCAGATTTATTAAGTTTTATTAAAGTTTTATGGAAGCCACTTGAAATCAATTTGGTTTTATTATGGCACCAAGAGGTGCCAATAGGTTTCATATTTTAGTCAGGTTTATGAGAACTTACACAGCTTGTTAACAACGATCTTAAATCCTTGTTTCTCAAATTCCTTTTACTCCTATCAAAGGTTTTATTTCGACTTTATGAACTCGTAAAATGCTGTATTGAAATGCCGTTTTAGGACTTATTGATATTATCTTATTATGGTCAGTTGAAAAAGCATTTTAAAATCATTTTGCCTCCAGTAAATGCATTAAACGGCAAATTGGCATTGAAGGAAGTCACCATAAGACCAAATAGTTTTATAATAGTCATTGCGAAGATACCTTGGCTTTATGGCAGAATTGTGATTTTTTTCCAATCGCCATATTGAAATATAGGAAATAACTTAAATGTGAAAAAATAAATGCATTAAATTTTCAATGGTATGCAAATAAACTGTAGATCGGAGACTAATTTCGGCATTCTTTTAGATAATCTCATCCAATTCCAACCACTTTTCAGGAAATTCATGATTAACTTATTGAATTTATTTGTTTTAATTTTGTGTTTTTTGTTGTAAATTCGCATAATCTCCGAGGCGCATTAATTTTCTGCTCTTATCGTGCCAATATTCACCATAAAAATAAATGCGCATATAATTTGGAGCATACTACGCTGCATAAAACACATTTTGTTTTGGATATTTTGCTATCAAACAAAATTTTCCGCAACACTAGACCTTTTTTTTTACTGCTAAATGAATCAGAAGAGCAGAGAATCGAACAAAGCAGAACAACAAAAAACAACCTCGATTTCACAGTGAAGTTTGACAGCTGTGGCCATTTGGCCGCATTCTGGTTTTCATGGCAGCCAAAAGGTTTTATGAAGGTTCTCAAGTGGTCATAAGATCTTTCACTAGAACATTTTCGAAATTCATATGATCTTCTAAAGGTTTTATTAACATGTTTTTACAACCGTCTATAGAGTGGACCATTTTGTACAAATTTCGGCTTTAAAGAAGCACAGAGGAGGTGTTGGTAGACAAAACAGTTTTGAATGTAGTTTTATCAACAAAGCCGGGAGGAGTGCTATACGGCTGGAATAAAACTAAAATTGTTAATTGGGTATTCAGCACTTTCATACTGAAATCCATGTGAGCTACAGCGAAATACTTAGTGATTGCACCCCTGGTTCACTCAGTTCTAGGAACTTTTTTCAATAAGGCAAATCTAACAATGAGAGATTCTCTCCTGTCTCGCTCTCGTAACACAACATTGCTAGCATTTTTTTTTTGTATTCCTTGTCGGGTATTTTCATCACTGCGACCATTTTTTAGATCTATTGTCATATATCCCCCCTTTTTTTTAGCTCTGTCCAGGTGACGTACCACTATTGTTAGGAGTGGTCGTCAACGCTTGACTTAAGGCATTATCCCAGCACGGCATTACACTTTGAATGAATTGCACTACCGTACTGGGATTTGTTCTCCAAATATCAAAGTGTTCTATTAGCCCTTTGTCGAAGAACTGATTTCTTTTAATGAAAATTGCCGGACAGTGGCAAAACAAATGTTCCGAGTCTTCTTTTTCCATACCATAAAAGCGACATGAATTATCTTGAAGTTTTCCAATCACCTTCAAGTGATAGCGGCTCGGACAATGGCCTGTTAAAAGACCAGTATATATGCTTAGATCTTTTTTGGAAAGATCAAGTATTTTGCGAGTCATAGAAATATTTGGAGTAATGAACCGCTTTGATTGCCTAGCTGTGAAAGTGTTGTTCCAGTTTTCATTCACTTTCGAAGATTCCCAGGCTTTGATCTCCATTCTAAGAGAAGAAGCAGATAAACTACAAAAGAGCTCAGGTGCTTCGAACTGAAGAGACGATCCAAGTCTTACTAGTGTATCGGCTCGTTCATTTCCACCAATTCCGCAGTGACGAGGAACCCAGTATAGATTGACTTGATTACGACAACACAATTTTTGGAGTGATTGAACACATTCTCAAACATGCTTAGACATGCTGACTTTAAAGCATTCAGAGCTGCTTTACTGTCTAACATAATACATATATTTGAATGTCTATAGTTTCTACGCAAGCATATACCAGAACATTCCAGAATTGCTTGAATTTCAGCTTGGAATACAGTAGGCCACCTGCCCATCGGAATTAACATGTCTATCCCTGGACCAGCTACTCCTCACTTTGACTTTTTTTTAAAAACACTATTTAAAAAAAACTTTTTGAGCGTATTAGTAGAACTATTGTGATTGGGAAACTATGAGAATTTAAAATTAACACTTCATATAAACACTTTAACAAAATAAAAATAAAATATTGAAGCACTTTCAAAATTATCACTAGTAAACGCGAGCAAATTCCTTTAAATTCCACTATAGGAAGCTTCTCTTTTGACAGATAGGCCTATTTCGTCTGCGACTTACAGACTTCTTCAAAGTCGAGCACTCGACACTGAAGAAGTCTGTAAGTCGCAGACGAAATAGGCCTATCTGTCAAAAGAGAAGCTTCCTATAGTGGAATTTAAAGGAATTTGCTCGCGTTTACTAATGATAATTTTGAAAAAGTGTTTCAATATTTTATTTTTATTTTGTTAAAGTGTTTATATGAAGTGTTAATTTTAAATTCTCATAGTTTCCCAATCAGTTACTCCTGCTCCAACTTGATTGTTCATTCTTGAACCATCTGTAAAGAAAACTTTCGATCCTAGACGAAGATTCGGACCACCGCATTCCCACGAATCACGCCCAGGATCAAATACTTGATATGCACGGTCGATGTTGTATGTTTTTTTCATCCAATCTTGTTGTTCATAACTAAAGAATTTAGTTTAATAATTTTTAGAATGTTTAGATGCCCTATTAGATCACCATCAAAGAGGTTCATAGATCTTTTCATTCTCATAGCGCTCTTTTCAGCTTCTAGTTGTACGATTTGATGCAATGGTAGTATGTATAGTAAAGCATCCAGTGCTCTCGATGGTGTACTTCTCATTGCACCAGTGATTGAAAAAGTGGCTAGTCTTTGAAGTCTTTCTAACTTTTTTTGAGCAACTCTCTCTTTCGTTTTTGGCACCAGATCAATGAAGCGTAGGTAACCTGGAGTCTCACAACTGCCGAGTAAATCCAATGAATCATCTTCGGCTTCAGTCCCCATTGCTTTCCAAATGTTCTTTTACTTATCCATAGAGCATTGGTAGTTTTGGTTATAGTCTGCTCTAGATGTGTATTCCAATCAAGGGTTACTCCAAGGTATTTGACAGTATCTGAAAGTTCGAAAAAGGTACCTTTCAATATTATATTTTCGAATGAGTATTTTCTCCTTCGTGTAAATGGCACAATAGTTGTTTTGGAAGGGTTTATATTCAGCTCTTCCCTATCACAACACGAAAAGACAAAATTTAAAGCAATTTTCATTCTGTTTGCGATGATACCGTCATATTTTCCACGTACTATTATAACTATATCGTCTGCGAAGCCAACTATTTCGGAGCCTAGAGCTATCAGATTTTTGAGAAGATCATCAACTATTAAATATCACAATAGAGGTGATAACACGCCTCCTTGCGGGTACCCTTTAATTGCTCTAACACTGATGAATGAGCTTCCGAGGTTCGCTGATATTTCTCTTTTTGATAACATCTCTGTAATCCAATCAACAATGCATTTGTCGAAATCACGTTTCGTCATAGCTGTGATCATTGACTCATGAGATGTGTTATCAAATGCACCTTCGATATCAAGGAAAGCAGCTAGTGAAATTTCTTTTGCTTCAAAAGATTTTTCTAGTTTTGTAACAACGGTGTGTAGTGCTGTTACTGATGATTTACCCTCCTGATATGCAAACTGATATTTGCACAGAGGAGTTTTAACCAGTGCTAGCATACTCTACAAATAGAAGAATGTAAAAAAATTAAGGTGATTGGCAGCCTTTGTAAACAAAACGAACACCGTTGCCCAACCATTGGATTGAATATTTGCATATCTCTGTACTATGAGTATTACTAGTTTTTCTAAAGAATGTTAAGCCCTAGGCTGATATCGAGAATTTCTCACCACCAGATTACATAGTAAAATAATCTCTGCATTTAAATTTTATGGTGGCACCTGCTTATGCGAAACTGCAGTTCAAGTTGGTTAATTCTTTTTGACTGCTTCTAATGAAATCCTGAGATTTTCTGGAAACTAATAAAATGTTTTTTTTTAAACGCTGCGCATCATAAAAAACTATTTGGCGGTAAGCCGCGTTTGTTTTATTTTTGTGTAATATATTTTGTAGTTTTTTTCACAACAGGATTGAAATAGTTTTAGCTTATTTTGACCATATTTACTCCACATTAACATTTTTTTTTTTTTTTTTTTTTTTTAATGTTGTGTGTGGTGTGTGTATATAGAGAATTTTTTTTATATGGTTATTTTAATAATAATAAAAAAAAATTTTTTTTTGTTTTTTTTTGTTTTCTACTCAATTTATTATAAACAACAAATAATTGGTAGTTATTTTATGTTATATATTATATAATAAAATACAAACACTGAGAAAAAAGATTGGTAAACGCAAACATATTCTAGTTTCATTTAACCGGAATTTCACGTTAAATTGGGCACAAACATCATATTAGTTTGATTTGACTACCTATGGTGGTTAAAACAAACTAAAATTTTGAGTAATTGTTTCGGGAATAGAACAGTTAAGTTCAACTGACATCCTTTTGAATTTACCATTATGTTGGTTGATTCATTATGACAGCTACGAAAGCAAACAGATTTGTTGGTTATTTCTACCAACGCTTATGGTTTGATACAAACAAATTTTGGTATGATGTAAACTGAATTGCTGTTTGAAACAAACAAACGAAAACGGTTGAAACAACAAACAGTTCCGTTCACAATCACCTAGCTTTTTTCTGTAATTTCCAGAATATTTTTTTGAATAAAATGCTTACAAAACATTAGAAAAGTTCACATTTACATATATAGACTTCTCTCGGCTAAGAGAAATCTACAAATGTTAATGCGAGTCTGTCTACTATTTTTAGGTTTTTTCAGAATAAAATTTTGTTTATTTCAAAATTTTTAATTAATTACAGTCAATAAATTAATTTCACATACTACCGCAATCGTCAACGCCAATCCAATTCCCTGATCTTCCAGAAAGTCCCGAACCGCAGCCAACATCTAAAATGAAGCTCTTTTCATCCTCTGGCAGGGCGAGCAACTCTATTGCTCGTTCGCACATCTGTACCAGAATGTCGATGATCCGGGTGTTGTTTGGGCTGCGGGCTTCATCTTCCTTATAAAACTGATCTGGAAAACAGGTTTATTATTTACAGGGTTAACGGTTACCGGAACCTTACGATTTCAGGAGGATCCTGATGCTCTGGCCCTTAAGCAATTAACTACTTTTTATTGGATTAAATACGGTAGAATATTTTCAGAATGAACTAAACTATTTTTTATAATAAATTTTCACTTGCGATGAAAGCCTCCATGAAAATACATGTTTGGGTATTGTTGAGTGACAGCGTCAGAGCATGCAGCTGGACCCGATGACGGAAAATGAAATAACCCAAAAAATTGTTTGTTTCAAACTAAATTTTTTGTTATTTTTTCTTCAAACAAAATATCAGTTTGATTTAACCCGCGTTGGTTGAATCAATCTAGACTTTTAATTTGTTTCCCTACTCAACGCAACCTGCTTTTTGGTAATAATAAAACCCTCTCAAGGTGGAAACAACAAAAATATTAGTTGAGAACTACCATAATATCTTTAGGTATTATAGAAACAACCAACCTGCCTGTTTGTTTCAAAACAAAATTGTTGGTTTAAAACAACTAGTTTCTTAGTTTGGATGTCAACAAGCAAGTTTGTTGTTTCAAACGGGACTACTTTTTCTCCTTGAACTACTCCATAACGAAGTTTTGTCGCATTCGTCACTATGTCAGTTTGACTTAAGTGCTTTTCTATGCTCCTCACCGACCTATCCAGCCGGTTTTTTTTGGGGGGAGGAAACAGGAGGGGGGTGGGGTGCAAAAAAAAAGAAAATAAAAAAATTTAATTTTTTTTTATTAAATCAATTATTTGGAATTCAACTCAATGGAAATCTTTATTGATGTTAAGCCTGGCCTTGCTTAACTTTGTTGGTTCCACATATTTGCTTCAAATATTATGGCTGGTTCAAAAAATAGGAATTGAAACTAATTTCCAAAACTTCTACATGATAGCAATCTGTTATTTACGAACTTTTGAAAATTTGCTCTAGATATCCACCTCTTTACAATTTGAACATTGAACTTAATCGCTTATTTAGCAAATGGTTATTTTGCCTCTTACCATATGACATAGTGTCAAAATTATACAGGGGTTTGTTAGTTTACAGTAGTCGACTATAAAGGTAATTGTCACACCAATAATGGTTATGGTCATCAACAATAAGAGAAATTATCCATCAATGGTTTGGTATTATTCGGAGTGCATTTACCATTGAACATATCAATTTTGACCATCTCCTCTTCCAAAGTGACTCACTGTGTGGCGGCTAGTTCGAACACGTCACCAATACACGCTCTTTCGAATTTCGGCGGGCGGCTCTCAAGCCATCGAACTCTTGCCGGTTTTATGTTTTGCTATTTTCATGTTGCGAAAATCATATGCGAGCTAGCTGACTGCTGCGATGCAATGCACATTCCGAACCTACACAATCGAACGGCTGTCGGATGGGAGAAAGCAAGGCTACCGTCGGCGGCGCGAGTGAGAATGCTTTCGTTTCTCGGTTCGGTCAAACCGGAAGTGAGCGAGCTAAGGTCCGTACGGCATTGGACACTGGAAATGATCATCTCTGTCTGGTTTGGTTTCAGCTGCTGCATGTTCGACTGCGACGAGCCGGCCCTTTTGCGGATGAGAGGGAGAGTGAAATGTAATTTTCTCTTTGTTTGGGTGGCTGCCTGGGGCGAAAGCCGCGCGGTGTGTTATGTTATGCTTGCTAGTCGACTGGTATGCTGTTGTTTGTATTGTGTTTGAAAGAGGGGTTCATAGCGAAAGAGAATGTGCTTTCGAATATATGTTAAATGGAACTAACCGTACTTGATTTTCGATATTGATGGTTAATGAAGCTATTTTTTTTCTCGATATTTTACATCTAATGCAGGCTTTGCCTATTTACCTAATATTCTCTCAAAATTGTAATATACGATTATTGAAAAACGCGATTTGCTTCGGATATTAAAGATTTTTTATTCGCTTTGTCAATTCACAACGTAACACTTAGTCAAGCAATTGATCCATCAATTTGCCATGACCTTTTGAAGCTGGATTCAAGGAAATATAACATCACAAAATATTGACTCATTTCGAACATTGATCGAACTGTTGTGTTTAACCAAGTACTAAGTGGTCCATAGATCATTGCACTCTGGCGTCATCAATGCATTCAGCTTGTTTACGCGGCTTAGAAAAATTTCGGTAAGATCGGTTTAAGTTTTTATGCTCTAATTTTTAAACATTGAAGTAAAATAGCCGGAAAACATTAACCAGTGCAAATGTTGACATCATGTTCTGAGGTGAATCTTATACAATCCGGAAAAAGACAATGTAAAATTTTTCTTCTCCGGTTTAGATTCTAACACCTTGTAAACAAGCTCGCTGAACTGTCAAAAAATTGAGGTTAATATAATCCGTGCAATGATCTATTAGAACTCTATTCTCAAACATATGATTTCTAGCTATCCTCTACCATAAAAAGTTTCAACTTAATCACATTGCATTGAAAATTTATTAGTTTTAGGTTAACATGGATACCCAAGTACTATATACAGTGACGAACGATACAATAAGACCAAAGCCTGATTTTCATACAAAATGGTCATATTAGGGGGCTTGTCTTTCATTTTCCCGAGAACCAATTGAGCTGAAATTTCGGCTGTGGTCCAGAAGTAGCCTAAATTCTCATCTGCATTAACTCCATCATGTTTAATTCACCACTTCAAAAGTTACAAACACCGCATACGACAAAACAATAAGACCACTTTTTGATTTCCATAAAGGATGCTCGAATTTGAGGATCTTAATTTTTAATATTGATGCACGGGTCATTTTAATATCAGTATACTATAGATTGTAATTCACACTCATCAACATGGCCTAAACTATGGATATCAAAAGGAGGTCTTATTGTTTTGTCCTAGGTGGTGTCAGTAGTTTCTGAAGTGGTGAATGAAAAATTATGAATCTATTAAAGATGAAAATTCAGCTTATTTCTAGGCTATTGTCAAAATTTCAGTTCAATTACTTCACGGGAAAGTGAAAGACAAGCCTCCAAACATGACCATTTTGTATAAAAATCGGGCTTTGGTCTTATTGTATTGCCCGTCACTGTACATCTTTTCACAGTTCGTGTAATTAGTTTTTACACATCAACATAATTGCGTTATTTTGTTAGAATTTTTAATTCGACTTACCTCATATTTGAGTTGATCTCTCGGTTAGTGTCTAATAACTATTTTCTTTGTAACGACCGATCGTCGCCGATATCTATGCAATTCCATATACTTTTATTCTGATAACTCCACGGTTGATTGAAAAACCCAGAGTTATGTTTTCCTCACACCTAAACTCACGAAGAAGTCGTTAACTTAGGATTAGGATCGGTCTCGGTGAAATTATTTTCAATACTTTTGCTACAAAAACTTGAAAACATATAGGAAAACACATCAGTCTCTTAAAAGCACGCTGTTCGATTCCAACGCAATTTTTGAATATTTGGTGGAATTATACTCAAATAGACTTTCGTTTTCCTTATATTTAGGTGTTCGTAACTAGCTTATTGTCTAGATAATTTAATATTTTGCGATTTTCTTTAATTTTGAACGCTCCATTTTTGTAATGTTGTTGAAAGGATATGAAATATGAGTGAGATTGATCAGGCATGTGCATATATTATAACGAACCTGAGTATGAACAACTCAAAATTGAGTGGTTTCAGCAAGCGTGTGTACATTTGAACGAAAACTCAACCGGTTTGAGCTTTTTAGCCAAGACACCGTACAGTTCGTTTTGTATTTTGTACGTGTGCGTTTGTAAAGCTGCTTCACGCTAAAAATAAATCCCCACATTTAAGTTCTCCATTCATTTTTGAGTTTAGAATCACAATATAATTTCTTGCAAAGGAGATTTACACGCTAATCTCAGTTTATACATAATCACAAAAAAGTGCACATACTCTGAGAAAAATTCTATCGTTATACCGACAATTAAATCATGGTCTGGATGACTACACGCTAAGATAAGATTACCGAAAATAAGGTTCTAATTTTACCGAATATTCGGTTTTGGTAGCAAAACCGAAAGTATCGGTATAATTAACCGAAAGAAAACGTTTAATCTTACTTATTTTTTGAGTAAAGTGGATTAACAAACTTTATCGTTATATTTTACCTAAATTTGGTTTAAAATGCTCTCATTGGGCTGCAAGCAATTTAGGTAAAAAGAACCGTAAAATAATAAGCAATTCAAGCTGAACAATGCATTAGGCCCTAAGTAACATTGAGAGATTCTCTTTGTCGATTTTCTCTTTTGTTAATAGTTTATCTAATAAACGATCTGCTGATGTTTTTGACGTATTGGATCCTTAATTACACTTTATATTACCGTACTGTGTGCTGAAAATATTTGAACATGTTTTTTCATAGCCGTAGGAGCGCAAAGAGAAAGTCGACGAAGAGAGTTTCCCAATGTTACTTAGGACCTAATGCATTGTTCAGCTTGAATTATTACCGTTTTCCCTTGTTTTCAACAAAACCGAAATTTCGGTAATCCATGTTTACCGATAATTTCAGTATGTGCATTTTTGTTCCGTTTTTCGGTATTTTTTACGGATTTTTCTGTCTAAGCGTGTATCGCACATAATGGTTACAATACCCATGAAAATGGTCGAATTCACCACGTTCATGGCATTCTTGACTATGATCATGGTAACAAGGACTATTCCGACATTATGGCAAATGTTGAATCAACTATTTTTAATGGTGGTTTTGACCATGATCATAGTCGGTTCTAAATCACTATACTGCAATAGTCATCCTTACCCCCAATAATGGTAATTTTGACTATCAAATTTCTCTCTGTGTACTCATTTATGGGTAAAGTTAACTTTACCCATATTTGATTCAATTTGTATGAGTAAAAATACTCAAACATGAGTAAGTAGTAATGTAAAATAAATGGGTATGTGCACTTTTCGCGATTATGGGTATTCTTCACACATATTTGGGCAAACTGAACATAGCGTGTAGTCTACTACACGCTAAGACAAGAATACGGAAAAGTCGGTAAAAAATACCGAAAACCGCACAAAAGTGCACATACTGAAAATATCGGTAAACATGGATTACCGAAATTTCGGTATTGTTGGAAAGAAGGGAAAAACGTTTATGATTACTTATTTTTTTACGATCCCGAATAAAAAAGTATAATAGATTTACAATCAAATGTATTCTAACCATACAATAGAATAAATAGTATGTACAATTGATCATATTGTTCGCGAACATAAGAATTCATTAGGGCTTACTGTTTCTACAATAGAATCTATTGTAAATTGAGATATCAACAATAGAATAAGGGAGTTGTTTTGTATCTTAACGATAAAAACTATCCCGAACAAATTTAAGTTAATTACTTTTATTTATTTATTTATTTATTTATTTATTATTATTATACTTCATCTGACTATCCGTCTTAATGAATATTTAATTTCTAATGACATTAACATGAAGAAAACAATACTACTTTAAAGTATGCATAACACAATATAGATTAACAAGATGAAAAATCTAATTCGTGGTCTAGCAATAAAAGTAATTATCCTTAGCACATAGGGCAGGTCTCGTCAAGTCCTCGTCGAACAGTTTCGGAAATCAGTTATTCATCCGCCAGAAATTCTGAAAGTCTTCGCTTAAATGTTTCAACAGATGCATTGAAGTCAAACAGCAAGTACACCTGGTTGAACGTAGCTGACATAAAGCGGATGGGATCGTGCTGACCATACAAAGCATTGCGAGATTCAAGCTCAAGATTGTATTGTTTCACAATCGTTGAAAATTCTTGCATATGGAGTGTATAGCATATCTATTGTAATTACAATGTACATTTTAGATTTGCCTGATACATGAACAGTAAGATTTATACATTTACAATACATATTGTAATGGCGAACTAGTCTAATCAGACCACATGAACTCCATGGGAAGGAACAAGGATAGGTTAGGGTAACCACCAAGGTAGGGCGTTTTAGACCGGTTAAAAATTCTGCAAAAAAAGAAAATCATAAAATCGTTAATCTACAATTCCGCATTACAATGATGTGCGGCACATCCCGAAAAGATAGAGAGAGTCATTCCCTGTAGTTCGTATCAATGTGACCAGGCTATTTGAGATGCCACTGTAAATTTCATGTTGTTTTTACGCTGCAAGTTGCTATAGCAAAGTTACATCTCTCTACGATTTAGATGGTGGTGGTATCTCTCTACGATTTGCAATAATTTGAAAGTCGGCTGTCGTATACCGCACATATTTAAATTATAATTAATATTAGAATAAGAATTAGAATTGCAATTTAGGTATACTTGGTGTTTAGTTAATGACAATCAATGTTTATTACAACAATGAAAGAATTGCCACGCCAATGAAAAGTGCACCTCCTGTCGTGTCCCTTAACTACTTGATGTCAGGCGTCTAAAAACTGTTTCTAGCCTCGTCTAAGATTAAATTGCGGCAAAGCCCACCGGTAGCACACCTCTTTCATTCTGAACAAACCCTCCTATGACAAACCCCAGTGATACGATACAAAACCACAACACTTATGGCCACGGTCTAGAAGTTCACTGCATAGGAAATTCTAGGACACAGTTCAAACTTCCACCCCAAATTGAATATTAAACGTTTTCAAAATTGAATAAATCTATCTATGATTAAATTTTTAGTGATTTGCGGCCCAACCCGTCAACATCACACTCAACTTTAGTGCCTGTATACATGCGTGTTATGACGCGACTATTAAATAGAAAGAGGAGCGAGTGTGATAGTATCACTACTTTGTGTGGTGATTGTGTGGCTGGACCTTGGTCCCATGAATGGTCTAGAGAAGAAGGTCATACAATGACATGACCTAGCGACATCTATCACAGAAAAAAAAAAAAATAATAAAAAACAACAAAAAAATTCCCTTTTTAATTCTAAGCCAAAGGAAGGGTTAACAACGAAATTGTTTGCAATATTTCACATGGCATACAACAATGTTTGCAATCTTTCATACAAAAGGCTTGATTCAGGCGTTTTATGGCTAAAATTTACATGAAATATCCTATTATTTTCTGCCAAATATAGCATTCCCTTTATGTGCATTAAATAACGCAGAATATTCAATGTTTCTTTTTATCTGTGTATCACAAATCAGCTATCTCCATGAGATTAGGCCCTCCCACCAGCGTCCAGGTACAAAATCCAGCCATGGAGAGGGGACTGCTTGGTATGCTTACACATAATTTTTGTATTCTTATTCCTGCTCGTTATATTAAGTGCATCTTTGTATTTTAAAAATCCTTTAATTTCTCGAAATTCAATAAATGTGTGCTCTGATACTGTTAAAAACTGACCCATTTTTTATGCGATCCATTGAACGCAAGTGTGTGACTCGCGGTATAGTTTGAGTACAATTCTGGTAAAAGTGTCTGTTCGGAGCAGAAAATGCATGAATAAATTCGGCAAACATCCTCTAGCATATAAAAACTAATTACCGATGAACGAAAAAATGAAAATCGTTTCACAAAAAACGCATTAATGACCCCTTAAACTCTGGTAAATATCTGTAAAAAAATCGAAATGATCCATAAAATTTATCAATGTATTCCATAAAATTAAATTTAGCAATAAAATGTCAAAAATGCACTGTTTCGCGATTATATAATGTAACATTTGTGCAATTAAATATGTGTACATGATCCTTTAATTTTTTAAAATGTTCCATAAGTAAATTGTCAATGATCCATAAAACGATGAATAATGAACTTTGATCTTTTAAAATAGATCCATAGCAAATCAACTTTGTGAACTTAAACTTATAAATAGGTATGAATTAGTGCCTGCACTTTTGAGTTTTGGGCACTGTTTTTAAAATTTGTAGTCCATAAAGATTGGAAAATTGAACCCTAGCTGCGTTTCTATTCAGATCCAGTAACATGCCCGTGATACTGCTGCAAATTTTTCAATGTACGGCTCTCCTATGCTAAAACGATTTTAAATCATGTCCTGAACAACACCTTGAAATTTGAGCCGGTGTCTTCATGAACTGTTTTCACATGTTTTAACTATTTATGTTTTTCACATTGATGTCGCTTTGGCGAATCATAAGTTGATCCTATGAAAATCATTGCGTACGACATGGTAATAGTGAGCAATTGTTGAAATGCACATTTCTGAATGACATAGCATCAAAAAAGTGCTCAGTTTTGTGTTACCTATCAAAATGCGCGGTCTTACTCCGGAACAACGAAAAAGTATCGTGCACAAATGGTGCACTGTGAGCGGACTCTCCTTGAGAAAATTGGCCAATGAAGAGGGTGTAAGCGTCGGAGCGGTACGATCTGCGATTCGAAAATATAGAAAACAGTGTACGTTTGAAGATGCGCCGAAGAGTGGTCGGAAATCCGGTCCTGTTAGTCCGGATATCGATAAAAAGATCCGGGATGCCTACAAGCGAAAACCAGCGACTTCCGTTCGGGCGACTTCTGTTGCGAAAAAACTAGGAACCTCGTCGAGTAACGTCATGCGTGCCAAAGAAAGACTTGGGCTAAAAACATACCGGAAGCAGAAAAACCCAAAAGGAACCCAAAACAGGCCGCGTCCGTGAAACCACGGGCCCGCAAACTCTACGATTCGTTATTGTGTAGAAATTCTGGGTGTATAATAATGGACGATGAAACGTATGTGAAACTAGATTACAAAACGCTTCCCGGACCACAATTCTATACTGTAAGCGAAGACAAAGACATCCCCGAAACGGAGAAGGCAATTTTTACCGAAAAATTCGGTAAGAAGGTTATGGTTTGGAAGGCAATATGCGAGTGTGGTAAAACATCTAGTCCGTACATCACAACGGAGACGATGAACACTTAGAAATACGTTAAGGAATGTCAGCACGAAGGTCAAGTAGTGTTTTGGCCTGATTTGGCGTCATGTCATTACGCAAAGGACACTTTAGAATGGTACAAAAGTCAAAATGTATGTTTCGTGCCGAAAGACATGAATCCGCCGAACTGCCCGGAGGCACGGCCAATCGAGACTTTTTGGGCTTTAACCAAAGCAAAGCTTCGAAAATTCATAAAACCAGCGGACGACATCCAAATTTAAAAAAGATTCTCCAAAAGTGGTCAAAATGGTGGGAAGTACCACTATGCAGAAGCTGATGGGTCATGTTCGAGGAAAAGTTAAGAGTCTTGGCTATGATTAAATATTTTGATTAAACGAGAGTATAAAACACAAATACAAATATGATTTGCCAAATGAAATTATTAAAACTAAAAAAAACATGACTTTTTTGTTATTTTGAAAGTGTGCTTATACTTTCTGGAACAGTCTATACTAGCGCGAAATTTTTTTAACAATACGCGTGAAACAATTTATTGTCCTACTGGAGTAAAGGTGATACAGAGAGGTATCGTTGTTTGCGGGTGTAAACTTGGCTGGTATCTCTTCTCCCTACCTTCTATCTAGCTCATTTTGTGCAAAAAGAATGGTGATGCCATCACCTACTAAAACTCAGTCATATTCAAACAAGGATAAGGAATTACTGGCTGAATTTCCACCTGTAATCAACGGTACCTCTCTGTAATAGAAAATGAGTAAATTCATGGGAGAAACCGACGAAGAGGAGATTCTCAGCTCAGTTTATGCCAGCCAATGCAATCTCACGACATCCTCCTCGTGACAGCCGTCTCGGGTGAGCCGAAAACTGTCGTCGCTTCAGGAAGGCTGTCCTAGCAAACGAATTTACTAAACAGAAGACATGGCAAAATGGAAAGTTAACATCCTATTCGGCTTACTACGTTTAGAGCGTGGAGGTTTCAGCAAAGCTGGCGCAGCTTCGACTGTTCCAATACAGCATTATTTCATACATGCGTGCGCTGTTGCCAATACGTATCGGAGTGGATACCGAACGTACGGTAGCATGCGATAGTTCGGTTCACACAGAGACAATCAGTCCAGTTTAAACTGACTGTAGCTAGAAGGCTGTACTTTTGGGAAGCCTAGGACCTAGGGGTTCTTCAACAGTTAACCAATTTCAAATTGCTAGTTGCATATTGATTGTTGGTACCACACAATCACCAAGTGATCCGATCGGAAGCTTCGAGCACTTGCACTCAATCGAAGCAGGAAACGAAAATGAATCACCAACAGACGCCAACGAACGAATCAATAAACATTTATCGTATGTTGTTGACAAAGCTTCAAGGACACTCGGTTTTATATTCAAGGTTGCGAAGAACTTCAGCGACATTCACTGCCTAAAATCGCTCTATTATTCTCTCGTTCGTTCGACACTGGAGTACTGTTCAGCGGTCTGGAGTCCATGCTATGATAATGGCGCTGAGCGAATCGAATCTATTCAACGCCGTTTTCTTCGGTTCGCACTTCGTAGACTTCCTTGGAGCGACCCTTTTCGTCTTCCTAGCTACGAAAGTCGGTGTCAGTTGGTCGACATGGAGCCTCTGCGGGCCCGTAGAGATGTCTGTAGAGCTTTAACCGTTGCAGATGTGCTACAAGGAAGAATCGACTGCGGAAGGATCCTTCAACAAATTAGCATCAACGTCCAACCAAGGCCAATGCGTCACAACTCCATGCTCAGGCTTCCTTTTCGCCGCACCAACTATGGGTTGAATAGCGCTATTCACGGGTTGCAGCGAACCTTCAATAGGGTGGCGTCCATTTTCGATTTCCATCTGACGCGGAGCGCACTTCGTTGGAGATTTTCTACCGTTTTTAGATCAATTGACGCACGTAGTTAAGATAGTGTATAGCTTTAATTATTTTATTTTTACTTATTTATTTTTGTGTCTTGACACCACTTAAGAGGTTATGTACTCGTTTCTTATTGTAATTTTTTCCTATTTAACATCATTAGGACTTAAACTTGGTCTGTTGATGTATACTTCAAATAAACAAATAAACAAATAAATTGTACAAGCAAGCAGTGATGAACACGCATATAATTGACAGGCGACGAAGTTCATGCTATGTTCATCCAATGTTTACATTGGCCCATCAGTTTTCGGATTGAGAGGTGAAGCAGAACTTCTCATTGTGTGCGTTTATTGAATCAAAAAAGAGCGTGCAACGAATGATTTTTGATACGATTGACAGAGCCTTCGACGCATCGCTGGAATAGTTCCCCATTGGCTCGGTGATAGTTGCACCTTGTGATAAGGTGCCGATTGACCGAGGAGTGTGTCCGAGCAAAGCTCCTGATATACGACCGGCTGAGCGATGTTGTTGACCGTATTGGTGAGGAAAATGTCGAGGGTTGCGTGAGCCCCGACTTGACTCAATCGGGTGGGAGAATCCAGACTCAGTACTTGCCCCCAACGCCAACGAGGTCTTGCTGTAGTACCGTAGCCGCTTGCTTGGGGCAATAGGCCGCGATTATGACGATCGGTCCGACGGTGGTGTCTACCTCCACACCTATGGCTTCGATGACTTTGAGCTGGAACCTCGGCAGCAGGCGGTAGTTGATGTTGTATCGCAAATCAATGACAACACCCCCTTTTCTGGAATTGGTCCGATCGAGTCTAATGAGCCGAAAGTCAGGAATATAGACGTTAAGTCAGGCTTGAGGTGCGTTTCGGTGATGAAGGCGATATCGATTTTCCTCTCGTTGAGGAAATCGGTTAGTTTCGCGATCCACCTGTGGAACTGGAATGGATTTTCACTTCTTGCTAGGAAGCCATCTCGATAACCACTAGACAGATTGTGACGAAATTTTGCACAAGTAAACATTATACTCTAAACTAGTTTTTCTCGATAATAAAGTCAATTAATCAATCTAAACTAGTTTTGCCCAAAATTTCATCAATTTTTACCCAAGTTTTCGAATACAATCTAAATTAGGCAATGTAAGTCCTTTCCTCGCAAAATGTTGGCTACAAAAAGTAAGGATTTCTATTATCTATCTAGGAAAACTTCAATGAAGATAATCGCTTACAAATTGCAACTAATAGGTTCATTCTCAGCTCTGTGCGGATTTCAACTTGATTTAAAATAGCATAAATTGAGAAGATTTATCCGTCTTATCTTGTATCTAGAATTATCAATCAAGCAACTGAACCGCAAATGAATCCCCGGTAGATATTTCTCATCCGTGTTTACAGAGCTGGAAACTAGCTCCAACTGATAAACATTCCTTAGTTCGTTAATCCAACTTTTCACACTTGCACCCAAATTAGGAACGTGTTTATCGTTATTTAAAAACTCCCAGTGCTCCCTCTCGAATGGTCTCTTGTAACGATGTTTATAAACAAATAATCCTCGAGTGATGATAATGAAAACGACTGTCAGTGCAGTGTGGGATGACTGTGTTTCGTCCCCCTCTTCTGCCGCATGGTGAGACTCTATTCAATTCACCGAACCGAACGACAAGCGAGACGATACGAAACGACGAGGAAAGGTATTCCATGCATCATTCCTCGCAGACGACCCTCCCTTGTTCTGTTCAATTTTAACTTGTGTGAATCAGAAATCCGATCTGACTTTAACTGCAGCAGCCGCAGCAACAGTAGCACCCCTCGCTTGCCCCAAGGATCGACCTGCGGACTCCGCCTAATGGCGAACTTCTATGCGAAGGGGCGGCAAGTGGCAATTGAACGGTCGTTACCTCAAAATTTACGCTGCCGCTACTATGAGCGACTGCGTGCAGCCTCCGGGCGGAAAACTTCTATGTATGAAAAACAGTTGGTCGGTAATTTATCTAACTCAATTACAGAGCAAAAATATGTCTGTCGTCCCCTGATCGGAGCTAGAGTTTTTAAATTTTTGTCTGGACCGGCCGTGGCAGTCGGAAAGCCTAGTCCTCCCCCAGGCCAGACGTACTGTATTCATATGCCCCGGATAAGTGGCGCTCATTTGTTCGTTATAGGATCTGCGTTCTGCCGTTCTCGTAAATCTCGGAGCATCGCATGTGCGTTTGATGGTGAGAATAGAGTGGCAGGATGATGCCAATGCATTTTAACTGGCAGAAGTCAGTCACCCTATTGGACGTTGGGAAGTTTTCCGACCTCGACAAACAATGACAGCCTCCGTTCGTCGCAGTAGGCGATTCGGTGTTTGCGTAGCAATTGTTATCAGCATGCTATCGACGGTCGAAATATTGGTTGTCGTCGTCGTCGTCATCCTGTCGGTTGAAAATTGATAAGGGTTGGAATAAGTGCGATCAAAGTTTTTCCCCTTTTGGTGAAACGAATACAATGTCCTCTTCTGGAATTCATACTGACGGCGATTAGGTCGGTAGGTAGTACGCAATCGGTGCAATGATCGGGTGAATAACTTTTCAGACTGCTTCGTTCTAGGTTCGATTGTTTACAGGCAGAGTAGGTGGAATGAGATAATGAAATAAATTTTCTGGAATTCAGGAACGAGGCGCCAATTTGGAACGAAGTGTCGGTTTAAAGCAGGATCGATTGAAAAGCAAATAATTATGTGCATTTTACTGGTCACCGTTTGTGTGCCAATTATTATAAACACAGCCAATCTTTTTGCGTCAATTCTAATTTCTACGTTTCCGCATTTGTAAAGAAGAGGAGCTTTACAAAATTCTATCTTAAGTTCAGCACTGCGTGCATGAAAATCAAATGATGCATTCGAAGCTCACGTTTCCATGATGGGCAGTATTTAGGGGTTTGATGGCCTTGTCTCAAATATTGAAAAGACCAAAACTTACGGATAACTTTGGAAGCTCACAAGACATCGGCATTCTTCTACATTATTCTTTATATTCAGCTTAAAAATCACTAGTAATAGAAGCTAAAACTATTTATGGCAAAATATATCTATGAAAATTGATATCTTCTTATGAAGGTATTTTCAGAAATAGTTAAGAACAAATCTAACAGTTGGGTAGATAAGTCTTTGTCCTAACTAAGAAAAAAAAAACTTTTTTTTTGGCACAATTCAATCTTATTATCCAACAAAGTTGCCTTCGAGGGCGATACAATGATTATAATAGAGCGATCTTCCAACATTTCGATACCATTTTGTAGTGCGGTTAGTCTTTAACCTCAAAATAGGCCTCTCTTCTGGCGTGCTTCTCCAAATTTGCTTGAACAAGCTCTATTAGTGTTTGTTGGGTACTTCTTCATTGGCGCTAAATTTCTTTCCCGCGAGCATTCTCTTGAGATCCGCGAACAGTTGCTGGGGGCAAATCTGGAGAATACGGTAGATGGAGAAACAATTCGAAATCCAATTCATGCATTTTCGCCATCGTTTTCCATGATTTCTGACATGGTGCTTTATCTTGGTGGAACAACACTTTCTTCTTCTTCAAATGTGGCTATACAATAGTCGCTGTTGATGATTTTCCCTTTTCAAAATAGTCGATGAAAATTATTCCATGTGCAACAGCCGACTGTTGCGTCTTTCCACGCTTTGGATTGGGTTCATCGCGTGCAGTTCACTCCGCTGACTGTCGATTGGACTCTGGAGTGTAGTAGTGAAGCCATGTTTCATCCATTGACGCAAAAATTTGGCTTTATTGCTGCTAAACAGCTTCAAACATTCCTCCGAATCATCAACTCGTTGTTGTTTTTGATCGATTGTGAGCTCACGCGGCACCCACTTTTCGCATAGCTTCCGTATGTCCAAATATTCGTGAATAAAGGGTGTTCCGATCAAAACTTGGTCAAACAGTAATGTGTGTGAGTCGATCAAAGTTTTTATTATAATAATAAGTCAAATTCATTTTTTTTTTTCAAGTTCAATTAATACAGAATACAGGAGAAATTTTCAGCTAAGCTTCTTTTTTTACCGAATGCGAATTGCCGGGTCTTTCGTTTAACACCTGCCATAAGATTTTGTACAGTCTCCTTGTCCACTTTATTCGCCACAGAACGCCAGTTTGCCTTGAACTGTTTCTCGATCACAACAGCTTTTTGAGTCTTCTTAAGGTTCCGCTTGACGATGGCCC
Source organism: Aedes koreicus (assembly GCA_024533555.2). Taxonomy (NCBI): domain Eukaryota; kingdom Metazoa; phylum Arthropoda; class Insecta; order Diptera; family Culicidae; genus Aedes; species Aedes koreicus. Next base: position 314,263 of record JAHHFK020000064.1, read on the forward strand.
AATATTGTTCGATTAGGCACCATTTGAACGTTGTTAGCAGCATACCACTCCATGGCCTTTTTTCCGTGATGGCAAGATGCCAAATCCGGCCAAAATAGAACGGAACAATTGTGTCGCTTAGGCATTAGACGTTTTTGTAGGCACTCACTCAGATAAATTTCCTTGTTGACGGTTCCGGTCGCAATGTAAAGTCACAGGTACAGATGGCCTGCCACAGCAAATATTTCGTCGCGTACTTTGACAGTTTAATGTGCTTGAAAATATCTGCCACCTTTCCCTGTCCGGTTGCCGTGTAAAATTTCTGTCCAGGAAGCTGTTGAAAGTCTGCCTTGACGTAAGTTTCATCGATCCTGTACCACGCAATCAAATTTCGTCAGCATCGGCGTGTACAACTTTCGATTTGGAGTCACCACTTTCTTGTAAGTCGACAGTCCAGCTAGTTTTTTTAGCTCTATCCACGGTTGAAGACGCCACTCTCAGCTTCTTTGCGACATCTCGGACAGAGAGGTTAGGGTTCCGCTCGAAACACCGGGCAACTCTTTTTGTCGTCGCTGAGGCCTCCGGATTTCCTTTCCTGGCTGCCGACAAACGTTCACCGAACACTTTTAATACGTTGGTTACATTTGATTTAGCCACACTCAACAATTTCGCCAACTTGGCGTGAGAGTAGTTTGGATTTTCGCCATGCGCGTGCAAAATTTTGATGCGTTTCTTCTCTTCCTTCGACGACATTTTGATAACTGAAGTGCTAATCTCACAATCAAAATAGAGGCATGATGCTACACGCACACACCTTCAAAATTAGGGGTGTGCAAATTTTTTTAATGCACGATGAAAGGAAACTCGTCAAGTTTAAGTCGACCAAATTTCGAAGCACCCTTTAATATGATGTACACGTTCCTTTCATATCTTCAGAATTGCAGCTATCTTGCTTAACTTCACTTTAAGGTCATTAAAAATTATTTTGTGGATTTTCTTGATGTTTTCTGGCGTAAACACTTCTTTCAGGCGTCCACTGCGTTGTGCATCGTCTTTATCTATACGACCACGTTTAAATTAACGAAACCAATATTTAATATTGGATTGTGCTGGCGCAGAGTCCGGATAACATTTATCAAGTCATTGTTAGGTTTGCACAGTATTTTTCCCATAAAAAAGCAGTGATCAACCCACGAAATCCGTTTTTATCCCGTTTTTTTTCACAATGACAAAATTGCTTCACTCAAAACACTATATCTCACAAACTAATGGTCCGACAGCTGTCAAATTTATACAAGTATCTTTTGAATGTTGGTACTAGCTGAAAATTATATGGATTTAATTCTAGTGGCGCCATCTATGTGTCAGGACAAAGACTTATCAACCAATCTGTTATATGGTAGAAATGCTCATGAGACTCACCGATATATCATCAATTTCCTACCAGTCATTCATCTGTACATAAACATCGTCTCTGATCTCAGCAATAACTATATGAAATACAACCGGTTTTTGTATCGCCGATATGTTCTCCCCACACAGGCAGCTTTTTGAAGAAATCCTATTCAAAAATGAAAGAAACCGGCATGCCTTTATCGGTCAATTTCGGAGGTCATTCGGCCAGCTCCAAAATCGAGAAATGTCGTCAGCATTTTATAAGCTCGTTCAATGACAACTCGACATCTTCACATCAAGTTGGAATTGCTACGGACGATATACCAAGAGATGCATGGGACTTTGGGTCCTTTTACATCATTGCACTTTCAGTCCAACAGGCACTTCAAAAACTGAAACTTTCATATGCTGCTGGCCCAGATGGGATTCCCGCATTTGTTCTGAATCGCTACTTATTCCCATGGCAAAGTTATTCAATTTGTCATTGCCGGAGAGAAGTTTCCTGAGTCATGGAACTTCTCGTTTCTGTTCCCAGTGCATAAAAAAACGGTAAAAGGCATGTCCAAAACTACAGAGGAATCTTTAAGTTGGTGCTCTAAAGTTTTTGAGATCGTCATCAATGATGCGCTTTTTAGTTCCTACAAAAACTAAATGTCCACATCCTCAACATAGATTCTATCAAAACGGTCTATCATGACGAATTTAAATGAATTCGTATCGCTCTGTATTCGTAGCATGGATTTTGGAGGACAAGTTGATTATACTGATCTCAAAGCTGCATGCGAGTGGACCAGTGACAAACTTTGAGTTTCTAGTTGTAGGGTCTCATGGTTTGCATCTTACTTCATGGATCACTTGCTTTGTGTTAAGATTGGTGATTCGCAATCCGAAATATTCACGAATATCTCCGGCGTTCCCCAAGGGAGTAATCTTGGACCGCTTCTGTTCTTTCTATTCATCAATGTCGTCTATTCTACGCTGACGACGTTAAGGTGTACAAGGTCATCAACAGCATCGCCGACTGTGAAGATTTGCAGGTCATCGTAGATCGTCTGCAAATATGGTACTCTCGCAATTGCTGAACGCTTGCTTAGCATCAACAAGTGTAATGTCATCTCTTTCCACCGTAAGAAATACCCGTCCAGTTTTGATTATTCCATTTCCGGCAACCTATTGGAGAGACTGAGTCAGGTAATTGGGAGTTACTCTTGATTGTGAATTGACCCTCAAGCCGCATTACAACGACATCTTGAACAAAGCTAATAGGCAGCTTGGTTTTATGTTCCAAATCACCGAAGACTTCCCCGACCCGCTTTGTCGGCGAACATTGTATTGCTCGTTGGTTCGTTCTATTCTGGATAGCCAGGTTTGAAAATATGCAGTAAAATTTTGTTCGCTATGCGCGCCGTTACCTATCTTAGCGTGATTCCTATGATTTGACATCATAACGTTTGCATTAAAAAAATGGATATTTTTCGGATGGTGATAAAAAAAAAAGCTAAGACAGATAATTGCTTTTGATACATTTCCCATGGAAGGTAATTATTTAAGCTTACTTGCAAAACAATTCTACGCCCTTGCGAGCGGCCTTCCGGCAGTTAACCGAAACATTCGCCATGGCGGACGAAAACATGCATGTAGGCATGTTTTTGAGTTCTTTCTTCGTTTTATTTATCAATTCCTCCTCAGTTTTCGCGACAAAATTGTTGGAGTAGATCTTACGCTTCAGATTGGCCCAGAAGTTCTCGTTCGCCGTCTTTGGTACCACATCGATATGCAGCCGCTCCATCTCCTTCAACGATCGCTTCGAGTAGTGGGCCGACGCCAGAACCGGCCAGAACAACGCGTCTTCGCCCTTATGGTATTTCTTGATGAACGACGCAACTTCCGGCAGGCATTTCGTACTATAAATTTCCCCGTTCACGGCCAGTCCGGAGCGAAAGAAGAGCGGCTTTGACATCCCCTTCTCGCTGATTGTCAGCCACAGCAGCACCTTCTTGGGGAACTTGGTGTGTGAAAAGAACTTCACCTCGGAGCTCACTTCTTTCGTGGGGGAAGTAAAATACGAAGTGCCCTGTCAGTCGTTGCCATCCAGGGTGAGATAGGTCTCGTCGTCCATCACCAACGCCACATCGCGATTCGCCGGGAAAATCGAGTTGACCATCTTATTCAGCCGCTGCCGCTGCGTCATTGCCTGCAGCTGCGAAACCAGTGGACGCGACTTCCGCTTCCTGACATGTATGTTCATGTTTGTGAGGTACTTTTTCACTGTGTGGCCGGTTGAACCGACCTCCCGGCCAAGCGCATGCAGCAATGTAGCCACTTTTACCTCGGTCTTCCTCTTCAGCATCCTTTGGAGCTTCTTGTCGCTGAGGGTCGTCGGCCGTCCGGAACCGGACTTTCTTTCGATGCTCTGATTGTTGTCTAATAGTGCCAAGATGTTGTGGATGCCGGAACGGGCATATCCGGTGTCCACAAAGTGCCGCACGATGTCCATTTTCGACGCGGCGGGGTGCCGTTCCTCAAACGCAAACACTTCTGAACGGAGTTGCTTCACTGTTTTTGTCATCACTGTTAGAGTTCGACTGATAGATCTGTCAAATTTTGTCTGCTGACTCATGGGTTACTATGATTGATGCTGCATAGGTGGGTGAAGGTAAACCCATGAAAAATCGGCAAATTTTGTCCATTTTTTAATGCAAAAGTTACATTGACCGCTGTCGTCTGCTTGGAATTGATATCCTTGAAGAACGAAAACGTAAGGCTCAAGTTATCTTTGCAGCTAAGACCAGTTACCGGTGAAGTCGACCCTCCAGAGCTACTGCGCAAATGAAAGAGTGATGAGACAACGCAACTTTATGCAGCCTGCATCTTGTCACAGACAGTATGAGATGAATGAACCTGTTTGCGCTGTAGACAATGCCTTTAACGAAGCTTATATTCGGTTTGATTTGGATGTCCCTTCCTATCTGTTTTCATCTAAAGCTTGACCTGATTTATTTCTTGAAGTGTGTAATATTCATTTAGGCAAACAATTGTTAGATGAATTAAGATTATAATAAACAAATAATAAACAAATCTACAAATTGAATCCCCAAGTCCCACACTGCAGCTCAACACTAAACCTATCATCCATACGGTATCATGCGAAAATATTTAAATTTAAAACACCCAGGCAGGCACAAACGATCTCGAGCACCGAGATAAACGTCATAAAAACCTCACTCGGAAGCTCATATCCAACGAATCGCAGGTCGAACGAAAACCGGGGGCACGACTCTCCGCTACAACAAGCATGCACTTCGCTCATGCTGACGACGGAGACGCGACGGATGGCGGCAGTGGTGATGAATCGTAAACGCGTATAGTAAATCACCATGGCAACCGTCACAGCAAACCTCAGCGCACGACCTCCCTCCTTGCATCCGGAGAATTGGATGTCCTGCAATGTGCGAGGTAGTACTAGAGGCGAGTAAAATTTCATTCAACTTTTTCCCCGCACCGCGCCCTCCTGTGGCCAGCCTCGCTACCACGCATGTTCGACGAAGCAAAAGGTGCGCCTCCGAGATAGGCAATACGCACTCTGGATTGAACGGCGGATGCTTTGATAAGGGAACGGGTGCTAGTTTCCGTTCGCTCTTCGCTCGGGAAGGGTCGAACTCGAATCCGTAATCGCGTCGAGCGTAAGAATTTTTCCAACACAGTTTCCAACGGATGTGTCATGCAAATGTGATTTCTTTGAAAAGCCCAGGAGGAAACGGTTAATGTACCGAAAAGAGTGTAAAATTCTCTGATGTTGTTTTTACATCGCTGGATGACGAAACGGGAAATGCTGTGAGTAGTGCGTTACGATGTTGTTTTACCTTCTCGTACCAGGCCCTGTTGATGGAAAATCAGCGGGAAACTCTCCCGATGAGAAACGTGCAGAGTGTAAACAAATGTCACACTAATTAGGTCTTGCATTTGGCTGTTTTTTCTCGAGGCCCATCACGAGAAGCGATTTTTCTCTGTTATATTTCGTTCATACATTTCGGTTCAAACTCCCCCACGAGTGTGTCGATCTGGGATGCTGATCGCTTATTACAGTGATGGGGCGGTGGTGGTGGAGGTGGTGGCGGTGGGGATGCGTGGGGTCGATTAATGTTGAATATCGCCGTCCGTACGGGAAGTAACAGCATCAGTTGTAGTTAAGTTGAAACGACGCACAAGTTGTTGCGTTAATAATAACAGTGGCATCTTTCGGGCGGCCTACACTAAACTGTTAAATATGGGGAGAAAAAACGTGTAGGACATGTTAAAGATATCATGATTTTTACTGCTTATAAATGGCTGGGCGATAAGAGTTCAAGGTTTCTTTTCTGGATGAATTGATGTGCAGATCAAAATCATGCAAGAATATCATTTATCAGCAAGAAACTTTGAAATGACTGTTTCATTAATTAAGACTGGCATATGTTACCATAGATACTTTTTTTTCAATCGAATTGGATTCAGATTTTTAGTAAATGATAAGGTAGGCGATGAATTAGAGGTTCGAACACTGGGTTTTGAGCATTTCAAAAGTAATTTTCGACGGTTTAGTGCAGCTAACTGGAAATTTAAAACAGTATTCAGGTAACTGTTTCCACATTTCAGGTAAAAAGATAATGATCTGTTGGCATGCAAAATATGTTGCTTGTGTGTAAATTGTATGTATGTAAGGAAGCTACCATCTCTTCTTAGACCTTGTCATGTATGCAGCTCAACTTAATAGCAAGATCAAATTGAGGTATCGGTTTTCATTCACAATAACACTGTATGAAGGGTCAAAAACGGTGGGGCGGATCCGTAAGCAGAGACACTTACGCGAAACCCGCGGGAACATAAGATTGTTTTTCCAACGATGCGATTTCCAAAAAAATTCTAATAAACCTATTCGCAATACTTATTAAGCTTTCTACAGAATGGCTTGTTAAAAAGGGCGCGTTACTCTTACTGAAACTGTTGGAGTATAGTTTACAGCATCACAATCGTATACTGTTTGTTCCTCCTAGACGTCGGTTGTCATACCACTTCATTGTCCAATTCCAGCTTGAGGGACACCCTGATGCTCCCTCCCTTCCCTATTCAATGTCATACAGTAATATATAAAATATAGTGAATGAATATTATGAATGCTAATGCTAGTAATCCTAAAATTTCGATGTGCTGTTCCGTTTTCTTGCATCGCAATATTTTTTTTAGAGAGTCTTATAGCCACTATAGTGATTTTAATGAAATGAATTAAAATGCAATAGTATCACATTATTCAATATCATAACATTAAATAATAAAATGACGTTGCAATATAAAATAATAATACGAGCAAGCCAGTAAACAATAGAAGAATTTATATCCGTAACATAGCTGATTATTCACTCATCGAAAGACTTCCGCTGTTGCAGCTTCTATAGGATTAAGATCTACTAAGATTACAACTTGTTTCCACAATAATAATAAGAGAACAATAATAGTAAGAGAACAATAATAGTTAGATATGTATTAATATCATAATAGTCTTGGAAAAGTTCAAAACAGCTAATAATAAGACGAAATAACTTTCATATGAGTATTAATAATGCGAAACACGGAAACATAACAAAATCGCAAAAAAAATAATCAATTTTTCGATAACTCTCGTTTGTCTGCACCCATTAAATGATCCATAAAATGTCTGTGAAATAGAAAATGAATGGTTATACACGGTGTTCAATAAGTTCGAATACAAGTTTTCATCATTGCGTAGGTATGCGCCATGTACATATTCTGCATTGGTATTGGTGTCAGCTTTAGCTTCATTCATACGCTACCGAATGTGCGCGGTGTTGACATTCTGTTAGTTGTTGTTTGTTTGTTACGCGCGATGAAAGAGTATCGGGACTTCGTAATTAAGCGTTTTTTGAACGGTGAGCGACCCGGCGATATATTCCGGCTGCTGAAATCGCATGGGGTCAAGCGGAACTTTGTCTACACGACCATCAGGCGATACCGGGAGACGTCCTCGACCAATGACCGTGCGAGATCCGGTCGGCCGCGTTCAGCGAGGACGCCACGGGTCATCAAGATCGTGAGGGAGCGAATTCGGCGCAAAAAGAACCGCTCAATCCGGAAAACGGCTGCAGATCTCAACGTTTCCATTGGAACCGCTCACACCATACTCACCAAGGACCTTGGTTTCAGGCCTTACAAAAAACGTAAGGTCCATGGCGTTTCGGAGGCTACCAGCAAAAAGCGGTTGGATCGAGCTAAGAGGATCCTCTCTCGGCACGCTGGTCAGGAGTTTGTTTTTTCGGACGAGAAACTGTTCGTGCTGCAGCAGCCGCACAATGTGCAAAATGACCGGGTGTGGGCGCCATCGAGGGACAGCATTCCTGAATCCAATATAAACATCCCTCGGTTCCAAAGTGCCGCGTCGGTGATGGTTTGGGGGGCAGTATGCAAACGTGGTAAGCTACCCTTGGTGTTTATTGAAAAAAACGTCAAAATCAACGCGGCGTACTACAAAACTGAGGTTTTGGAAAAGGTTGTTGCCCCCAGTCTCCGAAGCCTCTACGGCGATGAGCACTACGTGTTCCAGCAGGACGGTGCACCAGCCCATACGGCAAATGTGGTTCAAGCCTGGTGTCGGGACAATTTAACCGACTTTCTGGACAAAACTTTGTGGCCTCCCAGCTCCCCGGACTTGAATCCTCTCGACTTTTTTGTTTGGTCCTATATGATGGCGAAGCTGAACGAATACAAGGTCAGCACTTTGGATCATTTCAAGACGGTAATTCTCAAAATCTGGGACGAAATGCCCATGCAGTCCGTGCGTGCCGCCTGCGACGCGTTCGAGAAACGTTTGAAGCTCGTTAAGGAGTACAAAGGGGGGGTCATTCCAAAAGAAATGTTGTAAACGTTCCTTGTAAACATAGCTTTCAATAACATAAATCCAAAAAATAAAAAAACATGTTTTCATTTTTTTAACAAATTTTGAAAGTGTATCCGAACTTATTGAACACCGTGTAAACTGTTAATTTTTGGACTATTACTCCGAAAATTAATTCTGCCGACGGCTGTAGAGTTTAATGCCTTGAAACAGCTGATATGCACCTTATTTTCGCCAATTAGCAAAAATCACAGGCGGTACGAAAAAACCATAGATCGATGTTGTTTCACTGTTCTCGCCATAGCTGCCGTTAACAAACTGATGGAGCTGTAAAATGTTCACAGTCTATAGGAAACTAGTATATATTGACTACTAACCGGTGGACCGACCCCATGGCTCTTGCTACCCCGGTGAGGACTGATGCGCCAAATTGAGCCTCCTACTCCGAGCTCAGATCGACGGTGATAAAATCGAGGCGATGTCTTCGAACGGAAAGTGTTGCGTACGATCTACGGTGGAGTGTAAACGGAAGACGGATTACGAATTGCACCAGTTGCTGGGAAAACCTCCCGTCGTTGTAGCAGGAGCTTCATGGAATTCCAGAGCATCATCGTCCTATGATAGGTCCGGTAATATTTGCTGCAAAGTTTGGCCAAGTTGATTCCACTAAATCCTTCTTCACTGACGGATAATTGATAGAGGAGTCAGCAGGCTTTGGTATATTTAATGAAATTTATAGCATCAATCATCAACTTCAAGCTCCTTGTTCTGTATATGTTGCTGAATTAGCGGCAATACACTTTACGCTAGAAATTGTTGCCTCACTTACACCGGATCAGTATTACATTTTCACGAATAGTCTCAGTTCTATAGAGGCTATTCGCTCATTGAGGCCGGTAAAGCACTCCTCGTATTTTCTCATGAAAATACAGGAGCTTCTTAGTGCTTTATTTTCGCGTTATTTTACCATCACCTTTGTATGGGTCCCTTCTCATTGTTCAATTCTGGGCAATGAGAGAGCGGACTCGCTTGCAAAGATGGGCGCCATAGAAGGCGATATTCACGATCGACAAATCGCCTTTAATGATTTTTTTACTATTTTTCGTCAACAGTCACTCGTCAGCTGGCAGTATAAATGGAGTAAAGGAGATTTGGGGCGATGGCAATATTCTCTCATCCCAAAGGTGTCGAATAAATCTTGGTTTTGGGGTATGGATGTAGGTCGAGACTTCATTCGTATGATGTCTCGCCTCATGTCTAATCATTGTTCTTTGAACGCTCATTTATACCGTGTTGGGCTGAGCGACAGCAATCTCTGTGAATGTGGACAAGGTTACCAGGACGCAGATCACATTATTTGGTCATGTGCCGAGCATCGTGGAGTGAGATCTGAGCTTTATGTTTCCCTTCGGGCTCGAGGTAGACAACACAATGTACCGGTTCGAGATATTTTGGCTATACGTGATCTGGAGTTTATGAAACTCATTTATGTGTTTTTGACTAACATTAGCCTTAGATTGTAGTTAGTTTAACCTGTATGTTTACTGTAAAAATTTTTTTATCTGTGTTTGTGTTTTTTTTTTCTTTCTCAAAAATGATCAAGTCAAAAGAAAACCAAAAGTTGTATATTTATAAGTGTTAAGCCAATTCCGAATTTAAAATAAACGTGCTTTGTAAAATTTACTTCAAATTCCCACCCATCTTCCCATCCGTTAAATTGTTATTCCTATTAACCTCGAGACGGCCGCGAGTAATCGGTTCTACCTCCTTAACGTTAGTTTTAAGATAATTGATGCATATAAACTTGGCTCTCTAAAGTTGATTCGATTGAGCCTGTACAAATAAATGATTTAAATTTAAAAAAAAATCTCCATTCGATAATTGAATTTTTACTGGAACAAGCTCACTTATTTGATTTTCGATGTATCTCTTGGTGTTAAGTACCATCTCTTTTGATTCTTTGATAAATTCCAGCATAACTGGCCCACAGAACCGAATGCTTTGGGGTGCTAAATTATGCTTTTATGCTTTTATTGTTGGTCTGATAATAAAGTTGTATATGAGTTGTTGTCACTGAAAAGACGTTACTGTCATCCTTTTGATTTGGCGTTGATAGCAGCTTCTTAAAAGCACTAGCTCTATGTCTTCGTTGGTATTCATTTGTGGGATGATTTCCGCATCGATGATCTGAATGATTCTTTCTGCTGTATGATTCATGAGTGGCTGTAATTTGACTTGAAAAGAAAGAAACATTTAAAGTGGGTGTACTGGAAAAACATGTGGATATTTATGTCTACCTGAATGGTTGATGATGACTCTTCGATTGCCTCGGCTAAAGGTGAGCAAACTTTTTTCATGCTCTTGATAACATGGTAGCTTGGAAACCTTGATGGGTTCATTTTCACTGTTTGCTTTTATGCATATTTAGTAAAATCGCAGTCCAAAAAATATTCGAATGCCTCTTCAGGTGACATAATTCCATGTGAATCTTTGAGAGTCGTAAACATCTTAGATGCACTTTCACGATTTTTGAGAACATGGCCAATCAAATTCACCATATTCGAATCGCCATGTCTATATGCAATTTTTCTTGTGGCTAAAAGAGTCCTTTTCTATAGTGTCAACATTACCGCCGAACATTTCATCGGTTTTCCTTCGCTTACTTCTATCACTAAGTTCATCAAATTGTTTTTGTGGACGTCCACGGCCAGTTGACGTTGAAGGTGTTTCTGCGATGTACTCTGCCAGTTCCAAATGACCGTCGAGCCAGTCCTTATTGTATTTCTCAAAGCACTCTTGTTTGCGGTGAGCCTTTTGCCACGCATTGTAAAAATGTTGTGCTACGTACTTCAACTACTTAAAAAACGTTGTTAGCGTTGAAGCCGAAAATAAACTCATAATTTGAAAATATTGTCCTCGTCTTTTAAATGCAAGTAGGTAGTAGGTAGGTAGGTAGTATGTAGTAGGTACCCAAGTAGCAAAACTTGTTTCAATAGAGCATAAAAATCTCTCTTGAAACAAATTAGGGATAGTTTTGTTTGGCTATGTACCTCAAAATCATACATAACAGGAACGGAAAAAGCGCAAGGGTGGAGCCTGTTTGCAATTTGACATTGTTTCTGCAGAGTTGCAATAGCATTTTGTAAAACTTTCAAATATTTTAAATCGCGTTGCAAAAAAGTAGAACCGACGTGTTAAAGAATGCGAGGATAACTTTTTTTTTAAATAGATATCGTTATCAACCAAACATTCGTGATCAAAATACAGAGAACTAAAATGATCTAAAAATCGTGTTGGAATAAGTTTATTTTTTAAACGCTTTCAGATTCATGGACCAATATTCTGTTCTACTACGAAAAATAGAAACGCCCTTGAATAAATCCTCAAGAAAATTGCATTGCATTAGAACTTGAAAAGAAAAATTTGTGTAAAATTTTGCTAACGTTTGAAAGAATCAGAATTCTGATTAATTTTAACAATTATAAATCGTCATAGGTTCATGTTAGGATCAAACTGTGGCGGAATGAGTGATATTTTAAAATCTCATTTTGTATTGCAAGATTTTGGCATATGGCTTCTACGAACAAACCAAATTCACTACCAGCTAATATAATTATTATTTTTTTGTTTACCTATACCTGATTGACTTAGAATTAACATCTACTGAATTCCACATAGTTAAATATTAAAAAAATTAATATTAAATTAAACTAATAGCTGCCTTTTTGTTCAAAGGATATACATAACGTACTGAAAAGAGGATGTTTAACTGGCATTACAAGTAAAACAACAATGTCCTATACGCCTTCAACAAAAGTGTACAATCCATTGGAACAAAGAATAAGAATAATTCAGAAGCTACACCATGTTTTTTACTTGAAAAAACTGAAGAACAATCTAGTGAGGATTTCGTTTAGAGGTTTAAACGGAATAATCACATAAAATCCTAGTATTACTAACCTTCCATATATTCGAAGGCTGGATCGCTCGCAATTTGATTATCCGTAATTTTGGTTTAAGTCATAAAAAAAATTTCCAATTGTATTATAAAATACAATAAAATGTGTTACTTCAATAACTTTCGGCACAAATGTATCAAAGTGAAGTTATGTTAGCATAGGTGGAAAATATCCAACCGTTTTTAACATGTTTTTGTGTAGAACTTATTATGAAATTAAGTGCAATTATTTAATTGCATTGTTTATGACGAAAAACTACTAGCCAGAAAAATTTAATCGTATGATTGCTTAAAGAAGCTTAATAATAAGCCACGAAAAGTTAAATAAATTACTCTTAAAAGATGAAAACTTCGTCTCAAAATTTAAGTCGGTCGTTGAAACCAATCTTGATAAAGTTGGTCTTGAGAAGATTATTTTTATTGTTAGGTACTTTAAGTATTTCATTTGAAGCTATATTCGCTTAACTCAACACAAAGTTTCAATAACAAATTAATATTGAACAACTTTTAAACAACTTTAATATGATTATTTTCGCATATGATCAATCGATTATTCCACAGATGTTACATTAGAATCGTTTTTATACAGATATTGTTGCTTGGGTTTTGACTTAAATAATTCATTTGAAAAATATACAATCAAGTACTGATATATTGAAAATTTAAGCAATTTCAAAATTTTACTATGTGATGAATACATTAGGAATAGTTGGGAACATAGCGGGAACGGGAACGGGTTTCTTGTAAAATCATTGATTTTGTTTTTATGTAAACAGTTGACAGAATAAATTAAAAAAAACAACAGCTTATGTCATTACGCACAACTAGCAATCTCACAACTGTTTATTTTGTTTGGGAAGATAATTTATTTCAGCTTAACGTAGGTAGCTTTTTTATTTATATTAATTAGCTGGTACAGCCAAGTATGAAAATATTATGCTCTACCTCTTGGAGTGATCCATGTTTAATAGTTAAATAGTAATTACCACTACCATAAAAATCTTAGCGTATAGAAGTTGTGAATGAGCACTTCAAATTTCTTTGTTAGGCCAATACAATAACAACAACCCCTAGAAATCAACTCTTAATGATTATTCTTAAATTTATATCAAAACACATGTGGTCGGTAGTGTACATTTCATTTGGATATAATTTTCGGTCTGTTTTTACCCATTTTTAACAAAAATAATAATTAAACGTGTAACGGTTTTAAGACTAAATTTGACATTTAACAGTTCCACCTTTCAAAGAGTGTTTAATTTGTACGATTTTTTTGGTTTCTGCTCGCATAACTGATAATCGTAATTAACAGAAATAATTTAAAAAAATCAATTTTTTCGACCTTGTGCCAAAATGATGCTCATCCGCAACTATCCGCAGCTGAATTCTCGTTTTGCAGATAGTATAGACCCCAAACTAAACTGTGGTGGTGGTCTCATGATAATGCTCGGCCCTGCTCGTTAGATATAGTCCAACTTAGGCAACTAAAAAACACATTTTTTCAATAATTGCCCATTTTTCACTAATTTTAATTAACCGTGTAAACTCATAAACTTACTGATTTTAAAGTTTAGACAATTAACTTTCCAATGGGGTATTAAAATCCAAAATTGGACCGTTATTCGCTAAGAAAATTGCATTTGTTTGAAATGCATTTTTTCTACAATTTTCACAATTTTCCTAAGTCTGATGTATGTGGCGCAATGAGTTTTCATCACAGAGAGTTGAAATTTTGGGAATCTAGGTTTGAACTATCTGGCTATCAAATCGATTTTTGGCCACCACTTTCCCCATAGTGCGACGAGTCGAAATTTGAAATCTTCAACCGGAAGCGACGTGATCGGGTCCAAACCCGAAAGGATGGAGAAAGTCCTCAGGAACGTCATTTGAAAGGGACTGTAAAACACGGCGGTGGGAACGTGATAGTGTGGGGATGTTTTTCTTTTGCTGGTGTTGGAATCTTGGTTCGCATTAATGGAATTATGACAGCAGACATATGCATAGACATTTTGAACGAAAACCTCGAGGAGTCTTTATTGAAGGTCGGGTTGGGAAACAACTTTATTTTCCAACAAGATAATGACCCAAAGCATACAGCAAAAAAGACAAAAGCTTTTTTCCGTTGCAATCGCATAAAACCATTGGAATGGCCACCATTGGAATGGCCTGAACATTTGTGGTCAATCCTGGACAACAAAGTGAAGAAATCCGATGTGACGAATAAGAACAACTACAACGCTTCAGAATGCCTGGCTTTCAATAGATCCACAGCATTTACAAAACTTAGCTGATAGTATTATATGTTATTGTTTTATTCTTTTTGCAATCGTTTTGAATATATATTTGTAGGTGGGCTTTTTCTTATGTCATATCTATTTCTGGTTAAAGTGCAATAAACATGTGATATGTAACGTCATAATAAAAAAAAAGTTATTTGATTGACCCCAAAATATCAATACCAAACCATCATTATATAGGGAAACTGCCCCCATATTAATCTCATTGTTCCTATATTTATCTTACGATGAATCAAACAATTAGGCAGTTGAAGGATCGGTTTCATTTTCTAATAATGGTTGCTTACGTTAAATAACTACAACAAACATTACTTACCAATCCTGTCACGTGTATATCGTTTTATTTCAAGTAGGATGAATTGCAAAGTGATGAGATTAATATAGGTACATCTTCCCTACTTCAGTTTATTATATCGCAATAATACTGTTAAATTTTCATGTGGTAACAAAATATTATCAGAACACCATACTAGGCTTTTTCTTGTGCCGGTCAGTGTATTTTTCAGTACTTCCTTTGATCCGTCAAATGGGTCGTAGAACATATTGATTGACGCATATGGACTCAGTATACCGACTCATATTCTTCTTGACTTCTTACGCTTGTGTATCAAGCGTTTTGTTATCTCTCAACTTAATGTTCTATTTATGATGTTGCACTTCCACAGTTATTATTTGAGAGTTTGCGATTCTCAGTACGAATGCATGCATTTGCATATTGTGTTGCCGCACAGTGAGCCCAGGGGATTTCAGCATATTTTCATCGTTTCACATGTCTTCCGATATTTTTTTGTGTAAGATATTGAATAGTAAAAAAGCGTAACGTACAAAATAGTCTGCACCAAGTAACTCATGATCGCGATCAGCTTAGCGTTATCCACGCTGCTTTTGGCACGCTAGCTGTGACGTCATGTTAGTTTAAACGTTGATCATGATGCTATAAAAAAATAATTATTAATTGAGCCTGTCTATTGTATGGACTGGGTTGCGCTTACTTGGCACGATACCATTGCTATGACTAATACCCCTTCCAGTTTAAATTGTAAGTTTGATATAATCTTCCAATGGGTGTTATTATAGCTGATTTTACTAGCCGGCTCAAATCGTGCCACATATTAATGATGTGGATTATTAATTACCCAGAGGGAAGGAGCGACCTCACATTGATTATTGTCATACCAATTAAGGTACTCTTCGGCTTCTCAGCTACCGGCTAAGTCAGTGCAAGGTTATTCATTATATAGCGAGACCTCGTCAGTAGCTCTCGGACAACAAAACGTGCAGACAGGATGGCACCAACTGCACCAACAAAAAAAAAGGCCTTCAGTCAGAGAAGCAAGCAAGATCATATATGTTATAGTTAAAAGGAAATGCGCCAGGGAAAGAAAATTCCTTAATAAGACATAATCTTCATGGGTTATGAAGTCACGTGCGGTACGAACTTCGCCAAGAGGGGATGAGCTGAGCAAGATTTACGTTAATATGCTTCATCGCATATTAGATGGCCTCACTTCTCCCTCCCCAAACGTTCAAGTGTCGGTTGCCACCCGCTCGTGATCATATTTTTCTCTGGTTTACGATGCTTTCTGGGTCATAAAGCTAATTTTATTCGATTTGCTCGTTTTAGAATGTGTCTTTTCCGTCTGCCGACGAGTGTGATACAATCTGTGCGGTTCGATTGTTTAGCAATAAAAGGAATGACGAAAGACAATGTGTGCATATGTACATGTTACATTGAGGTAGCGTATTGCAGAAATTAAAAGTTTCGAATGATTAGTATTTTTGCTATGTCGTCAGACAGGCGTCCAGCAGGCCCTTAAGGTGCATAAATAAATCACAAACCGACACCTTGCGCTACCGAATGCCTGAACAATGCGAATTTATGATGATTGAAACTGACGGTTGTTGGTAGAGAGTCCCATAGATTTCCGGCAATGGGCGATCAGTTAGCCATAAAGAACTCGAAAAGAACGCCAAGAATGGAACTATCGATGAAAGATAACGACATATAAGAGGAATCAACGCTGAAACCTACCTGAAGTGTGCTAGTCAGTTGGAATAACTAATCAAGGTTGCCAGGAGACCGTTGCTAATGCGAATTTATTAAAATATCAGATGTTTAAAACATGCTATAGTCTCAGTAATGAAAGTAGAATAATTCTTACAAGAAAGTACTTCAAGTCTGTAAACAAGTTAAATGAAAATGGTTTACGTTTTTCAATTAAAATGATTTGTATAATCTTTAACTTAAAAAATCTATGGATTTGAAATACTTTGTCCAATAGTATCATGAGATGTTAGGTAGAGTACCAACATACAACCAACCCATCGCAAATTTCATTGCCCTGCTTCTTTGAAAACACAACAGCATAACAGCCATTCTGTTTTTTTTAAATTCGAATCGGAACTACTCGAACGCAATTAGAATTTATGAGGCCGTATTAACATCCATATGGAGCTCTGGCATCATCGATATTTCTCACTTAACGATTTCTCGCAACCGTTGAAATTGGGAACAATTGAAAGCCAACTGCGGGATTTTTAACGACCCTCTGAAATTATGGTCAAACATTACATTTGGTAATCGAATGTTGACTCAAACGCAATCCGCCTATTCCACTTGCTAGCGCTACAATTTGAGAGCGCAGATTTCCACTTGTGATCCCTTCTCACATTTCCAGCTCCGCTTAATAGAGATGCAAATTCTCAAGAACAACCAGATCTTGCATCCCACGGATGATGGCGCGAGTGCGGCGACAAAGTCAGACCGCAGACCGGTATAGCAATCCGATAACCAACACCACCACCACCACCACCACCACATGGATCGCCGCTTTTGGGGATTGAAAGTTGAGCAAATTTACGATCTGCGAGTATTTTTAGCCTACCCGTACCGACTAGGTACGAGCTCAACTCCACTCCATTCCTGAACTGCGAAACTTTCGGTCGAGTAGCGGAGCGCCTCGCTGTAGATTCCCGGCTGATCCAAATTGCATAGGAAATTCCTTGCTTTCCACGCAGCGAATTTGGAATAAAAAATTCGAAACAAGAACTTCCCCCGGGACTCGTTACTCTGGAATGAAAATACCAAAGTGACAGCTTTGGACCAGTTTCGACACAAGCCATCTTCGATGCAGATCGTCCGAATGCTTTGGGTTATTTTGATTTTTTCGGGTTCTTCCTAGAATCGTGGATGAAAAGTGTTCGTGGCTTTATGCACGGCAGCTATTGAAGCAATCATTCGCATGTGCACCGTGCTCATCTTATTATATATTCCACTCGTTCACGGCAGTTATATTGTGTATACATTCGGTTTCGCTAGATAAGGTCTGCGCCGAAAAGCACCTAGTACACGACTAGTGATTATTGTGATGGGACAGTCGTGATCGCCGTTTACTGATTTGTGTTGCTAATACGGTCGTATGAGTAATGATCGGTCGGTGAAATCCGATCGAAAACGGCGCCGCGGCGCATGCATTGTTTTCCAATGGATATCTATGGATGTATGAGATTCCTAGAGGTG
Organism: Aedes koreicus; assembly: GCA_024533555.2. Taxonomy (NCBI): domain Eukaryota; kingdom Metazoa; phylum Arthropoda; class Insecta; order Diptera; family Culicidae; genus Aedes; species Aedes koreicus. The sequence continues at coordinate 332,298 of JAHHFK020000064.1, forward strand.
CGAATTTGGAATTGTCAAAATTTTATTGATTGACACCTAAGATAGCAGGCAATTTCGATTGCTTATGTTTGGACGAATTTAATGCTGAAAAAGGTTTATCAAGGCACTTACTTGTTGAAACTGGAAAAACGTGATTGTAGTCTATATCAAATAGGATCCATTTTTAAAGAAAGCTACCTGATTATCGGATACCAAGAAATTAATCGTTGTTACAAAGATATAACTGATTTAGCATATGAAAGCTTATAGCACGCCTTTGATGAGAATAATAGACTGTTTATACTGATGCTGGTTCACTAGTGCATTGCAATTACTAGCATGAATTCTAGTTGCTTCTGAAAACGTAATGCTTGTTTACTGGGTGAGGAAATATTATCCGTGTTTTTTCACTCAGTGTATAGTTTGGATTTGACAGATGCTGAAATGACTACACCTGTGGCGTATTTTACCTTGGTTCAATACAAACAAAAGCACAATGTTTCATTTGAAATCGTTCCCGCGTAGTATCACAATGAAGCCAAATCCATCGCAAAGTGCGGAGATTGAGCTATATAAGCAAAAAAACCCTTCTGTGTTTATCGCTAGGACATTGCAAATGCCAATACAAACAGTTCGAGATGCTATAAAACGATATAATGAGCTTGGAAATTCGGGGATAGTTTAGGAAGAGGCAGAAAAAGAGCTGCGAGGATCCCTCAGAACCGAAGTATACTTCGTGAAAGGGTTAATCGAAACTCTAGGCGGTCAATCCGAAAAATGACGAAATAATTTAAAATCGTCCTCAAGTCAGTACGAACTATTCTTCATGAGGATTATGGATTACGTTCTTATAAATGTTCAAAAAAAACACTACCTAAATGACAGGATAAAAAACATTCGGTACTGGTCCATTTTCGATGATTTCTCTAAGCGATTGAAGGCGTGTAGTAGCCAGAAAAGGACATTTTTCGACATCGATGTAAATATTACTTTCAATGTTAGTGTATCTACATCTATCTATCTATCTATCTATCTATCTATACATATAAAAATGAATTTCTGTCAGTCTGTCTGACGCTTATAGACTCGGAAACTACTGATCCGATCAGCGTGAAAATTTGTATGCATGCGTTTTTGGGGCTAGCAAAGGTTCTCATGATGGTTTGGAGCCCCTCCCTAGTCTGAAAGGGGCTCTCATACAAATGAAACACAAATTTCTGCATAACTCGAGAACTATTCATGCAAATGAAACCACATTTGGTATGTGGGGGTTTGTGAAGGCAGGATTTCTATATATCTATACAGGGTGCTTCAGAAAATAATGCGATAATGTTCAAACTTGAGTATTGGGTTAATTCGTGTAGCTAGTGACTAATTTCTGTCGAAAGTGTATTTGTTTATGTTTGCTTTCAAGTGCTGCATCCAAACATTCTATTTGTTTTATTGCAAATTCGTCAAAATGTTCGCGAAAGAAGTGATCACCAGTTTGTTGCTCGCCCAGAAGAAGCCGAAAGAGATTGCCTAGGTGGTAGGGTGCCATTTGGCAACAGTTTTACACCCTAAAAAAAGTCCCTGCAGGATAGTCCTAAGCAGCGGAAGCCGGGAAGCGGACGTCCGCGCTTTGCACGCACGCCGAACGTGATCAAATCGGTCCATGCAAAATCACTACGCCACTTGATTACGGACCGGGTCAAGGAACTACGAGTGACTCGTTTCAAGAGTTTGCTTTCCTTGTTGAAGAAGGAAAAAATGATAATCCTGTTCTCCGACGAAAAGCTTTTCAGCATCGATGCTGTGGTCAAGTAGAAAGCGACCTGCGGAGCCTCCGCAGACAGCGAGGCTGGCGAGGTACAGCCATGGACCGATTACAATGGAAACAACTTCTGTGTATAGCAGAGGCCACACCGGCCTTAGTCTGATTGGTAAGGTAAGGTAAGCTGTGGCCAACAGCTTCAGCAGACTATTTTCAGCAGACTATAAATGCGTTTAATTTTACCATGACTGCGATGAAGTCATTCATGGTGGGGTTTATATCAACATGAGGTAAGTCAATTTGTGTACCACAAATGTTGAAGGCTTTACCATAAACGTAGTTAAACCACTTAAAAAACTTTAAAAAAAAAAGGAGTATAGGAGGTGGAAAAAATCCGCGTCAAAAAAAAATCAGTGTATTTAGAAGTGAACACGTTTGGTTTGGTCACTATCGAATACACTTTTCTCATGCGTATACCGACCAAATATCACCAAAAACTTCAGAAAACACAAGTTTTCCATCCGGAGCTTTGAAGCTTGCACGGTTAATGTAACCTCACAAATCCCGTGTAAAATATGTAATTTAAAACTTGCCCCAATTTTTTAAAAGCAAGGCTAGCGAGATGAGTTGCGCCAAAAGAGGGAACAAGAAAGAGAGAAAATGGTGACTTCATCATGCACCGGCTCATTGCGCGCATATCTTGTGTTAAAACCTCGTGGCTAACAATGTTAGACATTTGTTAGTCTAACAAGAGCTAACAACTGTCTAACAGCACAATTTAATTTAGCGTTTAATTTAGAAAAGATAGACTGCAGTGCCATCTCTGCGGCATGATGTGGAACTAAAATGATAATGTCAAAAGACGACGAATGACACACTGAGAAATTTTGCCGAAGAAGAAAACTCTCTATAACTACTCTGGACTGTTTTGCTCACACATTGAATTTTATTTATTTGTCGTCAATCAATAGTAGACCGTTTTGTTACAATAGTGCTTACATTTTATGTTTCACTTATATATACAGTACGCCTTAGGAAACTAACACATCAGATTTGCATTTTTAATGTTTTGAATCGTTCGTCATTATCTAATTGAATTGAAGTATTGTTTTAGTTTAGTTTTGGTCATAGTAAAGTCTACATTTTCTCCATGCTTATTGTAAGTTGCCATCATCTGATTCAGAGGTACAAATTTGGCGTAATTTGTACGATGATGGCTTGTAATAAATATATTTCTATTTCGTAGTTGCCGCGACGGTATGTAAAAATTAAGTTTTGACAAAAGTTCTGCTGAATCAACGCGTTGCGAAACAATGTCATTTACGAATGATACTAATGTAAATTCACGGCGCTCTTTTAATGATTGGATGCTGATGAGCATGCAGCGGGCTTCATAAGATGGAAGCGGAAACCTTGTCAAACCTAATTTACGAAGTGCATACAGTAAAAATTGCTTCTGTACCGATTCTAGTCGTTCTTCATGGGTGACTGAAAATGGTGACCAAACCACGCTACAATATTCCAGTATTGACCTCACATATGCAATGTACAATGTTTTTATTGTTTACGGATCATGAAAATTGTAACAAAAACGTTTTATAAATCCAAGCATATTATTTGCTCTGTTGATGATAGTATTGTAATGTTCAATGAAAGTTAGTTTCGAGTCCAAGATAACTCCTAAAACCCTTGTTCTTTTACATTTTTCAACTGGCTAATTCCCTAGATTGATAGTTATTTCTGGTGTGTTTCGTTTCCTACTAAAAGTTATCGAATTACATTTCTTTACGTTCAGCTGTAAAAGACTTTTGTTGCACCAAATATAGAAATCATTTATTTCTTTCTGGAATGTCATGGTATCTTCTTTGTTTCTTATTTCTAAAAATAGTTTCATGTCATCAGCGTAAATAAGAAATTTAATGTTTTTGAGAATAAAGGAAATGTCATTTACATACAAAATGAATAAAAGAGGACCTAAGTGAGAACCTTGGGGGACTCCAGAAGTGACCTTAATAGGATTTGATTTCTTCCCTTTGAATCTAACTATTTGTTGACGTAAGGACGTTGTTAGTAAGATAGGATTCGAGCCATCGGAGGATTCCTGCCTCAATTCCCATTTTTCGCAATTTGAATAGAAGCATGGGTATGTCAATGCGATCAAAAGCCTAGCTGAAGTCTGTATAAAGAGCTTCTACATGGTTGCCATTGTCCATTGCTATCAGTGAGTAGTTGACGAATTCCAATAAAATTGTGCTAGTTGATCGTCCTTTGAAGAATCCATGTTGCTTATTAGTCAGTCTGTTTTTGATTTGAGAAAACAATTTTTCATTGATAATTGCATCAAAAAGTTTAGTTAACAACCTCTTTCCATTTGTAGCAGATTCCCGGTGGTCAATGTTACTGGAACCATGTTTTTCGACCACCAATGCATTTTTATGACCATATACTTTCAATATGAATATGAAATATAATTTTTATTTCCTTGACTTTTTTTACGTCGTTTTTTGAAATAACGCGGTTTTTTTACGTCGTTTTTTGAAATAACGCGGTTTTTTTACGCAGTTTTTTTACGCGGTACCATTACCGTCGTAAAAAAAAACTTCAGGTAAATGGGTAATTCAAAAGCTAAATGTCTTTGCAATCTCATATATTATGCAATTTACATATACATTATGCAATTTACAATTTACAATTTACAATTAACAATTAACATTTAACAATTAACAATTAACAATTAACAATTAACAATTAACAATTAACAATTAACAATTTAGAATTTGTATAAAAATGTAACAATTTACAATTCAAAAATTTACAATCAATAACATTTTTATGTAGCTCGTTCAACTTAAGACCATCCTCCTTCGTCAAAAACCACCACGCGTTTCCATCTAGCAATCCACACGACTCAAACGCATAAAACACGATGATTTCTCATTACACCTTCTGGCCTGCCGTCGTCGCATCGATTGATCGATTCCTGCCATCTCACCCTCCTCCTCGCCGTAGTGCACTCGTCGATTAGTTGCCGCGACGATAGACTTGTCAAACTCCCGCTCCCGCAAAACCAGCTGTTTGCTTGCTGCCTACAACAAAATAAATCCGCGCCTGCCGCGAGAGGAAGAGAGTGACAGCAGAGCGGTAGCGCCTATAGTAGTAGAAATGAGCTTCAGTCAGAGCATACTCTAGCTTGTACGCATTCAACAACTGGGATTGGAGAAACAGAAGAAAAAAATAACGACTCAACAGAACCTCTTGACTCGCGGATCCGCCAGCAGTCCATTCCATATACCGGCACTGCCACCGGGTGCCGATGGTAGTGATTAAACAAATTCACTAAATATTATTTTCAGTCTTAAACGGAGCTTCGTTCTAGTCAGGAGGTTCTCGCACCTCTTCAGTCAGTTTTACTTGTGATTGGAATCGTGTTGTCATCAGCTTTTTCCTTCGATTTCTTGTTATTAGGCAGAGCTTCAGTGGTTTCTGCGGTTCGCAACGCTCGGTGCTAGCAACAGGACGTGCCATTTCAAAATCAAAATAGAGCAGTGTGGTTTGGCTATCGAATTTATTTTCTTGAAAATCATCGAACGCGTGAAATGGCAAAAGTTTTCCAACGAGGCGACCGCTGATGGCGCAAAATGGAAAAAAGGTGATATTTCAATAGTATTTACTGTTTCACCGTCGTCGTCATCGCTGCCCCCTTGGCAAAGTGCCGATCAAACCGAGGCACCTTTTTGTGGTTACAGCAGAAAATTGGGTCGTTCTTTGCGTGTGAAATTCAAAACCGAAAACAGTTCAATGAAATGCACCGCCTGCCGTTCTGGATCCACTAGACTGGGCGGAAGGTGCTGGTAAAGGCGAAAGTTGGGACGGCCAGAGCCAAGGGACTTTAGTCAAGGTATCGGTCGTTGAACAATCTTCTCTGCCGATCGAAGTGATTAATGAAGTGTAAAATTAAGTTAAACAGACAAGTGTGCCGTGTATTTGGGAGGTTTATGTTCACTGCACCTTCACTGCAGCGGTTTAGAGTGAAACTTTTCACGTGAACCAGAGAACCAGACACCAGACTACCCGAATCAATAGCTGATGATGAGGTGTGATTGATGTTTTATATCCACTTGCCTGCTGTTAGGTAGAATGTTTTCAGATGCACTTTCGAGAGGATTTGAAGGGTGTGAACATACAAGCTTGATGGGAATTATCAACGAGATCAGTGAACGAGTGCTTCTGGAAGTTGAGTGATATTCAAGTAGTTCTATTTATAAATTCGCTTTCGGGCAAGCATAACAGCTGTTTCCAGGAATGAAACAAAGATGCTGAAGCATTTAAAAGGGATATGGGATGAAAACCTGCCATTAGGATAGTTTCTGGTTCATCCTTTGCAAGCAACTTATATACGCCCTGGTTGGACCATTGTAGTGCTGCTGTATTTAATATGATGACCAATTGATCCAATTGATGATATGTGCTGATTAATCGAAATCTGAGCACATCCACATAGAATCAATTAATATGTCTTCACTTTTTCCAAAACACTTTTTTTTAAATCTCTTTTACTAGCGTATTAGTAAATTGGAAAACTAGGAAAATTTAAATTAAGTGTCGAGCACTGAAGAAGTCTATAAAGTCGCAGACAAAATAGGCCTGTCTGTCAAAGGATAAGCTTTCTCTAGTGTAATTTTAAGAAATTTGCTCGCTTCTTCTAGTGATAGTTTGAACAAGTGTTTCTGTTTTCTTTTAAATTGTGTTGATTTAAAATTTCCTATTTATTTTATCTGTCTCATTTTACTTGTAATCAGTCGCCACTATCGCTCAATATATAATTTTTATTTAGGAAAAAAGGGCTCTAATGTAGCTCTATGGATCTATAAATAGGTCTATCGATTAAAATTGCCTGCGCCAAATCAAATGGCTACACAGTTTGAAAGAAACACTTAATATTCTGAGTTATCTAAGTAATGCAAATAAAGGGAATGCTAGATTTGGCATATGTTAATGGAATCTTTCATGTAAATTTAAGCCAGATGTCACTGGATCAGGTCTATGATGGAAGATGGAACAATGTTGTACGTATTTACAAACAATTTCGTTGTTTACGCTTGATTGGGCTTGCAATTAAACGAGGGGAAATATTACACGTCTATTAAAATTCATTATTTTTTTCTGTGTATATCATCTGGACAATACCAATATACAAACCTAGAAATTATTAATTTTACACGACACGTAATTCGTGTTTGATATAAACCTAGGAATGTAAGCAAAGATGTGATCTCAAATTACGTTTTAAAACGAAACATAGAAAAGTCGACTTGATGTGTGTTAGGTTGAATTTCTTTACTCATCTTCTTCAACTGATTTTTATGATATAAAGGACGCTCTCATGTTTTGGTCTCAGGGCACGTAAATTCACATGACTTTTTGGTGGTGTTTATATTTTTGGTTTCACGATTGATAAACAATATTTTCCTTGAGTTTTGAGCATAGGCCCTTTGTTTTTTTTTTTTTTATTTATGGCCTATCAGATCACGCGTTGATCTAAAAAATAGATCAACCCAAATAACAATTTTAGATTTGTTTCAGTCGAATAGCACTCTTTCCGGCTTTGTTGATAAAACTACATTCAAAACTGTTTTGTCTACCAACACCTCATCTATGCTTTTTTTAAAGCCGACATTTGAACAAAGTGGCCCACTCTATTGACAGGTTGTGAAAGTGAGTTGATAAAACCTTTATAAGACCATACAGATTTTGAAAAGGTTCTAGTAATGGATGTTACACACTTCCAATAAAACCTTGAAATTTAAGTTTGAAATTTACACTATTTTTATATTAATGAAATTATATTTACATGCACTGTAAAATTCCTACAACCTGTAATTTTAGAACATCTATGTGCAGTCAATTTGAAGGTGATGAATCTTAAACTCCCTTTTTCTGGCAGAAATAAATGACGAAACAATATTTTAGTTAACAATGGATTTGTTCATTTTGATGTTTTCTCTTATTGCTGGTACATTGAAAATGGACAAGAAACGATAAAAACGTAATAATCGTGATACTTATTAACGAAAAATGATGCAATTTGCCCATGATTTGCCTCTCCGTGATCCGACAATGATGGAATTACTTTCTCAACAATCAGTTGTTGTTCAACAATCCTCGTCGCGCTTGATTTTGATACTTTGGTGGGAAATATTTTAAGAAAATATTCCTGCACCAGCTCCAAAAAATTAGCCGTACGTTTGAGCTACATAAAACGATAGAGAACAGACATCCAAGCGGGAGTGCCCTCCGTGTGTAAAATTCTGTAACTGCCATTTTAAAATTACAGCTTGTTTCCGTTAGTTTTCGTGAATCGTATGTTGATGGCGCCACCTGCGCGTCTTGAAATATGATAGTCTGTCAATTTTAGTTTGGTGAAGACTAGGCAGCGCTGATTTTCCAACGGTTTGTTTTTAAAAATTTACACAGTAAATTGGGGAAAAAAATGTTCGAGGCTGGATGTCTGTTCTCTGTGATAAAACTGTGTACATACTGTACACACATCAGGTCTTAGATCGTCACAACGATATCTGTTGTTCCTTCAGTAACTTGAGTGTTATCGGCAAATACGTAGAGCATCGATGCTTCATTTACTATACCTGAAAAGTGTATATAATAAAATAAATTTAGTGGAATACCGAGGCAATTGGGGTATAATAAATGATTAAAGTATCTATTCCTGAAAATATTCCAATTTTGTACAGTTGAAAAACAAGTAAAACAAACCATCTGAAATAGATTTTAATAACGAAAATATTGCAGTGTATAGTGCATTACACTACAGTTGATCATATCATACACACTTAAAAATTATGAATTTTACACGAGACGTAATTCAGGTTTGCAAAAATTCGGGGAACATAAATAAATATTTCGTGTAAAATTATGTCTCCTGAAACTGACACATACGCAATTCGACGAAAGATGTGTTTGATTGAATTTATTTTCTCCTCTATTTCAACTCATTGTGCTAAAAGACGCTTGCATGTGTCGGTTTCAGAAATTTACATGACATTTTGGTAGTGTGTACAAGCAGTTGCTCAAATATATAATTTTGTGCATGTTTCATAAGTTTGCAAAGATCGGTGTCCCCATAAGCACATGTTCCAAGTATACACTTCCGCAGAGGACCGTGCGTAGTTTCTAAATGTCCCTGCTTCCGATGCTGCTGGAATGATCTGTAGCACTTGAACACTATTTTGAAATTATTGATCCATTTTTTCTTCAAATCTTCCTCCGATTTCACTTCCTTAGGATGCTTCCAAAGTGCCTGCTTCATGATGGCCCAGTACTTTTCAATTGGCCGCAGTTCCGGTGCGTTCGGGGGGTTGAGATGCTTCGGCACGAAATTGACCTCCTTAGCCTTGTACCACTCCAAAACCTCTTTCGAGTAATGGAACGAGGCTAAATCCGCGCCAGAAAATCGTAGGACCATCGTATGAGCTCAGAAGAGGAAGTAGACGCTTTTGGCGGCATTCCGTAAGGCACACCTGCCCATTGACCGTTCCAGTTGTCACGAATGGGGTGCTCCGCTTTCCACACGAGCAAATTGCTTGCCAAATCATTTTTTTTGGCAAACTTTGACATCTTCTGCTTTCTAACGTCCTCAAGGACATCGAATTTATGATGAGCAGTGAAAAACTGGAACCCCGGAAGCTACCGGAAGTCTGCTTTTACATACAACGTTTCATCATCCATAACGAGGCAATGTGGTTTCGTCATCATCTGGGTGTAGAGCTTCCGTGCACGTGTTTTACCTACCGTATTCTGCCGTTCAACGCGATTAGGCGCCTTTTGGACTTTGTACGTGTGTAGCCCTTCACGTTTTCGCATCTTGCACGAAAGTTTTGGTTAGATTCAGTTTCTTCGCCATATCTCGAACTGAAGTGTTGGGATTCCTCTGGAAAGCTTGAACTACACGCTTGTGATCCTTAACACTATACGGAGATCCATTTTGACCACCTTTTTCTTTCCGATCGATGGTCAAACGTTCATGGTACCGATTTAAAACACGAGACACCATAGAATGTACCATTCCCAGCTTCCTGCTGATGGTACGCTGAGAAAGATCCGGATTTTCGAGGTACGTGCACCAAATTTCTTTGCGCCGCTGCTGTTCTTACGACTCCATATTCACAACGATTGCACATCTGCTAGTGAAACTTACACAGCGTAAACAAATACACATTGAACTAATTCCACCCAAAATTTCGATAGAAAATACCCAACGGGTAAAAAGTTACAGCCATTTAAACGTGGTGCAATTTGATTCCGTACAACCTTTATTTGCGTTTGGACTTAAAAATCTTTTTAACTGGTTACACTTTCTGACAGCCAACCAATTGGTTATCACCTTTTGTTCTTCCCAGCATTTAATATCCATTTTTATAGTTCAGTTTGTTATACCGCAGAATCGCTCTGGGCCAAAAAAACTGTGAACTAGATACTATTTTAGCGAGATCGTCTGCTATTTCATTCCCTTCAATGTCACTGTGTCTCGGAACCCAATACATGTTTACTGAGTTCGTTTGACACAGTAGTTTCAATGACAGAATACATTCCCAGACAATTTTCGATGAACATTTATGAACGCATAATGATTTTAAAGCTGCCTGACTGTCCGAGAAAATACAAATATTTGCATATCTGTACTTTCTTTTCAGGCAAACATTCACGCATTCTAGTACTGCAAAGATTTCTGCTTGAAAACTGTTGGCCACTGTCCCATAGCCACTGACATTTTGATTCCAGGTCCATAGAACCTGACCTGCTCCAGTTTTCGTTCCAATTTTTGAGCCATCTGTGAAAAATATGACTGAACCTTGGCGAATCGTGGGCCCGCTGGCTTCCCAATCCGTACGAGATGTTTCGCATACCTTATAAGGAACGTCATAGTTGTCCTCCGGTTTCATCCAGTCTCCGTTCATAGTTATCACCGGTCCTCTTTTAAAATATTGTAATATACTCTGATGATCGGTAAGAACACCTAACACTATATTTCTAGACCTTTTAAGCATCCGAGCGCGTCTTTCCTCTAACTGCACATATTCATGCAACGGCAGCAGATTGAGAATTGCATCTAGTGCTTTCGATGGGGGCGGCGCATAGCTCCAGTTATAATAATGCCTGCAAGCCGTTGAAGTTTTGGAATTTTTTTTTCTGCAGCAGCCCCTTTTTTTTCCCCCCCCACAACCGGGGAGGAGGTTGTTTTTTTTTGGGGGATGTATGTTTTGACACACACAATATTATTTTGTGTCCTCAACCCCTTTTTTTTCTGCGTGTTGTTGCGCATTACAACGATGCAGTACTTTTGCTCTGCTCATATCATAATGGTGGTTTGCATTCAAGTTCAGCTTAGCATAGAATTCGTCTTTGTATTTTCCTGTGCGTTGAGGTGGTGTTCTCCTCCTTGTTGGTGTTCTTTGTTGTTACTTTTTCTTCTTTTTTAAAGTGAAAATTTTATTTTTTTTTTTTTTTTAATTAAAACCTCCTTCTTCCTCCACAAATTTGGATTCTTTTAAAACTGTTTGCTGTTGTCCTCATTCTATTATTTTTTTTTCTTCTTTTTTTTTTTTATTTTTTTTTTTTTTTTTAACTCTTTATTTATTCCAAATTTTTACATTATTTTACATTCATATATTAACCTAGGTGATCCTGCTAAGTAATAAACATTTCAACCTTATATGCTATCATTTATATCTAATTGTGTTAATATTATTTTTACTTTGTCTATTCAGTATTTTTTAACAGGGTTCCTTTTGCCTGCGTGTAAGAATAATTATTGATTTCTTAAAACTAGTTCTTATCTATAGAGAGAATTGATCATTGCAATTGAAGACTGCAATGATTTTTGTCTAAAATTATGAATTATTTTGTTGGACATTTCTTCTAGAGTCTCAACGTTTGAAATTCTTTGTAATTCAATAGTACTGAACCAGGGTGGCAGCTTCAAAATCATTTTCAGAACTTTGTTCTGAATCCTTTGAAGTGCTTTTTTCCTAGTAGCACAACAACTAGACCATATTGGCACAGCATAAAGCATGGCCGGTCTAAAGATTTGTTTGAATATTAGAAGTTTGTTCTTCAAACAAAGTTTGGATTTTCTGTTTATAAGAGGATATAAACATTTTATATATTTATTACATTTGGCTTGAATGCCCTCAATGTGATCTTTAAAAGTTAATTTTTGATCAAGTATCAGTCCAAGATATTTTACTTGATTTGACCAAGAAATTGGAACTCCGTTCATAGTGACCATATGACTATTACTTGGTTTCAAAAATGCAGCTCTAGGCTTGTGTGGGAATATTATAAGTTGAGTTTTGGAAGCATTAGGAGAAATCTTCCATTTTTGAAAATAATCTGTAAAAATGTCCAAGCTTTTTTGTAGCCTCCTGGATATAACACGAAGACTTTTTCCTTTAGCGGAAATGCCTGTGTCATCAGCAAAGCAAGATTTTTGACAGCCCTGAGGTAAATCAGGGGAGGTCTGAAGTGAAAATGTTATAAAGTATTGGCCCAAGAATGCTACCTTGAGGAACACCAGCTCTGACAGGCAATTGATCAGATTTAGAATTCTGATAATTTACTTGCAAAGTTCTATCAGTTAAGTAGTTTTGAACTAATTTTATGATATAAAGCGGAAAATTGAACTTTTTCAGTTTCGCAATCAAACCTTCATGCCAAACACTGTCGAATGCTTTTTCTATGTCTAGAAGAGCAACTCCAGTGGAGCAGCCTTCAGCTTTGTTTGAACGAATTAAATTTGTAACTCTCAAAAGTTGATGCGTAGTTGAATGCCCATGGCGAAATCCAAACTGTTCATCAGCAAAAATTGAGTTTGTATTGATGTGAAGCATCATTCTGTTCAAAATTATTTTTTCAAAAAGCTTACTTATTGAAGAAAGCAAACTGATTGGTCGGTAGCTAGAAGCTTCAGCCGGATTTTTGTCTGGCTTCAAAATAGGTACGACTTTTGCATTTTTCCATTTATCTGGAAAGTATGCCAGATGAAAACATCTGTTAAATAGTTTTACCAAGAAAGACAAAGTACTCTCAGGGAGTTTTTTGATGAGGATATAGAAAATTCCATCATCACCTGGTGCTTTCATATTTTGAATTTTTTAGTTATAGTTTTTACTTCATCCAAATCAGTTCCCCAAGAATCATCAAAAATATTTTCTTGTGAGAAAATATTCAGATACTCCCTGGAAACTTGATCCTCAATAGGACTTGTAAGACCCAAACTGAAATTATGGGAGCTCTCAAACTGCTTAACAAGTTTTTGAGCTTTTTCCGCATTTGTGAGCAAAATTTTATCACCTTCCTTAAGCGCTGGTATAGGCTTTTGAGGTTTTTTCAATATTTTAGAGAGTTTCCAGAAAGGTTTGGAACTCGGATCTAATTTTGACACATTATTTTCAAAATGTTTGTTCCTCAGGGCAGAGAAGCGTTTTTTAATTTGTTTTTGTAAATCTCGCCATATGACTTTCATAGCGGGATCACGTGTTCTTTGATATTGACGCCTACGTACATTTTTCAGACGAATCAAGAGCTGAAGATCGTCATCAATTATAACTGAATCGAATTTAACCTCGCATTTTGGCATTGAAGCAGCTCTTGCTCTATTTATTGAGAAAGCCAGAGATTCAAGAGCATTATTAATTTCATTTTTTGTTTGCAATGGAACATTAGGATCAAAGTTGTGTTCCATAGATGTTCGATATTGATCCCAATTAGCTCTATGGTAGTTGAAAGTAGAACTGATGGAATTAGAAATGATTTCTTGAGATATTTCAAATGTAACTGGAAGGTGATCAGAACCAAAGTCAGCATGGGTAATCAATTGACTACAAAGTTGACATGAATCAGTTAGGACCAAATCAATAGTTGAGGGATTTCTGGCTGAAGAAAAGCAAGTTGGGCTGTTTGGGTATTGAATAGTGTAGTAGCCTGCGGAACAATGATCAAAAAGTATATTACCATTGGCATTGCTTTGCGAATTATTCCATGAGCGGTGTTTTGCATTGAAATCACCAATAACGAAGAATTTAGACCTATGACGGGTAAGTTTCTGGAGGTCACCCTTGAGCCAGTTCTTTTGCTGACCAGTGCATTGGAAAGGCAAGTAGGCAGCTATAAAAGTAAATTGGCCAAATTTTGTTTCAACTGAAACCCCCAAAGTTTCAAAAACTTTGGTTTCAAATGAAGAAAGAATGTGATGTTTGATACGCCTATGGACAATGATGGCAACGCCACCACCAGCTCCATTAAGGCGATCATTTCGGTAGACAAAATAATTTGGATCTCTTTTGACCTTATGGGCAGGTTTGAGATAAGTCTCAGTTATAACAGCAATATGCACGTTATGAACTCTTAAAAAATTAAATAGCTCATCCTCGTTATCTCTGATGGATCGAGCATTCCAATTCAAAATATTTAATGACTTAAAATCCATTACTGAACTTCAATGTCATGACAATATTATTGGCAAATTTAATACCAGTTTGGATAGCTTCAAACATGGAATTAGTTTTTAGCATATCGGTTATCATGTCGATTAACGATTGCTGTAAAAATTCTAATTTAGGAGCGGATATGTTACCTAAATCAAATTCATCCGAAGTCCCGTGGGAATTTTGGTTTTGGTTTCTACCCGCTGCAACGGCAGCGTAGGTAGGTCCATTTACATGTTGAACATTGTTAACAACACGGTTGGGTAGGAATGTAGGGTTTGAAGATTGAACCCTGTTGGTACCTGCAGGTATCGAAATAGTATTTACTCCTCGTTGAGCGTTTGAAGTTACAGTTGCGGATGGAAAAACCTGTCCGCTGTTTCTACCGACGGTTTGGTAGGAATTAGTTCTTTGCTGATCGTTGTTAACAGCAGCAGAATGGGTAGTAGCTGGTCGGGAACGTATATTGTTTCCTACCTGGCGTTTAGAGCGTGACTGCAAAATTGCTTTGCGAGTCTTGCACTCCCAAAAATTTGATTTATGGTTTTCACCACAATTTGAACATTTGAATTTTTGAGGATCTTCCTTCACAGGACAGTCGTCCTTAGTGTGTGAGGAATCACCACAATTCATGCATTTACCAACCATATGGCAATGCTTTGTTCCGTGACCCCAACCCTGGCACTTACGGCATTGGGTGAGGCTTTGGAAATTGGCTCCAGTCTTCCTGAAATGTTCCCACTTCACTCTGACATGGAGCAAAAGGCTTGCTTTTTCTAAAGCCTTAATGTTGTTAAGTTCACTTGCCTTGAAGTGAACTAAGTAGAGATCGTTTGAAATCCCTTTGCGAGAATCGCCAGGCCGGGATTTCATTTTCATCTTAATTACTTGGACTGGGCTAATTCCAAGTAATTTTATTAACTCGTTTTTAATTTCATCGAGAGATTCACCACTGGGCAGTCCTTTCAAGACAACCTTGAAAAGACGCTCAGCTTTGGTGTCGTAAGTGAAGAAATTGTGGTTCTTCTGAGTAAGATACTCAAGAAGGCGTTTGAATCCGTCCAAGGTTTCAGCATGCAAACGGCATTCACCTCGTCTGGAGATTTGAAGGGAATATTTCACACCTTCAACAAATGTTAAGATTTCCTTGCGAAAAGCATGGAAATCCAAATTACCACCACAATAGGGGGAACTTTTTCCTTTCTCAATCGAGAAAGTTTGTTCAAATTTTGATTAGATGATGGATCACTCTCATCATCTGTGAGCATATCAAATTGATTACTCACATTTATTTGATTTGCAGGCAAATCAATAGATTGCCCTTTTCGTTTGCGCTTATTTGCCATAGTGGCAGAGTAATTTGCTCCAAATCGACGTCCAAGCAGATAACTATAAGAATCCGAGGGACCGAAGAGGAATTTTCCAATGCGATATCCAAGCCGGGTTACCCGAAGGGCCTAACAAGGATCGAAAAGGAATAAGAGGAAATCTAAAAATTGTAGGTATTATTTAGCACTGAAAAGTGCTGTTTAAGATTTGGTGTAGCGTTAGGTAGCAATAGCACTTCCTTCAGCAAATAGAAAATAGAACCGCACGGCATGAGAGCACAATGCAGACTGTGTGAATTATTGTGTTGTAATGGTCAATGAATGTTTATTTGGAATCTAAGATAATTCCTAAATCCCTGACTCTTTCACATTTCCTAATGTAATTGTCATGTTTTCTGCTAAATGATATTAAGTAGCATTTATTTACATTCAATTCCAATAGGCTTTTTTCACACCATGTGTAAAATAATTGTATTTCATTCCGGAATATAATGATGTCTCCTTAATTCCTAATCTCCAGAAAGAGCTTCATGTCGTCGGCATAAATGAATACATTTATTTTTTTGAAAATGAAGGAAATGTCGTCTACGTAGAGGATATAAAGAAGAGGTCCTAAATGAGAGCCTTGAGGGACACCTGAAGTGACTTAAACCGGATTCGATTTATTTCCGTTAAGTTTTAATATTTGTTGGCGATTAGTCAAATATGATTCAAGCCATTTCAGAAGTCCTGTCTCAATTCCCATTTTTTTGCAATTTGAAGAGTAACATTGGTATGTCAATGCGGTAAAATGCCTTGTTGAAGTCTGTATAAAGAGCCATTATCCATTGCATTTAATGAATAGTCAATGAATTCAAGCAGATTTGTTGAGGTCGAACGTCCTTTAAAGAAGCCGTGTTGCATGTCAGTTATTCTATTTTTGATTTTTTGAAATAATCTTTCGTTGACAATTGCTTCGAAAAGTTTTGGAATGCATGATATGATGACTATACCACGATAACTACGTACGTCTGATTTTCGTCCAGATGTAAAGATAGGGACTATTTTGGGAAGTTTCCAGATTCCCGTAGCATATTGAAAATCTAAAACAGTGGAGCAGTAAGTTCCATTGTGAGACTTTTCATAAATACTGCAGGAATTCCCTCTGGTCCAGGACCTTTCGAGTCGTCTAAGTTGTTAGGGCCTGCAAAAAATCCTGCACGTGAAGCTGATTGGCGCCGGTGTCCCTTGGCAAGTCTGAATAAAATGCAAAGTAATTGCAATCGCGATCTTCTTCAGAAAATGTTGAATAGATTTCTAGGAAGAATTTTGCAAAAAGGTTACAATTTTCATCCGAGATATTTCCAACATTTTCGTCGAGATGCATTTTTGAGGGAAAATTGTAGGATTTTATTTGGTTTTTACGTAGTTTAAGTTCTTTGGACAAGACTTTATTGCAAGCTCTGTTTTTGAATTATATTCTTTAAATTCATTACTGGTGGCAAAAGTCAGTTGATCGCATATACCCAAATATATTGCTAAATTTTCACTGTTACACTAAGGTTTTTTTTTACACGGGTTCCACTCTTACTATGAAACCATGTAAAAAAAGACTAAATAGAGCTGATAAATTCACATGCATAAACATTTTAATTTGTTTCGATTTTGTTTGCATTGTTTGTTACCTTTCCATGCAATGGTCAAAATACAGTTTTAAAAGTTTGAGTATTTACACCGAAAATTGTGATATTTTTGAAAAACTGCCATATGCCATGCTCAAAACGCAAAATGTGATTCGAATTAGGTGGATAAGTTGTTCCATTCTGGAGTTTACACTGAAAACAAACCGTGTAAAAAAATACCGTGTAAAAAAGACCTTGGTGTTTTTTGCTTTATGAGTATTATTTGCTTTTTGCTTACGATTTATGAAATGTTTTATATGTTTGTTATACCAGATTGGATAATTAGTATTTCTGTGAAGTCACTTTTTCTTCAGAGGTATTTCCTGTGAGAAAATTTCTGTTAACATTTTGTAAAAGACGTCTACAGCAGTTTCGACGTTTCCTTCATTCTTTAAAATTGTTTGCCAATTGACATTGCTAAATTTCAGTTTAATGTTTTCATAATTCGCTAATTGGTATTCAAAGACTTCCTCGTATTCACAGTAGTTGGGTTGTGGATTGAATGGGAAATTAGAAGAGAGGTACACTAATTAATTAATTTGTTATTAAGAAATGTATGGCGCGGGTGAGAAGGGAAGAGGGGGGAGTTGCTTGTGGGACTTGTATATTTTTTTTTGATAATGTAAGGAAATGTTGGGGATTTTTTTATTATGGTATTCATGTACGAATAAAGAGTATTCGATTGCTGAGTGGAATGCTTCATTTTTCCACAATGGAGTTAATGATTCGATAACACAGAAATGTTCATAAATATTCGTAAATAAAAAGTCCAAATAGCAATTTTGTTGAATTTTTTTCGTGATTAATTTGATTAAGTCTTAAATTGTCCGTTTTGTCAAAAAATGATTTCAACTGACCATAATAAGACAATATGAATGAGTCCTAAAACGGCGTTTTACCAGGTAATAAATTGAAGTAAGACCATTGATAGGAGTAAAAGGAATTTGAGAAAACAAGTCTGTAAGATCGTTGTTACAAAGCTTTGTAGATTCTCATAAACCGGACTAAAATATGAAACCTATTGGCACCTCTTGGTGCCATAATTAAACCAAATTGATTTCTAGTGGCTTAAGTAAAACTTAAAAACTCAACTTAATAAAGCTGTATGGTTTTGGCAAATTGAGAATGCAAGATTTTTATCGAATTTGTTGTTATCCAATTGATTGGATCCATCCACTGTTGGCCACATTTCGTCCATCTCACCGACGCTCATTTACCTGCGATATAATGATATTTGATCTATACTTTTCACTCTTGCATAACCGAAATCAGAATTTGGAGTAAAAGGCAATTGTTGTCTGTATAAGGTAGCGATCAATTTATTTCACGAACCATCTTGAAACTTTTTGCTCAGAGTACGCAAGAATGATCAATTCATACTTGGTTTGCATTGTATATTCTTTAAATTATCTTTAGACATTTGTACTAACTATTATTGAATAATATTACCAGTAAGTCAAAACCAAAGTACCAGTACCATGTGGTTTCCAACTTGGTATACGATAAGTCAGGTTGAAATATTACCGGGCATTAACAATGCGTCTATCAGCAGTTTGGCCATCAATTCCGAACAATGATGAATGATGAATCAAAATCAATATAAACAAACCTTCAAATCGAACGGAACCATGCCGGAATCTATTTAAACCAACCGGTTTTGGTTGGTGAAAAAGATCAATGATCGTCGCCGATCGGAGCTTACACGCAAAACTGTGCAAATTAGTCAAGGAACAATCAGAAATAGCAAACAACTCGTCTATTGACCGACGAATAAAGCTGCAAAAAATTGGAAAACTCCACACATGATTTATTTGCACTAGAAACCAGAAGCCACAGACGACAAGAACACCCATTCGGACGGTGACCCATTGGCTTCGCTACGCTCTCAATTCCGGCATCTCTGGGCCGCGCCGCACCACACTCACATTCGGCCTGAACTCTTTGCCTTCTGTGTGCCACAAACAGGTGAAGGTCCTCTTCGCTCTCATAAAACATAGCGAGCAAAAATCCACCGTGAATGTGTGATGATGATGATGATGATGATGATGATGATGATGATGATGATGATGCCACCACCGCCCAACTTATCGCTATTTATTGTACAGATCTGCCCATAACTCATTTCGACATAAATACGTGCGTGCTCCACAAGCTGTCAATTCCACTTTTTACGCATTTTAGCATCTAGTAAGCGTGTTTATAAATGGACGACCATTTTTAATGGGATAGAAGAAGACTCTGGCCTCGCTCTATCCTATTCTGAGAAACATATTCCCACAAGTTGGCGCCTCCTCCGCGTGTGCCCTTCGCAAATCGACCTTTCCCCTTATGTAGCACGCTTATGTTGCATATCATTCTAGTAGTCAGTAATATCTGTTACCGACAGACAGCGGAAAGTGTGTTGTTTGCCAAAGTGATGTGCAATAAAAAATAAGGAATCTAAAAATATAAACATTCTCGCAAACGGCCGAGATTCTGGTACTTTTCTGTTGAGCGGTGCGTCACTTTGGAATGAAGTAGGAAGAGTGTCTTACGTCGGGTAGGTTGCAGTGTGTTCGGAAGGAAATTCTTTAGAAGTCTTTCCTAAATTGCAATGTTGGTTCCATAGATGGGGATGCACTGCCAGATCAAAATGCATGGTTGTCTCTAGTTGATCGTGCCTTGATTGCAGAATTTGATGGATTTTGCCCAACTGATCTGAATGACGGGCGGTACACTTGCTGGCAGAGGCAGACGGCTTCTTACCGACTCCAATGCGTTTTCTTTCAAGCACTGTTGAAGGCGAACTAGATTTTCTGCATCAGAGTAGCCACAAGTGTCCGTTGACTGTTTGAAATTACTAGTAAAAATCTACCAATCTCCCAGATTTTCATTATAAACGGATAGGTTTTTTCCTAACAATATGAATAATTGATAGAATGTCATTGTGTGTTAAAGATGTGATTGCAAGAGTTCTGTGGCAAACTCTATTTTCCAAAGAAGTAACGAGAGAAGGAATAAAAAAGGGATGCTCTCTTTCACCTCTGCTGTTCAATTCTATAATACAAGGTGTTTAAGCAGAGTGGTTTCGAAAATTCCAGAATCGACCCCGGTGTAGTTGTTAATATCCATACCTCTCACGCCAAAGTCACGCATTCGAATCTCACCCTCGGATAAGTTACGAAAATGCCCAAAAAGTATTTGAGTGGCTACGACGGGAGATGAACCAGCCCCGGGCTAAAAATCTCGAAAATCAAGGAATTAAAAAAAAGTTAAGTTACTTTGGGTATGTTTTACGTAGGGATAAAAACCACCCATTAAAGATAGCTTTTAATTTAAAGATTTAAATATTAAAACCAAGAAAGCCCTTTTTTACTTAAAAACATCTAATATTACTTGAACAACATTGTTAAAGCATCCAAAGTTTTCAAAACATGGAAAGAATTAGTTTTAAAGAGCTTTCAAAAGATAGAGAATAAAATTTGAAAAGAACATTAAAAGAAGTATACAATATCAGATGAGAATAATAAGGGAAAGAAGTACAAACATTGGAAGCAAGAAAAAGAAATTAAATGTGATGGGATAGCGCCGTCTTTGGGGAAGTGGGATAAGGCAAAGAAGCCACCTCCGCAAATTATGCGCTTCACGAGGGAGACTTTAAATTGACAAAAAAATTTCATTACGGCCTAACTGACAAACGTTAACACGACGAAGGATTTACGGAAAATGCCATTTTTTACGTTTGTCAGTTAGGCCCTAATGAAAAATCTTTGTCGAATTGCTTCAAACTTTATTTTGCATTTAATAATCTGAAAAAAAATCGCAACAAGCCGTGCTTTGAAACCGATGTGGTTTGATTTTGCCGCGTCGTTATCGCAGAAAAAAAATCAAAAGATATTTCTTTAATTGTCCGTTATTTCATCATCAATCAGTAAGTGAAATAATAAAATTGGTGCTTTGTGGAAGCCGTAGTGAATGTTATCGACTCTTTCCTGAAATGTTTAAGGGTCGGTAGTATTCCCCCGTTTTATAATTTTTTTTTTGTGTTTCGCCCTCGCACCCAGAGCAGAGTTATATCAGCTTAGTTTAGTTGGTAAGTGATGATATTGTGCCACAATTGAGCCTACTCACAATGCCGGAGTTTTCTTCGTTGCTCTGCCAGATTGACGCGGAGCTGAATTCTAGAGCTTTGTACGCTCATTATGTTGATCCGTCGGAGCCTGAACCTTTGACGCCAGGTCATTTATTAATTGATCAACTTTTGACTGCTATTCTGTAACCAACTAAGCTACTCTCCAGATGGAAATACGTCCAGCGCCTTCGCAATAATTTCTGGAAACGCTGGTCAAACAAATACCTGGTGGAATTGCAGTCAAAGCAAAGGTGGATAACAAAACGAGAAAACATCACTCCAGGAATGATCGTTATTATCAAGGATGAAAACTCACCTTCTCAAGACTGGGATAGGCTGAAACATTTTAGGCAGGAGCAGACGGATTGGTCAGGGTGGCGAATGTTCAGACCAAGGCCGGGATACTGATGCATAATTCTGCTAAGAATTATAATGACGAATCTTGACAAGTTCCTGGGGGGGGGGGGGGGGGGTGATGTTCGAGCCGTTCCAGTCCGTAAACGTCGTGAATGTAAATAAATTTATGCCAGTGCTTGCTGTGATGCAAGTAAATGAAAACGTACCACTTAGAGGTTCCATTTCCCGACCAATTTGCTTGTCCCGGGATTCGGGATAAAATTTGATGCTTGTCTCGGGAAATCCTGGGATTCCGGGAAATTTTTCAATGTGCTCGATGGTGTCGATCCTGAATCGTCATGCATACAGGACAATCCAGCATTCAACTCGGCAGCATCATCATCGGTCTGTCTTTGGCAGTCTTACAACAATCGAACTCCCAGTTCCTTGATGAACTTAATCATTTGCTTTTTCGATGAGCTTTCCAGTTCTGCTAGCACTTGCGTTGACTACGGAAGACTTTGACGGAACTTCAGCGCTGTTATTATTTCCTTTTGGCGCCGTTCATTGATTCTTTTCGTGATTGCATCGAAGAGGTCGTTTTCAATTTTGGAGCTACTTTTCTTAAGCTTCGAATACAAGAAACTCATGCTGCCTTCCGCAGACAGCAATGTAGCATCTCGTCTTCCCAATGCTTCCGAAGCGAGTCTGATTGGCTGAAGAGCTTCCTGAAGGTTTTTTGCAACCTCGAAATCACTGTCCAACATAAGATCTGAAAGGCCTATTTTGGAAAGTGTCTCTTTGATGCAATCAAAACAGCGAATGAAGTGCTCCAGCATCGTTTCAGTCGAGTTCCAACGAGTTTTGACGTCCACACACAGTTGAAGTGGTTTATATAACATTTTCGTGATTTTTTCTCGAAGCAGTGCGTTCTTAACAGGCGATTTTCGAAAAAAAATCATGGCTCTTCGAATACGTTTCAGAGACTCTCCAAATCGCGTGGTGTATAAGTCTATAACTGAAATAAATTAGCTGTTTTCTTTAATATGAACAGGAACATTCCAATATATTTACCCGAAGAATCAACTTCATCATATCCGAATCGTCGCTATCTGAATCCTCATTTTCAATTGGTACCGGTGGCTGATCCTTGTACAGGACATCGCAAATGAATCGCATGGTTGTAACACTGCTAATGAAGGTAATCCGACAATCTTCCAAACTTCGTCATCACTCGAGCTCCGCCAGTCGTTGATGCTACAATGTTTCCATCCTTAATACCGAATTTTCGGACCATATCCTTGACCATTTCCAAAAACATTTCAACAGGTAGTGATACACGAGTTTTGCCGAGACCCAGGTTGTAGAATGATCCGTCAGCGAAATGGCATTCACGTTTAAGTAGCGCTTGTTGCTTAGACTTGTCCACTCGTCCAAAGTGAGACTAACCAGTTCACTGCTATCGATACGCTTCACTATTTCATCCCGCGTTTGCTGCTGAGCGTCCATAGTATTCGGCGACCAGCTTCATGACGAATGTATTCGACGTTGGCAGAGAATATCCACGATCTGCGATCGATTGTCTGATGAACATGCTGTTGGTCCGTCCTCTGCTGCCAGCCAAGCTACAATATCCGCCAGTGACTGACGATTAACGAACTTGAGCATCGATACTTATTTCACTGGGATATTCGGTGTGGATGATTTAACTTTCGCAGCAGACTCACTATAATTTGTGGGGGGTTTGGAATCCATGTCGTGTTTGTTCTTCATGTGCCGGAGCAAGCCACTGATCGAAGAGCCCTTGCACGACAAAATTTGCTCGCACTTCCGACATCGTGCCTTTTCTTTGTCATCCGCAATTCTATCGAAGTGTTTCCAAATTTCAGCCATGCCTTTAAAATAATTGGATGGAGCACACATTTTGTATTACTACTTACTTTGATGTAACGGCAATCCGAAATTATTCAATGAATACAGAAGCAGTAATCAGTGAATAAAGACAATGTTTTGAATGGAAATGACAGCTTGGGTCGTATTGGCGCGCGCGCGTGTGTGTGTGTTAAATGTGTAGGCAAAAATGCGAATGCCTACTGAACCAACACAAGAAGAATGATGCATTTTCATGAATGATGTATAACATCGATGCAGGTACAGTAAATATGTATGTTGGCAATGTATGGGTTATATTGAATGCGCGTAAATGGTACACTGAAATTTATTGGGAAGTATCAAAGCGAAAAAATAAGTAAGAAATGTGTATCCCGGGTATTCCGGGATTTTCGGGACGGTGAAGAATCTTATCCCGGGATTCGGGAAATCCCGAATTTTTCAAGATCCCGGGATTTTTTGTCCCGGGATATCCCGGGTTGGAACCTCTAGTACCATTACATGAATAACGCAACCTGAGGCATCCGTAACCGCCCAAACACAATGATAACGGAAACGGAACGCCAAATGGAAAGTTTGACAGTTGCTGTAAATGAATTCGATTTGTCCAATTAGAATCGGCCTGGATCTAGCCTGTTTTCTTTCCGACTAGCAGGCTTACTCAGATCGGGCTTTGCCGTTTGCCGTTGCCGTTCAAGTTCCGTTATCATTGTGTTTGAGCCATAACTGCCCAACCACAATGATAACGGAAGCATAACGGCAACGGGAGTGGAAAAGCCCGATCTGAGTAAGCCTGCTTGTCGGAATGAAAACAGGCTAGATCTTAGCCGATTCTAATTGGACATATCGATGTGATCTGTAACAACCGTCAAACTTGCCGTTGCCGTTCCGTTTCCGACCACATTGTGTCTGGGCCATAAGGAGGTGACTGCAGCACTGCGCGCGAAAAAAGGAAGAGTGAAGAGCAGAGTGGAAGCCATTATTGTTCGAACTGCGTCACTGCGTGAAGATCAAAATGTTATTGAGTATTGAGAACAATAATTAGTTTTATCAATGTAAGAACAAAAAGGAGTAAAATATAGTGTTCAAAAAATAGGGGTTCTTCATTCGAGAATCCGAATTTCTTTGTGGTACCAATGTGGTCTTTTGGAGTGTCCGCCGGCTTCCGTTATGGGAAAAGAACTCGCGAACAGTTACTGAAAAGAAATATTACGTATAATATCCTTATAGCCTTGAGAAGGCTGAAAATAGAGTAGATCATTTCAATTATAGAAGATAAAATTTTCGTTAAAAGAAGTTTTATATGATTTTTTTTTCTCAAAAAGAAACATTTCATTGTAAAAGACATTTTTACAACAGTTTTCAAGACTACATTCTTTTTACATTTCAAAGATAGCAATTTTATTGATTGAATAGTCCAGTTTGATTTCTGAAACAAATGGGCTATCTATGCATAATACCGTCAGAATCGCAATTAGCGTCAATGAGATGTATACAGGTGGAGAAAGCGGATGTCGGTATTAGTAACGAAAAATATGTTAACAATCCATGAAATTGGATAGTGACGTGAAACTTCAAAAACAAGCGAATGGTAACAGAAAAAGTTTTTGTCCGTAAAATGTCGCATCCTTTTACTGCACAAGATGATTTTTTTTAGCCGAAACCTTTTAAAAACTTTACCAATTACCGAAAATAAACATTACGCCTTGTGATCTGCTGCTGTTGTGAATTTTTGTTTTTGGAGATCCACCCCAAGTAACAATTCAAATGCAAATTGGTTTTGTTCGTGTTTTATGGTAGTTTTATCAAAGCATTATGGAGATCATCTGGTTTTATCAGGGCATTTCCCAAGTTAAGGTGGTTTTAATTGATTAACAGTTCTTAAGAGTGACTAAATTACACATGAAGAAACCTCCATAAAACTGCATCATTTATAAGTGTAATTCACCTTAAGATACTTTATTCCCCTTTCAAGACATCGTTTCGCAACTTTCAGAAAACCCGATAAAAGTTTTGAAAAAGTTTTATGACATTCTTTTTAAGATGAATGTATCTTGAAAATGCTGCCATAAAACGCTCTTAGAACCATTTGATTTTGAATAAGACAACATATTCTTGAGAAAGCACATTATGTGAAAAATAAACAAACTGTCACAATGGAAGAAATAGGTGGCCCAAAATAGTGGATCGTTCAAGCGAAAATTCAATAAAAACCTATCCAATATATTGAATACTCTTTCATCCCAGCCACCAATGACATTTGTTTTTTGGCCATCGCAGGATTCCATTGGAATTACAGCTTACTGAGACTAACTTATCAGAAGGGTCTATGCGTTACACGTCCGTTATTTTTTGTAACGAACCAAATTATATGGTGTCGCCAGTAAAAAACCGAAATGCGAAACTCATGGTAATTGATTTTCTGCCAGTTGTGCAAGTTAAACCTAACGTCCACCGCGGAAATACAGCGTAGTACTTTCGACGTAAAGTTTAACGTGCACTATGATAGTAAAATATTATGTTAATGTGAAATTCTCCCACGTCGTGAATTTCAGTTCCCAATAGGCTATACAATAATTATACTCGTTGCAAGTAAAAATTGGGATATCATCTGAGCGAAAATATATTTTTCTCATGATTTATACGTTAAATCTAAAGTCGGAAGTAGTGCGCTGGAATTGCTCAGTGATCCACTACACAGCGCACTTCTTCCGAAGTTTGGTCTAGCGTATGGATCAAGAGAAATATAATTTTTCGCTCGACAGATGTTTCCCAAAACCATTGGTAGCATATTCAAGTTAGAGTTTTTTTTGGTTCTTATCGACTTACGCTGGTGAGTAAAAACAATAAATTATAAGCTGTAATTATGACTAAGAACAACAACTATGCATAGGCAAAGTGCCTATGACGATGGATTTAGACGTTCACATTTTCTTTGTTTATGTTGTGTCTTCTCCACATTGGTTTTATGGCTTTCTTAAGGAAGACTTGTTTACCTTGAGCAATTCAAACAAGTTTTATTCAAGCGTAACTCATCTTTTTTCAAAAATAGTACAAATACAGATGAATTTATCGAGCTCCTCAAAAATCTTGTTAGTCTTGTGCAAGAAATATTACACTGAAAATTTATTTTCGTAAAAAAGTTTTCACTCGTTTCGTAAACATGGATTTTGTACATAGAACAAATGTTTCGTATTTTGTATGAAACATTCATATGGCTTTTTATCTGGTGAAATGCTTTCATAACACCTTTTTGTAGAATGCACGAAATGGATTTCGTGAAGACCAGCCAATCGCTGCTTCTCTGTTGGTCTTGCTTCTGGGATGGGCAGGAAGAATTTATTTATCCCAACAACAAAATTAAAGCGCTGCCGAGAGTTATAGCTTCATACTCATTAATCAAGGATCTTCTCATGTGTCACCATGGCCTAGTGAGATCAACCACGGATTCAACGGATTCAATTTTTCAAGTATTTTTTATTTTGTAAATAAATCAATGCTCTAGCCATAATTCAGTGGCGCATTAAAATTTTCGAACTTTCATGTTATAAAACACCAATAAACGGAATGTCGCATGAAAAAATATCAATTGCAGGCAAAAAACACATGCATTTATGGTCAATTTTACAATAAATTTACATGCGTATCAACTTTAGAAAAGAAATATCATACGTATATCGACATATTTTTTTTCTTTAATAGGTTCCACATTCTCCAATAGCAGAATGAATCAAAATGGAATCTTCGAAACATATTTGTGACGGGCTGGAAGTATTCTTAAAGAGGAAAATCATAAAACTACCAAAACTTGTTTTAGTTTTATCATAGTTCTAAGCATGCCTTGAATGCCATTACAAGTATGTACCGATAATACTATCAAGTTTTAAGCGAATCTTGGGAAATAGTCTTGAGAACCTCCTGTAGTATGGGCCTGTTTGAACTTATGAGGGTTTTATGGCTGTTTTATCGATGTTATGTAGAATATCTAGTTTAATGCGTGGTTTTATCAAATGAGTCTTGAATACTTCTTCAAGTTTACCTTAAAATTGAATTTGTTACTTGGGACGTCAAGCATGTTTACAAACAACAGGCTGTGCATCATCTCACGAACCCAATCAGTATTTTGCATTGCACTAATACAACTGAACCACTTCTGCTCTACCTGTATACACCTAATTGAACTAGCATCACCATGTTTCATCGGGCAATCTTTTGTGGTCATGAGACTCGTAAAGGCGTTAGATAGAAAGTTGTGAGGACCGAAGGCAGATCGCATCCTCATTCAAGGTTGTCAACAAACCATTTGAAGCCCTGTCGCGATTTTTCACACAAATCTTAACAAAAATTGAAATTTTCTAAAACTAAAATTCAATTTCCCTTTCTATAACTGAATTTAGGTAAATTGTTGATTAACAAATTGTTAATATTTTGCTAAAGTTCAAAATCCTTTCTTGTTAGCGATCTTGGCCCGCTGATTTTAGTTGATCAAAACACTATGAAACGTCAGGTGGCCACACAATCGCCTACACGGGAAAAAATGTGTTCTTCAAAATAAGAAAACGTGTCATGGTATCATGAATATGTTGTGTTTTCGTGTTATGAATATACACCATGAACAATATTCATGATATCATGACCTATTTGTCCGCCGGAATGAAATTATGAATCAATCGGGTTAAAATCATGAGCTGAATTCCTGAAAGCTTTATTCATGAATCTGGTAAATCTACTTTATCGACTCTAAATGAAAACAAAAAAGAATAAATCTACCATCAGGATTCGAACCTAGTGTTGATGTTAAGAGCTGTGATAGTACATGGTGGGTGTACTTACTACGCTATTTTTATTCTTGAAAAGATTATTGATTAATGAAGCTGATTAAACAACTTTAGGTTAAACAGAAAACAACGCTTCCTAAATTCATGTTTTAATTTGTATCTTTCATATCAATCATGAAACTATGAATAATAGTCATGAAGTTATAGAATAAGATAAGAGTTCATTTCATGATTTTTTATTCATGAAAACAGGAACGGATTTGTTTCTGTGTATCAAAGTAAAGAAAAAATGGGATTTGGCGGAAGAGAATCTTTTGATTTTCATAACAAAAGAGGTAAACATGCTTAAATTTCATAAATGCAGTTATCATATTGTAGCTGATAACTATGGCTAACAGGAACTATCAAGGTTCATTTATTATAGGCACTAAGAATGGTGCAAAAGGTTACAGTAAATGCAAAATCAAACTAACATATCTTAAAACTTCCCAATTAATGGAGTGGACTCACATAATATAGCATTTCCGAATGTCTAATTAAAATCGGGCGATACCCACTTCCGTTTTCCGCAACGGACCGGTCTTGCGTTCCAAATTTGTAGATGGTCCTACGTTTATTTTGTTTCTCGCTCGTTAGCAGTAATCCAAGCACGCAACAAGTGCGGACATCGATCAGTGACCGGCACATTTTTTGCTTAAATTTGTCATATTCATTCATATACCGACTGATGAACGCATTAATAAGCACGATCGTGTACGGATGCCGAAACCGGACTGGCCTGTCACGAAACAGACAAAAAATGCCACTCATAGGATTGTTTGCGGCTTGTCCATACAAAAATGGAGATAATGAGTATTATAATTAGCAGTTTGATGACATTTTGCTGCACTGAGCCATGACCTGCCTTTCCTTAAATTGCAAGCGAAATGAACTCGTTATTTTATGATCATTGATTCCTTGAACAGAACTGTGTCATTTCGATTCTCCCTAAATCGTTATAATAATTTTCATCTGACCTGTAAAAACCACCCAACTAAATTGATCTTGATTTTTTTTTGTTTTTTTCAGTTAATCACAAACAACTACAACATGATTCCATTAGCAAACCACCAAAACAAAAGACGCAAAGATCGATTAACAAGGTACAAATTGCACCCAAGCGTTATCATCGCGACAAAATCTCCGACATAGCTTCCCACTGACTTGATCACGTCTTCACGTCTGCTCCGTGCGCAGTGATGCGTCAGCTCGAAACGATTAAACCGAATCCATCAGATTCAACGGATTAGTAGGAATGAGGCATTTCCTATAGCGTATACAAACATGTGTCACCTAACGCGGCGCACAGTAGCATTTGCCTAGGTTAATCGAATGCACTTACAAATTGCTTTCAAAAAGTGTTGAGCAAAGCAGCTGCTCAATCATCCGGTGGAAGAGCCCGAACAAAAGAACCAATCGGCGAGATTAATTAATCCGCTAACCTCGAACCGTTGACTTTGCGCGAACACGCAAACCTCCCTCTAGTGAGGGAAACCCTTTTTCGAAATCGAATGTCACTGTGCCACCTAACCTGCGTGAAAACGGAGATTATGCGGTGAGCAGAACAAAGCGTCTCCTTCAGACAGTCAGTCGTACGTTGGATGAATAGCGGCAATCATGCAACCGCGGCAAATCGTTCTTCCATCAACAAGACAACGACAACGGCGATAATGGTGTTAATCGGAGTGTGCCCTGATTGTACGCTGATTAGATAGCATTGGCTTACTTCGATCGGAGAGGGGTTTCCAGGGATACATGCAGCGGCCTTAGAAGAAGTAAGTCATTCTAGTGGGGATTGGTGAGCGAAAATGGAAGCTAAAGGGAAAACAGCTCGAATAGTGCCTACGTCCAGCTCGGGGACTAATCTCTTGGCCGCCACCGATTTTGGCGAGATTGGTACTGGAGCCGGAAGGAAAAGTGACGCATGGAGTGAAAACGAACGCGTGTCGGTTAAGGTGAACAAGTCACAAGAAGAAGACCCATCGGAACCGTTTATCGCGAGGGAAAGTGAGAGTGAGTCCAGTGTCGAAAGTGACCGATTATTTAAGAAGCCAAAAACTCGAATTTATTCGATAGATTTGGAACGAAAAGTGCCAAAAGATAAGCGAGAGGCGAAGATAAGAGGTAATGGTTTGGGTTCGAGTGAGTGTAGCAGCAGCGGGAGTGCCAATGGATGTAAACAAGATTCTCATTTTGACGCCAAACTAGTGGATAAGTTCGTTAAGACCAACCGGAAGCGACGGAAGCGGAAGGATGCCAAAACAGCACTGGTCAAGTTGTGTCAATGCTGTCCCTGGACTGTGCCATGGAGTCTGTTGGTGATTAGTGTAATACAGGTGAGTCGTTTTTCCGGTTGCTTAGGTGATTTGAGGGCTTTTATTTTTTGATGATATGAGTTTTATCACATATGTTAGTTATATTTGGTGGCAACAACTATTATTTTTATTTTGTATCAACAACATGCATTATTCCATAGGAGCTGTAGTATAAAACTGAATAATAAAACCATAACGTAATTGTCTCAAAAGTAGATTTTGAGTGTATTGCATTAATGTAAAGGGACATTCCTTTTTCCAGCAACTGTTAAAGTCCCATTTGGACCACACGTGCGTCTCAATGTTTCACCAAGACACTCGATTGAGTGGAACGCAGTTGGAAAAAGGAGTGTAATTTTGTGTCAATATCATACACATACATGGAGCGTCACAACACATACAGGTTACTAGAAAATAAGAAGAATGATTAGTAATTTCCAATTAACTAGAAAATAAGAAGAATGATTAGTAATTTCCATTTAATTCCAACTACCTTTATTGCTAATCTCCCTCATTGTTTCATCTGTAGGATCTCCAGCCCATAAGCTAGCAAAATGGCTAGTGAAAGAATTTCAAGGTATCTCCGAGCAATTCCCAACAAGCTCAGTTCGCAACTCTCAGGAATTCGTACAACATCTTCTTTCATCAGGTCATATAAATGAAAATGAAGTAATGGTATCTTTCGACGTCACCGCCCTTTTCCCTAGCGTACCGATCAAGGACGCGATTAACCTTCTAGAAGATTGGTTTTTAAAACAAGGAGATGTTACAGCATGGAAGCAAAAAGTGCGAATGTACCTTAAGCTCACCCGACTTTGCATGGAAGAGAACTACTTCACTTTCAGAGGTTCTTTCTATAAACAACTAAAAGGAGCCCCCATGGGAAACCCTCTATCCCCATTCCTCTGTGAACTGTTTATGGCAAATCTAGAAACCATTCTTAAAACGGAAGGATTACTTCCAACTCGTTGGTGGAGATTTGTCGACGACATCTTCGCCGTAGTTAAACAAGAGGATCTCCCCTTAATTCTTCAAGCAATCAACAATCTCCACAAAGACATCTAGTTCACTCATGAAATAGAAAAGGATGGGAAACTTGCATTCCTCGACCTTCTGGTAGTGAGAGAATCATTGTCATCATCGTCTCTAGAGTTTGAAATTTTCAGAAAACCCACAAACACCCAAAGAGTCATCCCTCACACTTCAAACCACTCTTTCCAACATAAAATGGCCACTTTCCACCACATGATCCACCGAATGCTGACCCTTGCTCTCAATAAAATCGGAAAAGCCAAAGAATTAGCATTTATCTTCGAAACTGCTCCATGGTTATGAAAAGAGGACAATTCAAGCTATCATCAAAAAAAAAGGAAAAACTTCTTCATAGGAAATCACAAACAACCCTTTCCGATTCACCTGAACCCCTCAAACGTGTGTCTGTCCCCTTCGATAAAGATATTACACAAAAGCTGAAACCTCGACTTAGGGAATTTAGCTTGGACTTAGTTTTCTCTAGCAGGCACAATCAATTGGCATCATTGTTAGGCTCCACCAAAGATTCAATAGATGCATTAGGCAGAGCAGGGGTATACAAAATTAAGTGTAAACACTGCAGCAAAATGTATGTAGGTCAAACAAAGAGAACCTTGGCAACAAGGTTCAAAGAGCATCTAGCGGAGGTGACTAAGGCTGTTAAACAGACTGACAAAGGAATTTCACATAACTTCAAATCGACAGGTGCAGAACACATCTTTACGGAAAATCACGACATAACGACGAATGACATCACAATCTTGCGGACTACCTCTACACCCTGGAAATTAGACGTCTCAGAAAGCTTAGAAATCAACAAACAGCTAAACAAAGACCAAGGTAACGGGTACACATGGCTCTTTAACTTAATACCTAAACGACATCAAAACCGACGCAGTGAAACACCCGCTGCTACGGAATAATCAGGTTAGGTATAAGGAAAAGGCGAGGTAGATATCAAGTATAATATTTGTTTTGGACTCAGGATATGTTAGGTACAAGAAATGTTAGCTGTAGGTACAAGTGTTTGTATTTAGAAAATAGGATAAATACGGCAGGTGGCGAAGGTTTTCTTTCAGTCGAGTATTAGTACACGACACTGAAGAAGTCTGCACATTGTAGACGAAATACGCGTATCTGTCAAGATAAGCAATAAAGGTAGTTGGAATTAAATGGAAATTACTAATCATTCTTCTTATTTTCTAGTTAAATTTTTATTGT
This sequence comes from Aedes koreicus, assembly GCA_024533555.2. Lineage (NCBI taxonomy): Eukaryota > Metazoa > Arthropoda > Insecta > Diptera > Culicidae > Aedes > Aedes koreicus. The sequence continues at coordinate 365,241 of JAHHFK020000064.1, forward strand.
TTATGTTTCACTCATCGGTGGTGTTCATACCCAAGTGAAACATTATTCTTAACACTTCCCCACAATTTGCACATTCAATATGTTAAATAACTTGCTATGTGCAATTTTAGGTAACCCCTTGTTGAATGCATCGGCTGGCTGATCTACGCTTGGAATGAATTGTAGCTGGAGTTTCCCTTCCTTGATGAGATCCCTGATGAATAGATATGCTATGTGAATGCAAGGAATACTGTCTTCCATAATGGTGAATGGCGTTACAACTACGTCCAATTCATTGAGAAGTTTTGTTAACCACATACCTTCCTTTGCAGCAGCACATAGCGCAATTAATTCAGCTTCACTCGTTGATAGGCTGATTGTTGTTTGTCTTTTCGTTGACCACGAAACCAGATTTCCATATAGTTGATATGCATATCCAGATACCGATTTCCTGTCATCAGGATCATTCGCAAAATCCGCATCTCCAAATCCTACCGAAGTGGACCTATCTTTTTGTTTTGAATAAACGATTTTTGTATTGCTCGTTCCTCACAAGTATCGTAATATTCGTTTTAACCCTGACCAATGCCAATCAGTCGCACAATTTGTATACTTGCTTAATATATTGACTGCAGCGCAAATATCCGGCCTAGATGTTAATGAGAGATATTGTAGACATCCTACCAATTGTCTATAGGGTTGATTGGTTATTTTTCCTTCGGATTTTGACCATTTACTGTTAGTATCCAGAGGTGTCCCCACTGGTTTACACTTAGCCATTCCAAATCTTTCAATTTATTTCATCCGTGTTTTTGGCAATTAATAGAATGTCGTCTACATAGAGTATGATGATTATTCCTCTGGATTTTGATTTGTAAATACAACAATCACTCTTAAGTGGGATGAAACCAAGTTCTTCCATAGCATCAGTGAAACGTTTGTTCCAAGATCTACTCGCTTGTTTCAGACCATATAAGCTTTTATGTAGACGCACAATCTGACTTTGCCCGTCCTCATTTGGTGGCAATTTTATGAAGATTGCCTCTTCTAAATGCCCATTTAAAAATGCTGTTTTGACATCCATTTGATGTACAAACAGTTTGTGTTCATTCGCAAGTGCAAGTGCTAAGCGAACACTTTCCAGCTCGGCAACAGGTGCAAATGAACATCCTTTTGCCACTAAACGCGCCTTGTATCTTCCATCTTCTTTCAATGAAAAAATCCATTTTGAGTGAATTAGTTTAACTCCTTTTGGTGCACAGTTAACCACTGTCCAGGTTTTATTACCATGACCATGTATCAAATATTTTACGCAACGAATCTCGTTGCCAATACTTGATGGAAAACAGCCTTTCTCGCATATTAACCAGTGCAGCAGTGCCCACTTTCTCGTAGGTCTTAACTAGTACGTCCATCGCTTCCTTGGCATAGTTTAGCCCAATCAATTTATTCAGAACCTCGTTGTAGACAAACATGATTATTTCGTCCAGCGCTTCAATGTCATCATCCAGTCGTTTTTGCAATTGTTCCTTGCGTTCTTTTTCCTGTACATCGGTAGCCCCTTCGATCGGTGTTTTCATCAACGCGTAGAGAAGCTTCATCTTCGCAAGTCGATGCTCGATGCGCCACTTCCAAGTCGCAAATATAGTTTCGGTTCCGTCAAATATATTTGCGCGCTCCGATTGGAGAATGGTCGAGAACGACAAGGTGCGCTCGAGAGTTCCCCTCTCGTAGCCCATATTTCTCCTTCCATTACCATTACCTCCCTGCATCTTCCTTCAGTCCAACTGGAGCTGTCCAACGATCGATGTCAGTTATCTACTGATTTACGAAGCCCAATCGTTCCAACGTTGTCCGTCAGTTGAAGTCCAACCTGCTTTTCACTTTCAGTTAACCACTGAATCGTTATTGCCAGTAAACCACTGGATTGCTATTGCCAGTTAAATACTGGATTGCTACTGCCAGTTATCCACTGGGCCTATAACCTTTGTTAGAATAAAATCCTTATTCGTAATAATCAAAGTAATAACACTCGTAACAACTTGTGTTTTAAAGATAATTTATTTATATTCAATTCGTCAGGATACTTAGAATAAACGTGTTGTAGTATCGATTGTTTACTGTTTACATATATACATGGTATCGTAGTTATTGATTTCCTATGGGAGTTTGCATACAACTATACAATACCAACAGGTTGTATGTAGTATGCAAAGCTTCTTGTTTACCACAAAAGCTCTCCATACAATATTGCATACAAGTCGCAGCTCACACTCTCCTAGCCGACATTAGACTCACACTCAACAATCCACTTGTCACATGTCAATAGTGGATTGTCATATGAATGGCAAATTGTTATTGTTTATGTTTCACTCATCGGTGGTGTTCATACCGAAGTGAAACATTATTCTTAACAGAAAATACCGGTTAGAGCTCATCGTTATTAGGTGTCAGTAGGCTTTGTTAACAAGTAGAGAATATTATCCCACCGCGGTGGGTGTGTCACACAGAATATGTTTTCGGAATATTTATAGTTCGTATCCCATAAAAATGGCATCAGTTCCAAAACCAGTTGTAATTGTAAAACAAGGAAAATTTAGATGAAAACTTCACTTGATCACTTTTTAAAAACTTGAAAATTAAAAACTGAAACGCCTTTCAAATTATCACTAGCAAACGCGAGTAGTTCTTTTAATTTCCACTAGAAAATGCTGATCCTTTGACAAACAGGCCTATTTCGTCTGCGACTTACAGACTTTTTCAATGTCGAGCACAAGTGTTCTTTAAAAAAATTGAAGCAATTGTAGTTATTCATACGTTCATTCGGAAGATGTCTTCAGGTTTTAAGAAAGTTGCGAAACGATGACTTGATAGGGATCAAGTATCTAATAAAATTACTTATAAGATGAATTACACTTATAAATGATGTAGTTTTATGGAGGTTTCTTAAAGTGTTCTATAATCGCTCTTAAGAACTGTTATCAATTAAAACCACCTTAACTTGGAAAATGCCCTAATAAATCCAAATGAACTCCATAATGCTTTGATAAAACTACCATAAAACATAAATAAAACCAATTTGCATTTGAACTGTTACTTGGGACACTTAAAATATGGTTACTGAATCGAAAAAGTTCGATTTGGGAACTCAACCTTTGTCAAAAACTGGTCGACCGTTACATAGTTCAGATGTTCAAGAAAAGGTTAATAGTTTTTATCTCAGAGACGATATCAATCGGCCATTTCCTTGGTTGAAGGATACAAATTCTATGAAATTACCCAACGGAATTCGTCAAAACTTTCAAAAGCGCCTTTTCCTTGCACCGTTGGATACATTGTATAAACAATATTTAGAATTATGCGAAAATGAACATGAATCTGTTTCATGTACGTCAGGAAACGTCAACTTAAGCCTAAACAATGTGTTTATACCAATGATTCATCAGCAATGAATGTTTGTGTTTGCATGATACACAAAAATCTATATATATAAAAATGGATTTCTGTCTGTCTGTCTGTCTGTCTGTCTGTCTGTCTGTCTGTCTGTCTGTCTGTCTGTCTGTCTGTCTGTCTGTCTGTCTGTCTGTCTGTCTGTCTGTCTGTCTGTCTGTCTGTCTGTCTGTCTGTCTGTCTGTCTGTCTGTATGTCTGTCTGTCTGTCTGTCTGTCTGTCTGTCTGTCTGTCTGTCTGTCTGTCTGTCTGTCTGTCTGTCTGTCTGTCTGTCTGTCTGTCTGTCTGTCTGTCTGTCTGTCTGTCTGTCTGTCTGTCTGTCTGTCTGTCTGTCTGTCTGTCTGTCTGTCTGTCTGTCTGTCTGTCTGTCTGTCTGTCTGTCTGTCTGTCTGTCTGTCTGTCTGTCTGTCTGTCTGACTCTAATAGACTCGGAGACTACTGAACCGATCGGCGTGAAAATTTGTATGCAGGGGTTATTGGGGCCGGTGAAGGTTCTTAAGATAATGAGAGACCCCTCCCTCCACTAAAAAGGGGGGGCTCCCATACAAATGAAACACATATTTCTGCATAACTCGACAACTGATCAAGCAAAGGAATCCAAATTAAGCATGCGGAAGTTTTTGGAGGCAAAAAATGTTTCTATGGTAGTTTGAGACCCCTCCCCTCTCTAAAGAGGGAGGCTCCCATACAAATGAAACAGAAGTTTCTGCATATCTCAAGAACTAATCAAGCAAATGGAACCAAATTTGGCATGTGGGGTTTTCTGGTGGCGAAAAATGTTTCTATGGTGGTTTGAGACCCCCTCCTCTCTCCTAGACGGGGTGCTGTCATACAAATGAAACTGAAATTTCTTCATAACTCTAGATCTAATAAAGCAAATAGAACCAAATTTGGCTTGCGGGGATTTTAAAGGCAATAAATGTTTCTACGGTGGTTCGAGACCCCTTCTCTCTCTCTCTCTCTGGTAGGGGGGGGGGGGGGGGGGCTTCCATACAAATGAAACACAAGTTTCTGCATAACTCGAGAACTAATCAAGTAAATGGAACCAAATTTGGCAGGTAGAGGTTTTTGAAGGCAAGAAATGTTTCTAAGGTAACTCAAGATCCCTCCGCCCTCTGTAAGAGGGGGGCTCTCATACTAATGAAACACAAATGTTTGCATAACTCGAGAACTAATCCAGCATATGGAACCAAATTTGGCATGTGGAGGTTTTTGAAGGCAAGCATAACTCGAGAACTAATCAAATAAATGGAACCACATTTGGCAGGTGGAGGTTTTTGAAGGCAAGAAATGTTTCTAAGTTGACTCGAGCCCCTCCCTTCTCTGAAAGGAGGGCTCTTATACAAATGAAACACAAATTTCTGAATGACTCGTGAACTTATCAAGTTAATGGAACCCAATTTGGCATTTGGAGGTTTTCGAAGGCAAAAAATGATTCTATTGTGGTTTGAGACTCCTCCGATCACTGAAAGAGGGGTCTCTCATACAAATGGAACACGAATTTCTGCATAACTCGATAAAAATTAAAGCAAATGGAACCAAATTTGGCATGTGGAGGTAGAGAAATAAATGTTTCTAATGTGGTTTGAGACCCCTCCGCCTTCTGGAAAGGGAGACTCCCATAAAAATGAAATATAATTTTTAGCATAACTCGAGAGCCAATGAAGCAAATGAAACCAAATTTGGCATGTTGACTAAAAAACGCATGGCTAAGGACGCATGTCTTACAAAGACTGCAGAAATAAATAGCGCTAAACAATTTTATGACTGGGTGACATCAGAAGAAGTAAAACAACAGTTTAAAAAAGACTGGCAATTTATATATGCAAACGATGATGATTACACAGATGCTGGAAAAATGCTACTGGAAAGGTTGAATAATCTTGTACCAGGGACACAAAAACATCATGCGTTTATTCCAAAAGACGACCAAAGCATTTATGTAAATTAATTCTCTGATGAATCAAGAAATCTTTAACTGTCCAACAATGAAGCATCACACGAAGGTGTACCTGTTATATATCGTGCACTGCTACATATGAGACCTCCCTTACTTACATTTGAGATCTGTTCTAGCACAATGCTGTGCATTTTAAATTTACTCTGCAAAACAAAATTATAAGACATCACCTTATATTTGCGTTATTTTCAATAGTTTTGTATTTAAAATCAATAGTATATCAATGTCAACAGTAGTGAATGTCCCGATCGATTGGTGCAACCATTTTTAGTATCGATCGTAAAAGGACTGAATTATTCAAAATCGAAACATATTTCCTAACGCTTCCACTGTTTGCACTCGCAACGTGTACCCCAGTATTGAAAACACAGACGTATTCTTACGCAAAAGTGGCTATTTCTGTCTTAACCACCCCAACGAGAGCTTCTGATCAACAAGGATAAGAAGAGGTTCTGATTTGGTAAAAAGTTTCTTCATTGTGTGTATTGAAAATATCTTCATGGTTTATTGTCCACCATACTATGGATTCTGATTTTTCGATTCATATAAGATAGCTTCTAACCGTACTTTGCGTTTACATATCGTGTGAAAATCATTCTAAATATTCCGTAACCCCCTAACATCTAACGCAAGGTGGATTATCATTAGGCTAATCCAACTATGCCTGAGTTTCGCAAAATGTCAATGCAGCTAACCAATGCATTGCTGCAGGGAAGCCTAACAAGTGCAAATCACTGCCATCGCTTTCTGTCTGTCTCTAGTCCCAGATGTACTTCACAGCAATGTAGTGGTGCCTTGGCCGTCCAAGGTTTGTACTGAATTGTAGGTCAACCCAACAAAAACCAGGGTAAGCTACTATTCCCTCACTCAACCTTCCTCTAATTTCTTCATTTTCCGTGCTATGTCACTTGTACGCAGAGCGATTGGTTCGCTCTCAACACTGTACTCTAGAAGCACTTCTACAAACCAGATTTCTTCCAGCAGACACCTCGGTAATCCCATGCTTATACTAAATAGGCTATCCAAGGCCCTCGTTCTTCATCTAGCTTCCCAATTCAGCCGTCCACGAAAGGCGTTGTTTGTGAAACAAATACCTCCTGATTTAAATAAAAGCGATTCTTTCCTTACGTTGCCGACAAATATCGGTCATTTTAGACTTTACATGCAGTTGTGGTGCCTACTTGGGTGGTGGCACCTCGGGCACATGTGTTTCCTCGTCACCATTCTTCATTCGGTCATTTGCGATTGACACATTCTTACCGTGTGACACTAGAATGGAAATCGAAGCGACAACAAATCGGTATTGAATTTTTTATTCTTTCACCCATTCTCCTTCTTTGCTGGTCCAAGTTTGAGGTGTAGGCCTACATTGATTGCCTCATAGCTGGCAAGAACGAGCACTGGACCGCACCGCAGTAGAAAAGCGAATTGATTTTGGCGTTCAAAACGATGCCCATATGGCTCCTTTTACTCAGAAGCAACAGCAGAGAGGCAGCACGGAGGGACAGGTGATATAGCAAATATTTACCTCAAACTGA